>NW_019168492.1:23613106-24099010 GCF_002303985.1 Durio zibethinus
ATCATCTTATCTGAAGAGTATGCAAGAAAACTATTGTTTCACTTACAGAGGCTTTATCGTCGGATTATTTAACATTAAAGAAAATCCAAGAAAATAAAAAGAAAAGAAAAAACGATTGCTTTTGTGCAAGAAAAATCGATACTTTCAACTTTTCCTCAAAAATCTATTTTTGAAAACTTATTTTTAAGGAAAATTGATACTTTCAACTTTTTTCCAAAAATATTTTTTTTTGGAAAGCTTATTTTCAAGGAAAATTGATACTTTCAACTTTTTCCCAAAAATATTTTTTTTTTGGAAAGCTTATTTTCAAGAAAAATTGATACTTTCAACTTTTTCTCAAAATATTTTTAGAAAGCTTATTTTCAAAGAAAATTGATAGTTTCAATTTTTTTTCAAAAATATTTTTTAGAAAGCTTATTTTCAAGGAAAATTGATACTTTCAACTTTTCCTTAAAAATATTTTTTTTGAATTTTATTTAAAGGAAAAAAAAATAAAAATAAAATAAAAAGTATTAAACAATTCTAATCTAATCAAATAAATAATAATAATAATAATAATAATTAATTAATTAATTAATTTTAAAAAAAAAACCTAGGAACGGCTCGGCTCGGCTCGAAGAAGAAAGGATGGCTCGAAGACGCGACTCGACTTAGCTCAACTCGACTCGACTTGGGAAACGGCTCACACTTGGGTTGAACGCGGGTCGAAAGTGGGTCGATGCTCGGGTCGGGTCACCCGATTTCAAAACACGTGGATCTTTTGGGCACAGTAACGTCAAAATAACGTCGTTTTCAGCGGGTATAAAAGGTTAATTCCATCATTTTTCAGCAGACCAAGTCTTTTCTCTCTCTTTCTTCCCTTTTTTTCCTTTCTCTTCTCTCTAAACCACGAAGAACTCTAGTTGAATTCTAGTCAAATTTTGGAAATTTTCATCGAAATATGAGTTTTTGATCGAAAGTTTATCGAAAAACTGATCAATTTTTGGAAATAGTCATCGAAAACTGAGAAATTGGCTGAAAAATTCAAACTTGACTGAAAAAGTCACCGAAAAATTCAAACATCACCGAAAAATTCAATCGAAATTTGGAATTTTTCAGAAATTTCCAAAAAAAAAATTTGCCAAAAATCTTTAAAAATTCCCACCGATTCCTAGAGCTATCCTAACGTACAAAAACTCTTTTTTAGCTTCTGTTTTTTCTCTATGTCTGCGTTTTCATCTCTAATCCCTCTTTTTGTTCTTCCAGTACCTATTTATAGGGATTGATCAGAAGAGTTTCTGATCAATCCCAACTCTTTCTGGGATTTGGATTCAATCTTTGAATCTAATCCCAATTCTGTCAATTTCCAAATCACAGTCAAATTCATTCCAATTTTTTTATCCTAATCCTAATCTTAACCAAAAATTAATCAAAAAAGATAAATATATTAATAGATAACAAAAAAAAAATTGATAAATAAAAGAAATAGATAAATAATAATAATAAAAAATAAAAGCAGATAAATAATAAATATAAATATTAATAGATAAAAAATAAAAAACAAAATAAAAATATATATTAATAAATAGGCAAAAAATAAAAATAAAAATAAAAGTAAAAGCCCATTGGGCCAGTTAATTGGATCTTAAATCGAACCCAATAGGCTTAAGCCCAAACCCTATTAGACCAAGCGCAATGACCTTAGGCCCGGACCAAATAGGGTGTCTACACTCATCATTTGATCACCTTTCACAAATTATGGTGATCGATCCATCACCACATTCATTATTTAGTCATACCATGTGTCCTTTCGAATCATCTTTTTAAGTTTTTTTACCTCCTATCATCCTAGATTTCTTTTCAAAAGTATGCAAGAATCTTTTAAGCGTATATTTGTTCATTCATGATCATTTCAAATCATGACAAATGCAATGCAAACATATATTTTCTCAATCTATTCTAGGGATGTAGGAATAAAATAGCACAAGGTGAATTGAGAGAAAGGCAATCAATGAGGAGTGAGTATATTACAAAAGCAAATGGACAAAAGAACAAATTCAAAGCATATAATCTAGAATGGTATTGAATGGTGTGACGACATCTAAACAATGAACATTCAGACAATTCTTAACTTTAATCCAGGATTTTTTAAAACCTCATTCCATTGACCTTCAAAATCATATTGAGCTCATTAAGCTTTACTCCAGCTTTAATGGATTGTTAGATATCTTTAACTTTCTTTCATATGATCTGCTTATCCAACTCTCAACCTAAATTACCTTTTTGGATTTTTAACTTGAGTCTTCCTTCGACTGGGTTTTCATATTTTTTTCATTCTTTCATCTTTCTCTTTTTCTTCTTTCATTCTTTTTTTTCTTTTTTTTTCTCATCTTTTTTCATCCTCTTTTTTCTTTTTATCTCATCTTTTTCATCATCTTCTTTTTTTCTCATCTTTCACCCATTGTTGATATCTTTCACACATTAATCTCTAAAGTAATGTAACATGATTTCATTATTTCATCATGAGCATGCCTTTGCCTAATATATGATCATTCAATTCAAACATTCACACTTGATCTAAATGGACTTTTCAAGGTTGTAATATAAGCCATGGTGAGAGGTCATGAAAGAAATGGATAAAATAGGCTCAATATATGTGTTTAAAGGGTTCAAAAATTAAAGGATCATTTATTATTTGATGCAACTTGACATTTTGCCCCATTCTTTATTTACTATTTTTTTTTCATCGATCTCATTCTTCGTAAAAAGTTCCCCTTACTTTGCCTTAAATCATATATGGTATTTTTTCTTTTTCTCTTTTTTTTTCTTTCTCTTTCTATCTTCGAGACCTTTTTGTGATCTTTTACCTCTTTTCTTTTTCAAATATTATCCCCTAGTGTGGATGGTGATCCTTGATTGGGGGTTCTCTAACAAAAATCATAATAGGCTCAAAGGGGTAGCAATGAATGATTTTTCGAATGGTAAAAGAAAGATGATCATTTTTCATCTCAAATGTAAAGCTTTCTTTGAAGATCATCTATTAAATAAAACAAGCTCATGGATCTTTATAAAAGAATGCATCTTTAAGATATATCAATCTTATATCTGTCAGTAACTTATTTATTTTTTTGCTCAAATAATCTTCTTAAATTAATATGAATGAGTTCTCAAAATTAAATCATAGAATTATTGTTAGCATCATTATCTAAACATTCAACATTAAGAATTGGAATGCAAATGAAAAGTTATGAAAAGTGACAAAGCACATCACAATAGTTAAATGAAAGAGAAAATATAATGAAATGTATCATTCTTGCCTTTTATTAAAATAATAAAATGAAATCATATTGCATAAAAGAAAATCCTAACATTGTTTTCAAAGAAATCCTAGAATGATAAGTAGCTTCCAATCGGCCTTGACATCCTTCTCTAAAATCATGCCTCTGTGCAATCGGGTGAAGAATTTTTATTGACATCTTGCCCCTTTGATTCGTCGAAACTCACTAAGCCCTTCTGGATCAAACTTTGCACTTTATATTAGAAAACAATGCAAGTTTCGATAGAATGACTCACATTTCCATTATGATAATCGTACATTGTATTAGCATCGTACCACTGTAGATAGGGTGACTTTAATGGTTCTAGAATAACTAGAGATACCAAGTTGTTCTTGACCAGTTCTGAGAATAACTCAATATAAGTCATGAGGATAGGGTCAATATGTGCCCTTTTTTTTATTATCTCGAGATTTTTTTAAACCCCTTACTTGATTGTTAGGCCTTGAAACCAATGCAAGTACTTGAAAGGCTAACTGTGGATAAGCTAGTTATAGATATAGTTGGTAAGGGTAAAGTGAGATATTATTTATAGCAGAATAGAACGGAAAGTAACCTTGTGGTGGATAAGGTTGATAACCCCTAAACTATCTATTAAAGCTCACGACTTGAGTTTCAGCCTCTTTTTTTTCTAGTGTTTTCCTGGTTTCTCCTCATTTTAACATGTCATTTTTAATGACATTCTTAATAATTTTGCTTGAGATCACTATATGGATGAAGTTTTTTGTTGCATTCCCTATCAACTTTTTATAATAAAAAGATTTTAAAGTATTGACAAAAAATACCATGGTCTCTTTCTCAGTTAGAAAAGGCTATACTTGAAAGGCAATATCTTCCACCTCTTGGCATATTTCTTAAATGACTCAGTAGCTTTCTTTTCTATATTCTGTAAAAAAAATGATATAGGGTTAAATTTATGATATGTCAATACTGACTAATAAAAGCATGTGTCATATCACTCCAAGAACGAATATAAATTCTATTCAGTTAGATATACCATCTAGCAATAGAGCCAGTAAGATTATCTTGAAATACATACATAAATAATTTCTCATTATAAGCATGCGCAGCCATTTTTTGACAGTACATGGTAATGTGAGTTTTTGAACATTTTATACCATCATACTTTTCAAACTCTGACACTTTAAATTTTAAAGGAATAATAACATCTGGGATTAAACAGAGCCCAGCAGCATCCACTAAACCATAAGAACCAATGCCTTCTACGGGTCGTAACCTTTCTTCTAACAAGTTCATCTTTTGTTTAGCTTTTGAGACTTCTAAAGTCTCTTTTTCTTTGGGCCTCTATTTTTTTTTCTTCTGGATCATCCAAATTAGGGATTGATATTGATTTTACTATCTTCTCGATAAAGATAGGATTTATATAACTCTGATATTGCTTCAAGTTTGAAGCTGACGACATTTCAGGGTATGTGTACCCTACAAGATAGGTAAATTGCTATAGTGGTAGACCTTGTACGAGTTGGGCTTGATGTAGCCCAAAATCGAGAGGGTATAGTAGATCATCCACCTCTTGTGATGGATGGTCTTATTGACTAGTACTTTTTTCTATACCCTTCCCCTTGTTTAATTTGTTTAAAGCCTCTAAAATCTTATTCAACTCACATTCTAACTTCTCTTTGGCTTTTTTTATCCTCTCAAGATGATTAAAATTTTTTTATTCCATCTGTCTGACTTGAACCCTTATATTGTATTGGTGAGTGAGGTTGCTTGGTGAAGCTATCCTTGAATCTTTAGCACCATAATTATGATTAGAAATGCTATGCTATGCTTTATGTATGATATGTTGATGCATGAATAGAATGTGAATCTTCATGGATGAAATGAGAATGATGCAAATGATATTATTAAAACATGATCATGAAAATGATGCATAGAATGAAATGATGCAGATGCACAAAATCAGACAAATAACATGATTAGTTTCATGGATGTAATGAAAGTGATGCAGATGCACAATGTTACATATGATAATAAAAAATGATGCACAAAGTCAGACAATCAAAATGGTTAGATAAACATAACTTGTTTTTTCTTATGTCTTAGTTTCAGGGTATATCTATCATTAGGTAGAAAGGGCTTTATCTTAGGGTTAGCCTCTTAAATGTACACTATATGCTAGGTTAGATGATTTTGATCACTAAAAATTATTAAATAGTTCCTTACATCATTGTCCATCACAGACTAGTAAAGAAATCCAAACCCCACCCATCACAGGCTACCAATGAAAATGATTCAATTTGAGTGAGAGTATTTCGCTAGCTACTGCGAAGGCATTAGAATCTCACAAAAACATACATACTTAGAGGGACAAAACTCGGGTATAGAGCTCATGTTATGCATATGTATATGAATGACATAGTTTGCAACATAAATAAATAAAATGAATGGAAAAGAAAGAAAAAGAAAAAAAATCCTTACAAAGAATTCAATTTTATTAGGCTTTTTGGATAATACGAATTTATTTGTTGGCCTGACTCTCGACTATTCCCAGTGGAGTCGCCAAACTATGGTAACGTCTATATTCGTAGACCTATCGTGAGACATTGACTTGAAGAGTCGCACCAATCTTTTTTTGTTTAGATGCGATTGGCCACCTAACTTAATCTGTCTCTTTTAAAAAAGATTCCTAAGTTCGACTTAGGTATTTCTAAAAGGTAAATTCAATGTCTGCAAAATCAAAACTAGGTTTGAGAGTATGATTATGTATGATGAAGGTTATAGCACCCTCACAACGCCCATTAGAAGATGGTACCGGCTCAATTCATGTTATCCATTAAGCTTTAAAGATTTTATCAAGTAATTAATTATTAAAAATTATTCTTAATTGACTCCAATACTTTTGGTAGAAAATTAAAAAACTTCTCTCACCTCAAGAGTATGCAAGAAAACTACTGTTTCTCTTGCAGAGACTCTGTCGTCAAATTATTTAACATTAAAAAAATTGAGAAAGAAAGAAAATGATTGATGTTCAACTTTGGATAGAAATATTTTTATTATATTATTTTATAAAAAAGAAAAAACTCATGCTTTTATACAATGAAAATTGATACTTTCAATTTTTTCCTCAAAAATATTTTTTTTGAAAATTTTATTTTCAAGAAAAATTGGTACTTTCAACTTTTCCTCAAAAGTATTTTTTTGTATTTTTGAAAATTTTATTTTCAAAGAAAATTGATACTTTCAACTTTTTCTTAAAAATATATATTTTTTAAGTTTTATTTTATATTTATTTTATATTCTTTTTTTTAAAGTATTCATGCAAAAATACTCTTAAAAAAATAAACAAACACATAAATAAATAAATAAAAAAAAATAAAAAAAATTGAAACGGCTCGACTGAAAGGTTGGCGCGGCTTGGCTCTAGACACAGAAAACGGCTCGGCTTAGATCGGGAAAAATAAGCTCGGCTCAGTAGCAAGGTTTGTGAAAACGGGTTGAAGCAGGTTGCACTACGGGTCAGGTTGCGCTACGGGTCAGGTTGTCCAAGGTGGAAACATGTGGATCCTTGACTCTTTAAAGGCCTAAATGACGTTGTTTTGCGCAGGCATAAAAGGTTAAAACTGATTTTTTTTCAGATTTCCCTTCTTCTCTCTATTTTTCTTCCCTTTTTTTTCTCTTTCATTCTCTCTACAAACCCAAAATATGGTTGAATATTCAATCGAAAACTGAGAAAAGCTATCGAAAATTGGAGAAGGTTATCGAAAAATTCAAGTTTTACCGAAAATTTCATCGAAATTTGAAATTTTTTCAAAAACTTTTCAAAAAAAAATCCCAAAAAATCTTAAAAATTTTTTACACCCCTAACTACTCTTACATGCCTTTTTCTTTGATTTTTTGTGCTTTTGCTTTTTCTCCGTGTGTGTTTTTGATCTATCTGTTCTATTTTTTTCCCTCTCCCGTATCTCTGCTCTGTGTGATTGGTGATTTATAAGACCAAATCAGAATAATTTTTTATCAGATAGAAGTCCTCCTTCGACTGAGTTTTCATATTATCAAAAACTTCAAGATTTATCTCACTTCAAATTAAAACCTACAGAAACTCTACAACTACCAATTCACGACCAAAGATATTTTTATTTTTTAATTTTTTTATTATTATTTTTTTATTAAATCCGTTAAAAACTAATGATAAATATAATAAAATATAGATAAATCAACTAAAAAAATAAAAGATAGATAAAAATTAAAAAAATAATAAAATAAAATAAAATGAAAAGAATAAAAAAAAACCAATTGAGCTTGTTAATTGGATCATATTAAGTCAAGCCTCATTAATTTGGGTTTAGGCTCGGACCTTATAGAATCAGACCCAAATAAGCTTAAGTTCGAACCGATTAGAGTGTCTACAATAAAATTAAAATTTAAATAAAATAAATAATTGCATGAAGCAACGAAAGACCAAAAAAAAAAAGGAAAAAAATAGAAGTATGAGAAAATTGCTTTTCTAAGTTGTTCTTTTGAGCCCTCTGAGATTGCATTACATTTTTGAAAGAAACAAAATAAAACAAACGGAGGTGAAATGTTAAAAAATATATAAATATAAAGAAAAAAAAAAAAGGAGAGGGACTTCTCTTTCGAGAGTCACTGCAAATAGCTTTTGTCCCTCTCTCTTAGTCATTGCATCTCATATGTCAAAATTGTCTAGAGCATATATATATATATATATATATATATATATTTTTTTTTAAATTACATCTTTTTCATACATCCATCATGTCCAACCATCGAAGGAAAGGAGATTGATAGCCAGCTAAGGGAGAGGGCCCACATGCTCATTTTTGTCAAGACAAAGCCCATCCTCCGCCAAGCTCACAGGAGAGCCTTTCAAAACCAACCCCACACCCCCCGTCCCCACCTTATCATGGTGAGACCCAATCATTCACTTCATGATTGCCACGTCATCCTGCAGGACCAGCGACAGGGACAGGGAAAGGGCCAGGGCTAGCTGCTCGAGCACCTGATCAGCTAAAATTATGGACCACTCGTACATTTTTCCTTTTTTTCTTTGTTTGAATTTGATTTTTATAAGAAAATCTTCAGTTACTAGTGTAAATACAAAAATAAATTTAATGTAATTCTAGTATTTTTATATATGCATGCATGCATGTGCATGGATATGGAACGTTCTGCTGCTTGAAAAACAAGCTATCAGTCTGAGAGTCGATCTGAAAAATATCTAACTCTCACAGAAAGCAGTAAGATTCTTTTGTTCAGTTCTTGTCGCCAATTGGCCCTCTGAGTCTTTGTGCATGCGTCCCCAGCCCTACCTTGCCCCCTTTTCCCTTCGTTTTTTCATCATTTTTTCTTCCCTTTCACAACCCAACGACATCACGTCGGAAGAGCGTTTAATTTTGAGTATTGATTAAAATATCTTAATTTTATGTTTAAACTATAAACTATTTATATTTGACATCTCATTAAAAAAATATAGTGTTTTGAATATAAAAATGAGAAGATAAAAATAAACTATTCAAATTATTTCTTTATTTTCAAATATGTTACCAATTTTTTCATTGATGATGGATACTTGAAAAAAGTTAGTATAAGAAACAAATTATTAATTAAAGGAAAAACAAACTTACCACAGTAAATATTAAAGAAGTAACAATAAATAGAGTTAATTTAAGTCCAATTATAGAGCATTAATAATTACAAAAACAAAATTTAAAACACTAAATTTTGACCTATGGAAGGGATACTATTAGGTATTGAAACAATATAAATATATACATACAAAGGGCGAAACTGTTTCTCAACAGTACATGACAGATCTGTAACCTCTTCAGAATTTATTTTTTAAAAAGGGTTACTGTGACTGTTAGAAAGCGTTTATGGATTTCTGGCAAAAGAAAAAGAAAACACTCCAAAAAGTTTTTTTTTTTTTTTTTGCAACTTGTTCTGAGTCAATTTCTCTGCCATGCGTGCATGCACAAATTTTCTTCGTTTTTGTTTGTTTCTAAACCTATGGAGAAGAGGAGATGGAGGAGGTGCTCCAATAATATCCATTGTATACCAACAAATTATCCCACAACAATGAACAGAATCAAAAGTTCACCCTCAGAGCACTGTCAAAATTTTGGTTCTCTGCTTTATTATAACATACAATAACTTTGAACTTGAAATATCAATTACCACAACATTGTAGAGCTTAGGGTTTAACTTAAATGGTTCATTCGTGAATCCCTACAAAATATAAGTTTCGATCTTCAGCATTTGCAAATTCTATTTCCTAATTTTCATGAAACCTTAGCCTCCTTTAATTAAAAAAAAAAAAAAAAGCCTGCCTAAAGTGAAGATTTTCTCAATGGAAAAGGTTGTGTTAGGTAATTAAGATGAAAATAACAACTGGCTGTCGGCTGTGGCTACAAATTGGATGTAACTATTTGACATGTGCTTCTATAAATAACTAAATTCTGAAAAGTTGAAGTAATTAATTGGAGTAGTTTACTAAAGAAACCAGTAATGTAGACCAAAATCACTTTGACTTTATGACAAGAAACTATATGTTTTTTTGGAACATCATAGGAAAAACCAACGAATTTAGAAGAAGGGAAAATCTAAATCTTGATTTTCCATAAGCAGGAAGGTGTCAATTACTGTTTTGTCAAGCTCTCAAGTTGAATTTAAATTATCTGCAGCTCTGAAATCTAGTTGTTACAATTTTAACCATGTACATTAGCATATATATGGTTTAAATGGCTAAATTCACAAACAATTAAAGACAACAAAATGAGTGGATTTACATATTTTTTAAATTCAATCTTTCTTAATGTGAGAGGAAAACAATACTCATTCAATTTATATTAATAATTTTATTTAAATTTTATATTTATCTTTTTTTCTTTCTATTTTTCATAACAAACACAATAAAAAATAGAAAAAGGGGGGGGGGGGGGATGTAGTAGTACAAAATGCCGACAGCTCTTTGTGGTACGTCACTACGTATATACATCACCATCAATGCTTTGTAATCACATGGGCTACCTTCATATTTACGTTGAAAATATTAGCTAATGCACGTCGGTCAAGGGCTCCACCTCTAAGATGGTAGTTTACTACTTTACACTTACCTAGGCCTACCTACACAATTCTTCAATTATTGATTTTGAAAACTATACAATTGTGTTTTTTTTTTTAATTTTTAATCTATCATTAAATTATCCTACCCTGCTACATTCCTCCTTTTATATATATATAAATCTATTTATCTTCTATATGTAAAAATATGAATTTTAAAACTGTTAATAGTGATCAATCTAAATATTTTTATAAAATTTTAAATTAACAAATTTATCTTTAGATATGTGTAACTTTTATTAATTTCTTTAAATTTAATTTAAATCAACTAAAATTAAAAATAGAATTTACGTGAAATTAAACTACTTAAAATTTTAAAATTTTAATTCTAAAAATATTAAAAGTGATTACCTAAAATATCCTTGGTAAATGTCTTTACAAAATTTATTTTAAATGAATTTTTTATTATTAGACTCTTTTTTTATAATTAGATAAAAAAAGTGTTAAAAGTGATTGATTAATATACCCTTAATAAAATTTTAATTTAAAAAATATTAAAAGTGATTGATTAAAATACCATTAATAATTTTTGTAAATTTTAATTTAAATAACTTTTTTTATTATTAGACTCTTTTTTATAAGTAGCATGATTTTTCATATCAAATGATTCAGGTGGTTGAATAATCTAATGTGAATTATTCTAAGCAAAAAATTATCAAGTGAAGTAAAATTAATTATTTTTGGTGAATTCTTCAAAGTGTAACAAAATTCATTGAAATTATTTTTTAAATGTGTTTATTCTAAAGTTACATTCATTTATAAAAGTTTCTATTGTTAATATTGAAAATGAAATCATTATAAATTGTATAGGTTTATATAACAAGTTTGATATTCTTATAATTGAAATTTTTTAAGAAAACATGACAAGTATGAAGGTTAGTAATTATTTTATTTTATTTTTTAAAATTATGTAGTTTAATATTTTATATAATAAAAATTTATGTATAATAAAATTTTTAAAATAAAAGAAAATTTTAACTTTTGAATTGATAGAACATACAATTACATTAAATTAATAAAAGCACAAGTGAATAATTATTTTAAGCAAAAAAATGAAACGAAAAATTGATTAATTATGCATAACTATATCATCGCCATATGACAAAGAATGTTATTGTTATATGATGTTTCAATGAAAAATATATAAATATATTGATTTTAAATTTTTTTGAGATTAATATAAAACTCTTTTATTTGGAGAAACATTGTATATTCATTTATTTTTCTCTTTTATATTAGTTGAAGAATGTTCACAGTTGTATTAAAATTTTTAGGTTATCATATTAGGTAATATTTTTCCAAAAAAATTGAAATTCATCAAATTAATTATCACTTTACATCTAAAACAAAAAATTTATTATAAATTATAATTTAACTAAATTTAAAAGTGATTTAAAGATAATTATTAGCAAAATTCATTTGATAAATCTTTATTTAATTGTGTATTTAGTATTTCAATCATTTTTAATTTTGACTTTTTATAATTTCGAGTTAGATTTTAAATTTAGAATCAACAATCAATTAGGTTGAGTCAAGTTTTATCATCTACTTTTATTCATAGTATACTAATTAATTATTCACTTATACACCTAAACAAATTTGACTTAATCATTGGTACACACTTCTCTTTATTTAAAAAGATTGATTAAAATTGTCATAAATTTAAATAAAAAATAAGTATATTGAATTAATTATAATTTAAAATTCACTTTAGAAATACCCTTAAAATTAATTAATTAATTCAACTACAAAGACAAAAAAATAAAACATTAAAGATGAAGGGAACAAAATTTAAATAAAAAACTTTTAAATTGTTATAAAAGATGAAAAACTAAGAATGGATTTTAATTGTGTTACTATTTTAATTCAGATTTTGGTTATGTTCAATCATTTTAGATTTTAAATAACTACTAAATTGTTGACGTTTTAAAATAAATTGAAATCGAGTCGAGTTTATTCATTTTCATAATTATGTGTATTATATTATTTTTAATTAAATTAAAATTTAAAATGAGTAAAAATTTTATTTATATTCAATTTGAGTTTTGAATTGTTTCAAGTTTGAGATTAATCCTTATTATTTTAATTGTACTTTTAAGATATCAATAATAAATTTGAAAATAAAATAAGAACACAATACAATAAAAATTTAAATGCAAAAGTGATAAAGATACCGATGATAATTTTAGAAGAAAATCCTTTTGCCCAAGTTTTGCAAAGATTAGATATTTTTTTTTTTTTTTAGGATTTTAAAATTTGTATTGTAGAAATATTAATCTAAATTAAGGACTTTATAATCGTTTATTTGTTAATCAAGTTATTGATATATAGGTTGAAGGAAATAATTCAAATATTTCATTTGAAAGAAATCATATCATAATTCATACTAATTCATGAAGATAACATAGAATTAAACATTATTTTGATTGCTATGACTCTTTACAATACACTTTACTCTTTCCAAATGGAGAACTTTATTAACATCAAAATATCAAAAGAACCATTTTGAATGATGGTAATAAGAATGAAGTAACATTTAAATATATAATATCTTTTCGTTTAGTCGAAAAAATATTTTTATGGAGAATGAAAAATATTCTTTACTCTTTCTAAATGGAGAAGTTAATTGGCATCAAAATATCAAAAAAATTATTTTGAAGGATGGTAATTAAAATGAAGTAACAATTAAAAATATATCATGTTTTTGGTTAGTAAAAAAAAAAATTTATGTAGAATGCAAAGATAATTATTATAAATTTAATTTTTTTTAAATTACTGTTTGTTTAATTTTTATAAACTTTATTTAGTAAATATATTCTTATTACTTTTATCATATATATAATAAAAATTTTACCCAAAATTGTATACTTAAAATTAAAAACATAAGGTAAAGTTTATTACTTTCATTGATGACAGAACACTTCAAAATTTTCAATCTTTTATATGTAATTGTAGTTCGCTAACAAATATGAAAATATATATACTAATAATTTAATCAAATCATTAATAATGCTTATCTTAATATATACTATTTTACCATAAACTAAAAAGTTTGAAGAAAATCTTAGAATTATTGACTTAATATATATTGTATATATTTAATTAATTTAGTTTTAATACTTGCATTAGTATAAAAAGTTATGATTTTAATTTATTATTGCATGTTAAGTTATGAATAGTAAATTAAGAGCATTTAATCATTTTTTTCAAGTCATTTAAACTTAAACTTTTTCTGTTTTCTTTCTCTATCTTACAAATTACATAATCTAGCATACATTGTGATTACTTTTTTTTGGATATACACAAATTAATGATAATATAGTAGTAGATAATTAATAACTTAGTAATTAATCAGTGAAAATTTAAATGTAATTAGTATAATATAACAGTAATTATCAATAATTTAGTAGTAAATAAGTGATAACTTAATAATAAATTAATGATAATTGAGTAATAAATAATTAATAACTTTTTAGTAAAAAAGTAATAATATAATAATATATGATAATACCTTAATGGTAAATTAATTATAATATAGATGTAAATGTATAATAACATAATACTAAATCAAAGATAACTTAACAAAAAATAAGTGATAATTTAGTAGTTAATTATTGATAATTTAGTAATAAATTAATGATAACTTAATAGTAAATTAATAATAATTTAATAGTAAATTAGTTTTAATTTAATAGTAATTAATTGAAAATAATAAATCATAAATTACTTAGTAGTAAATCAATGATAAATTAGTAGTAAATAATTGATAATTTCATAGTTAATTATTGAAAACTTAAAATAAATTAGTATAACTTAGTAGTAAATTATTTATAACATAACAGTTAATCAGTGATAACTATGCATAATTTAATATAAATCAGTAATAACTTAGTCGTGAATCGTAAATAATTTAGTGGTAAATTGGTGAAATTTTTGTAGTAAATAATAAAAAATTAAGTTATAAATCAATAATAACCTAAAAATATATAAAACATAATAGTAAATCATTAATAGTTTAATAGCAAATTAATAATTTAGTAGTAAATCACTAATAATGTAATAGTAAATTATTAATAACTTAATTGTAAATCAATAATAATTTAGTAGTAAATTAGTTAATCATTAATAACTTTTTAGTGAATCATCAGTAAATTAGTAGTAAATTAGTTATAATTTTATAATTAATCATCAATAACTTAGTACTAAATCACCAAAAATTTAATAAAAATCTTTTATAGCTTAATGATAAATAATTCATAATTTAATGATAAATCATTCATAAATTAAAAGTAAATTATTGATAATTTAGTAGCACTTTTTTGATAAATTAATAGTAAATAATTAATAACTTAATTGCCAATCATTGATAACTTTTTTATACTTGAAGTTGCTAATGATTGAACGCTCGTTACTAATAAAACCAAAGTCAAAACTTTCATGAATGTATTTAATAAAAAGAATTAGTAAAAAAAATTCTAAACTTGAATAAAAAAATAATGTTATTATATAAAAAAATTATCTCATATATTATTTGTAGACTTTTTAAATTCCATGTTTCATAGTTTTAAATGCATAACAACATGTTAGTAAATCAATGATAGATTAATAAGAACACAAGTGATAATTTAGTTGTTAATCATTGATAACTTAATAATAAATTAATAATAATTTAATAGTAAATTAGTGATAACTTAATAGTAAATCAATTTCAATTTAATAGTAATTAATTGATAAACTTAGTAGTAAATTATAAATAATTTGTAGTAAATTAATGATAATTTAGTAGTTAATTATTAAAACATAAAAATAAATCAATATAATTTAGTAGCAGTTAATTATCAATAACTTAATAGTTAAATAACTTAATAGTAAATTATGACTAATTTAATATAAATTAGTGATAACTTGATAATGAATCATGTTTAAGTTAGTAATAGATCTATGATAATTTTGTAATAAATAATTAAAAATTAAATAGTAAATCAATGTAACATAATAGTAAATCATTGATTTTTTATATGTAAATTATTAATAACTGTAAATTAATGATAATTTAGTAGTAAATTAGTTAATCACTGATAGCTTTATAGTAAATCATTGATAAATTAATAGTAAATTAGCTATATCTTTACAATAAATTATTAATAACTTAATAATAAATCATTAATAATTTAATAGTAAATCATTTATAACTTAATAATAAATCATTCATAAATTAATAGCAAATTAATGCTAATTTAGTAGTAAATCATTTATAATTTAATAATATATTATTGATAACTTAATAGTAAATTACTGATAAAATAATAATAAATCAATAATAACTTAATTATCAATCATTGATAAATTTTTTTAGACTTAAAGTTGTTAGGAATTGAACATTGGTTATTAGGAGGAATAAAGTTAGAAATTTTATCTTTGGAGACTTAGATGAACCTACCACCAACCTATTTAATAAAAAAGTTCAATGAAAAAAGTTATAAATTTGAATAAAACAATACAGTTATTATATAAAAGAATTGTTTTATATTAAAATTGAATTTATGTTTTCTTACATAAATTCATTGTTAAATATAGATGACTCAAATTTTATTAACGATTACTAAAAGTATACCATAAGTTATTAGAAGGTTAATTATTAAAATTACATCAAGATATTACTAAAATTTTATCAATGATTACCAAAATTGAATCAAAAGTTAATAAAATTTTATCAAAACTTACTAAAATCAAAATTATATAAAAAGTTATCAAAATTAACTTATATCAAAATCAAGATTATATTATTATTATTATTATTATTATTATAAGATTATTTATAAAATGAAAATTTAAAGATGCGCATGTCAAAAACTAATATATATATATATATAATATATATATATATATAAGAACTTAGTACTTATATTTTAAAGATTTTTTATTGATAAATTATAATTTTATGTTGATCGTTTTATTGAAAAAAAAAAGAAAGAAATACAAGATATAATGTATAAGTTTACAGTCAAAGGGTAGAAAAGTATTATAGATGCAAAGATTTAAATTTTAAACTTGTTACATATCACTAATAATTATATAAACCAATTAAATTGAATACTGATTTTATTATTTCGAGAATTTGAGTATGAGATAGATTGCCAAGGAATAGTTAGGTTTCCTGTATATATTATACTTTCGATCGTAAATTCATAAGTTTGAAATGAGCATATATAGTTAGGGGCACTTCATAATTGAATTAGTAACTAAGGCCAAGCAAGCCTTGGACCGGGTATGTGGGTAATTTAAAGGTTTTCATTTTTACATATAGATCTTCAATTTAAAACTTTGCAAATAAAAGTATGAAAAATTAATTATATATCTGTAGGAAGTTTCATAAGTACTTAACCAGGGCAAACATTATTTTTTCTACATTTTGCAACTACAACTGATCAGCCCCCCAATCCTGCCCCTTCACCCCCAGCGGCCACCAAAAGATATGGAAAACATAAGTAGAATATTTTCATCCTTTACCAGACAGCAAGGATAATCTTCAGCAACAGTAGAAGGATATAAACCCCAAACTCTCCCCTTCCAACAAATGAACAAAAAAAAAAAAGGAAAGAGGATTGTTATGACTAGATTTGCAAACATTGATAAATGAAGTGCTTTTTCGTTGACTAAATGTTTCATTTGGGATTAATCATTTAAGTGATTATTCAATTTAAAATTAAATATTTTAATTTGTTTAGATAAAAATTAAACGTTATCAAACGTTTGCAATTAAGATTTGATGAAAAATTGTGTGTTTCACATGCACCATTAACTCTAATAAAAATAACAATTAAATGATAAAAGTGGTTATGTTTCACTTTTTTAGTGGTTAAGTTTTATTTTAAACAAAAATAAAAATTCTAGAAAAATCACCAATTCATACTATGATATCCATGAAATTCAAAAAACCACAACTAAACCCACATAAATTTTTGTTTGTCCGGAAATTTTGAATTAAAACATGTATGAAAAAGACAGAAAATTGAAAGCAATGATCTAACATCATCCCAATTATAGAGCTCAAGGATCATAAACCCCTTGAAAAATCATCAAATCCAAGGAATATCTCACAATCCGAATCGTAATTATCCGAACCATTATCAAAAGATCCAAAAACAATCCATCCGTAGGCAACTCACTGTTCAACTATACTGTTTCTTTTGAAATCAAGAATGATGGGGACTCCGTTTGAAACTTAGAGATGGATTGCTCCGAAAGGTCCTAGGAGGCTCCAAGTTTACAAACCGGGCGGCAGCGGCTTGGATTTCAGGTAAGAGAGAGGAGTTGAATAGAGAAAAAAAGAAAAAAAATTGAATAAAAAAAAAGACAGGCATCTACAAGAACAATGCGATGAGAGGTTTCATAAAGAAAAAAGAGATGAGGGGAGAAAAATCTGAAGTTAGAACAAAAAGAAAAAATTTGAAAAGAAAGAAAAGTTGTTGCATTATTATAAAATTAATTTTTTTATTAATTTTTGTTTTTTAAAATAAATCAATATCAATAAACAATTAAACCATGCAATTAAATTACGTGTAATAAATATACAAAAATTTTATTCAAATATATTTTTAATTGTAAACATTGATAATATTTAATATTTATTTATATAAATTAAAATATTTAATCTTAAATCGAATAATTACGTACAAATTTAATTTTAAATTAATCATTTAACCTTTTCGGTCTGAAGTCGGTTGTTTTACTATACTTTGGTATTCTTACTTTACAATTGGAACCGGCACATAATATTATATATATCTAGTCTTTTGCTTTTGTCTTGCATGACTCTCCCAATCAAGTCCTCATCATGCATATAACAACAGCCATTGAAAAATATTGGATATCATCACCAGCAGCAATGCGGCGGTATATTGCAAGTTAGACTTGAGATTGGATTGTTTTAATTTTTTGAATTGGTCAGAAATTAGTGGTTGCTTTTTCAAGTCGGTAAGGAATTTTGGATTAATCCAATTTAAGCATATTCCAATAATAGTAAGGAATCCTTTTCACTGTGCATACAAAAAGATCTTTAGTTTTCAAAATATTTTTTATTTTTATTTTTTAAAATTATCAAAATTTGAACTTTGATAATTTAAATTAATAATTTAGTATTCTATCAACACATCTTAAGGTATTCATGTAATTTTTTTTTTATCTTTTTTCATTTAATGTAAAATTATCTTTCTATATTTGAAGGGAAAAAATTTACATGAAATTTTTTAGATAAAATTTGTAAAGTTCTTTCTTAAAAATGATTTAATAAAAATTTTAATAAAAATTTCAATTCAATAAATTAATAAAGTTCAATGTAAAAATTAATATTTTATAAAAAAATTATTTATAATTTAAATTTAATCGATATTTATTCAATAGTAAAAATTTTATTAATATTTTTACTCAAAATATTTATCTAAAAATATATATCAAAATTTATTAATTTTTTTAAAAATTTGTATACTTGATTTGTATAACGAAATCTTTTAATTTTAATTAATTTATTTAATTTTAATTTATTTATTTTTAATTAAAAATTTTACGGATTTCACGTAAAAAACTTTATCTAATTTTTTTTTCTATTTAAAGATATAATATATGTTGATCAACCGTCAAATTGTCATCAACAATTCACAAATGAAGAATTGAAGATATTAATTATGGCCTAAACTAAATGCTAAAAATTCTGAATTAAATGTACTCAACACAAGAATCTATCAAAACGACCAACCGTCTACTGGGCCCCAAGAACCCAAGGGCCAAAGAGGCTCCGTGTACCCTCGAAGGAGCAAGTCAGTGCCAGCAGCACTTCAGCTGAGCTGAGCTGAGGGCACAGGGACACACGAGAAAGAGAGGTAGGCGGTCAAAAAGGCCGGATCATAGGCACTGTACACTTGTCAGCAAGTCATCTCTCCTTCTCTCTCTCTCTCTCTCTCTCTCTCCAGCATTTTTCGTCGTCTTGCCTTAAACCAAGTGTCCATCATTTCATTACCCCCGTCTCTCTCTTCTTTCCCTTTCCTTCCTGCTGCTATGCTCTTACTATACGTGTGGCTTTCCTCTATTTTTTCCGAAGCAGTGAAACCACTTTCCCTCTCTCTTTCTCGCTTACGCACGCTCCCACAGTATGTTTCACTCTACAAAACTCAAAACAAACAAAACAAAGTATGTTTTCTTTAGCTTAGGCTTAGGCTTACAACATTTGAATATAAAGAGAAAAAAGAAAAGATTGTAGCAAAATACGAACATTTATACGCCACTTAATACAGAGAGATGGGACCATTGTCCTGTGCTTGAATTCGAGCTTTTTCGTGGACGACACGATCCTAGTCTGCCGCTCTCTCACTCTTTCTCTTTCTCTCTTGAAACCCTTATCTTTTTCTCTTTTTGTAGCTTCTCTTCTCTTCTCTACCTTTTCTTTCTTTCTATTGTTTCTGTCATAAAATCGACATGGAAATGGAGGATCATCACCACCATCAATACGGCATGCCTGATCCTAGGCAACTAATGAACGGAAGGCCAACCCATTTTCAAGCAATTTCCCAGGGTCCCGAGTTATTCTCCTCCGGGCACCGGAATCTGCCGCCACTGCAACCCCACCAACCCAACCGCCATCACCACTTTGATATGATGCAAATGGTGGGTAGACAAGTTGGTCATGAGTTTATGCCTCATGGGCTTCATCACGAGTTTCCTTCTGATTCTACTGATAATAATGCTACTCCCACGGCTGCTGTTGCCACTGTCACTAGTGCTTCTACTCCAAGTGCAAGTTGTGGGTTCGATGGTGAAGCAACTGCTTTTGGCGGCGATGGAGGAACTGGAAGATGGCCTAGACAAGAGACTTTAACACTTCTTGAGATCAGATCTCGTCTTGATCCCAAGTTCAAAGAAGCTAATCAAAAAGGTCCTTTGTGGGATGAAGTTTCCAGGTACACTAATACCATACCCTAATTCTCTCTCCTCTTTTTTTTTTTCTTCCCCTCTTCCATTGACAAAGGGTTTCTATGTTCTTTTAATTTAGCAAATTCACAAATTCTTTTTTCCTTTTCTTTTAATAATTAAAGATGATTATAATCGGTTTGTTTTCTTTCATTATTACTAGGTCTAGTGATATGAAATGGGGTTTTTTGTTCATGTCTTCTTATTGTACATTTTCATTCTTATTATTACACTAAAAAAAAAGAAAAACAAAAAAATCTCTTGTTTTTTCACGATTGCACTGTTTTCTTTCTTTCTTTCTTTAAATTTGTAGTATTCTTCATGGTAGGATCGTTTAGGCTTTGCTTTCCTTTCTTTGCTGCTAAATGATTTTCACCAGAAAAACATGACTTCTTATTGTGTTTCTTGCTGTTATTATTAAGATAATTATACTTTTGAAAAACTTTATGATTTTAAGAAAAGGACATGCTACACTGTGAAGAAGTTCAGTTCAGAATTAGGTACAGTGTTTACCTCTTCTTTGCAGCTTTTTTCAGGATGGCTGATAATTTCAATAGTTTTCTACTGACTTGTTTTCCTTTGAAAATGTGTTGCCTTCGTTATTGTGCAAGTTTTTACTGGTTTTTTGCTATAAAAACGACTAGTCTTTTGGATGTTTAAATACACATCTACTGGTTTTACCCATGAAAAGACGTTTTATCAGTCCCTTGCAAAGACCCTTCTTTGTTTGCAATTTTGAATGGTCAATAATATGCTTGGTTGGGTTAACTGCAAAATGCCCAGCAATGGAAACACAATTGTTTTTCATCACTTTGGCAAGAATCATCACATGATCTTTTGATGCTCATCTTTTTTTTTTCTTTCTCATTTCGCAAATTTGGATTAGGGTTCCTGGCTATGTATAATTTTGCTTTAGATTTAAATTTTGATATATTATTTTCCATTTTCTATTTGCTGTAGGATCATGAATGAGGAACATGGGTACCAAAGGAATGGAAAAAAATGCAGAGAGAAATTTGAAAACTTGTATAAGTATTACAAAAAGACTAAGGAAGGGAAGGCCGGAAGACAAGATGGTAAGCACTATAGATTCTTTCGTCAGCTTGAAGCTCTATATGGAGAGACCAGCAATTCAGTTTCAGGCCAAGAAACTCACCTAGTTGGGAACAATTTTCGGTTTCATGGCAATCCCAACAGCAATGCTCAATCAAATCAAGAAGTCTATCACGCTCAAAAACTTTGTGATAGTCTTAGCCTTTCTAATTCCTCCGAATTCGACACTTCTTCAGATGACAATGATTTAAGCACTGCAGCGGCAGTGGAAAATGATTCATCAGAGAAGCGGAAAAAAAAAAGGGGTAGTAGTAGGAGCTGGAAGGCAAAGATAAAAGAGTTTATCGACTCACAAATGAGGAAGTTAGTGGAGAGGCAAGAGGCATGGCTTGAGAAATTAACAAAGACACTTGAGCAAAAGGAGCAAGAGAGGATTTTAAGGGAGGAAGAATGGAGAAAAGAGGAAGCAGCCAGGATAGATAGAGAGCACAAGTTTTGGGCTAAGGAGAGAGCTTGGATTGAAGCTCGTGATGCTGCTTTAATGGAGTCCTTGCAGAACCTCAAAGGAAAAAAATTTAAGGCTGCATCATCTGAGGAACTAATGGCAACTGAAATGCAAAACCACAGTGAAAACCAGAATGAGAATGGAAGTGAAACAATAAACAACAATGTAAAGGCAGATGGGTGGCAAGAATCCGAAATTTCTAAGCTCATACAGCTGAGAACAAGCATGGAATCGAGGTTCCAACAAAGAGGGTGTTCAGAAGAGATTCTGTGGGAGGAAATAGCTGCTAAGATGGTTTGTTTAGGCTTTGACAGGAGTGCTTTAAAGTGCAAAGACAAATGGGATAGCATTAGCGCTTACCTAATAACCAAAACCAGGGAGAGTAACAAAAAACGCAAGGACAACTCAAGAGGCTGTGGTTATTACCAGAACAATGATCAGTCCCTCTACAGTCAACGAAGAGCTTACTGTGAAATTAATGATCAGCAAGGACCTGAGACAGTGAGACTCCAAACAAATGACAGCTCTTCCCCTTCTAACTCTAATGCTGGCAATGCTGTAAATGATAGTTGCTTTCGCTTCTTGATGGCTGATGGAGAGAACTTGTGGGAGAACTATGGTGTGAAGCTCAGCAAAGGAGAAAACCAGTAAGATTAAGAACAACATATATGACAGATTTCCCAATTGTTCTATAATTCCACATGAGATATATGCAATTGGGTACTGGCAATGAGGGGAATTGCTGGCTCTCATTATTGACAAATGTACACTCTCTTTTAAGAGGGGATTTACAATGTACAAGCAAGGAGCTGACCGATGAGAATTTATGTGTAGCAAATTGTGTTTTATGTGGATCTTAGCCATTGCACATTTAAGATTAATAGCAATAATAATGGGTTTAAATATCTTGCTGCAAAAGGCTTTAATGTTGCTCTGAAACACCAAGTCTTTCATGTTTGACATTGCTGAAAATCTTTCCTGCTATGTATGGAGATTTGATTATGTTAGTTCCTCATCAGTTTCTTTCTTTCATCTTTACTGATCGTTTGTTGTTTAGTAACATCTAGTGAAAAAATTCGTGTAGTTTGTATGTGTTTGTCCCCACGTGTGCAAAAGTTTATCATGTACAATTTTCTCTGCAGTAGGGTACAATAGGTTAAGGAAACAGTGATAGATCAGATTATAAACCCAGAAGCAAAATCTTTTAGATTGTGTTTTTAGTGTCTTTTATCAAACTGTACCAAAGAAGTTAGGTGGGTGACTGCTATTGGTATTTAAGTGGGATGCTCCAAGGATATGTATCCCACATGATCACTTTTGTTAGTGCTTCACATTCTGCATTTTTTGTCATTAATAATGAGAAAAGCACTTTAACCAGAGTAATTAACCGAGTCTGGAGTGACATTACTGTCATTCCTATGACAAGGTATATTTTTCTTCATGTATATTCAAAGAGTTTATCATTGTGAGTAAAAGCCAGAGGTAAATAATTTGTGTGGTGAGCTTGGAATTGAGGAAGGGAATTGCAGATAAAACTAAGCTTCCTTGATGGCCTGTTACCCATCACAATAATATGTCGGCTGATAACTTATTGACCATAGATAGAGAGAGTCAAGTCTTTTCAAACAAGAAAAAAATGTTTTACATTCAATGCAACAAGAAAAATAAACTCATAGTTATGATATTTTGGTACATTACACGAAAGAAGTAAAATCTTAAACATTAAGATTTCATCAAAGGATAACAATTGAAATACTTTCCTTATGAAAGATTTCAAAAACATAAAATGTTAAAAAGCGCTCCAAAATCCGGAGCTAGTCATAACTAAATCAAAATTTGTAAAAAAGATGATGGTCATGGTGAGTTTAAAATATCTAATGGATCATTCAAAACCTAAAGTTTAGCTCAGTTGGTTTATCTAGTCATTCTTAAAAAGTAATATCCAAGTATAAAGTTCAAATCTCACTACCTGCAACCTCTTTCTTTATCTGTAAACTATTGCTTCCTTCATAAAAAAACCCATCCAACCCCTCCTTAAGAAGCGAGTTTAATGATGTACTCAATAGAGAGGATGACAAACTGAAATGTATGAAAAAAAATTTCAAATCTACTGAACTAAGTTACAAAAAGACCATCTCTGCTTAGTACAGCATAACCATTAGGTTAAAGATATTTCCTTTTTTCTTCCTTCCCATCCTTGCGTTTTATGAACAAGGAGAATCAAGGAAAAGTGCTTAACTTGTTTGCAAATTATAATGTTCAAGAAGGTCTATTCAGAATATATATAGCTTGAAATGAACAATCCCCGAGTTTCCCACATGCTTGACTAATACTAAGACAGATGTTTGCATTTGCAAACCCAGCAAATTCCAATGAATTATTCTAACGTTGGAGCTTAGATGAGCTTGGCAATGCTGCAAAATAGTGGGAAAAAAAGGTTGATGGTGAACAAAAAGAATGTTGTAATTTAATGTTGGAAATCGGAGTGTTGATCTCTGGGGCTACATTTAAAAATACCATATGCTATGGGAATATATACACATATATATGGCCTGCCTGTATTTGTTTATAGCTACTCAAAATTGTTTGATCATTTTAAATAAAAGCTTCAGTTTTTCACTTGAAGAAGAAAGACATTTTAGAAGATCAGTGGAAAAAAATATTAGTAAATTTTGAACCACCTTTGAAGTTATTTTTGTTAACTACATATATGTAAGAAGAATTGAATCATGAAGTGTAAAGTATAAAAGCGACATTTGAACTTTTTGTTGGTCTGATCCTCTCCACAAGACCATTAAGTTTCCTTACAATGATATATCTCCATCAACTCCATGAGCATAGAAAGCGAAGCCACACATCAAACACAGATCAATAGCTTGCATTGAACATAGAAGCCTTATTTGAAATGAAAGATATACGGAAAAAAAAAATATAGAGCTGATCAGATCTTTTAGTGTCGGAAACAATACTCGGATGTTCAAATGAATTAGAAAGTGATGGATTTCTGGGCTGCTGCCTTCCCTGGAAGCTTTTCACTTTTGTAGGAATTAAATCTTCATGTACATAACTCCATTATGATCCCCAAGACTTGCGTCATGTAGTCTTTCTTTTTCTTCCAAATAGGGACTGACCGTACTGGGGAAAGAGTAAAGAAGCTTCCCACACCAGAAGGGGGCCAAAGAAAGGAGAGACATTGCAGTCATTATCACAGCAAGAAAAGTACCAGTGCCTCTTTTATCAGCTTTTTTCATTTGTTTTGCCTGAATCCTGAACCAAGCTTGCTTGTCCCAAGGCGTAGAGGCAGTTCCAGTGAATTGGCAGTCGAAGGAAACGATACTATACATTAACAATTATGGAAAAAATAAATGAAATTTAAACAAAATCAGTCTTTTTGGTGATGGCATTTGATGTGACTGGTTACTGGAATTAACTGAAAAATCTGCAATCTCAAAAATTTTACCCCAATTTGGGAACTCTACCTTTTCATCCAGTTTTGTGTATCTTTGGCTAGAAATAACAAACCCACCACTCCTTGAAATCTGAAACACTAACACTTCAACAGTTTACATGATCAGCTTTATTTGGGTTCTTCTAAAATATAGTATTATCTTCCATCCAATAAGCTGCACCCTGTTAAAAGCCCCTTTTAGGGCTTAGCAGTTTCATTTGTGAATAATTCTTGACCTTTTATCTCTTAATTTCTTCGTTTTAGTTAACTTATCTAACTAGTTAAACTTGCTTATTTGACATGATTGAATGGTAACGATACTCACCTGAACTGTTCGTAGAATGCTTGTACTCTTAATTTCAATGATAAGATGACAACTTTAAAAAATTGAATAGTCGATTTTACCTTTTAATAAATCATATGAAAATTTGAAAGCATGAGGCATAGATTATCATTGATGCAAACCCTGATCAGAACCTTTATATTAACAATAGGATTTTTACAGTTCAACACTCCAACGGCTTCCCCGTGAGTTCTGATCAGTACTCCTTTGACAAGGGAGAGTAAAAGCTGCACTTTGTTGTGCTTCCAGGAGAAGTTGGAGGATTGTTTCATTTATATTCTCATGAAAATATTGTAAAAAAAACTATATTTTTCACGAACTTGGTCTATGGGAGATGAAGAAGTGAGTCTTCCAATGTGAAATGAAGGCAAAAAATGGAAATCCTGGAGCAGAATTCATCCATTTGCAATAGCTAGCTAGAATTTTGAGAGAAATACAATTAACCAGTGAAAGAGGGAAAATAGCCACACCATGAATTAAAGAAATAAACATGGGACCAAATTTAATTCATCCAAAGGGCTCCGAGTTGGTTGTTACCGTATTCATGGAAAAAGTGCTGAGGAAACTGGCAGCCAATGAGAAAGGTTGATTAATGCCTTGTGGAATGAAAGAAACGATGAAAGAAAGCATCATCTCTGGATCTAACGGGCGCAGAAAGCATTGTGTAAGAATTAGCGATTGATGGATGAGGCCGACCAGGGATCCAATCCAATGGGTGCGTTAAGTGATGTCCTAAGCTGGGTTTCTGGACCAATCCAGTATTGGGCCGCACAATTCTAAAATAATTATAAATTATTGAACCCGGCCCATATGTAACACTCCACGTACTGCCTTTCAATTTTTTTTTTGTAACATTTTTTCTTTTTCTAGGTTGGTTTCAAAAGGATGTCAAAGTCCCAGACAGCATGATCCATACTTTTGTGGCAACCAAGCGTTTTACTTCATACAGAGGAGAAAAAACTAGTTTAAGTAGGCCGAAGTCATTGCAACATATCTCTGATCAAACCGCAATTATCTCATGAAAGAGAGGCATTTCTTCCATTGGAGTTTTTACTAGAAAACAACTAACACTTACCATGGCAGACAAAATCCAACACTGGCTCACAATCTAATACCCTACCGACCGTTTCATAATAGCTTTCAAGAAGTCTTCAAATGTAAGCTTACGATTAATGAATCAAGAAACACATTACATATGAAAAAATTTAAAAGAAAAATAAGAGAACTAAGTTTGCAACAAAATGCGGTCTTAAACTACATTATATAAGCAGATAATAATGTTTTTAAACAGAAATCAAACAAAAACCATCCAACACTCACGAGCACAAAGGGTCCCCATGCTTATTTGTGAGATTTCACCCCCTAAATTCCACGAGAAACGACAGATACCAAAGAAAAAAAAAAGCCCTAAAAGCCTAATATCATACCGCAATTTACTCTGCAAAACATGACAAATTAGACCACAAGCCTAAATTCTAGTATTTGTAGTCCTTGACATGGAGGCTCTCCGCGGCTCCCTCACCAAGCTTGGCATCACCCTTGTAGGTACCAAGAGTGGCTTCCGAGTTAGCCTTGCACCGAACAAGGAAAGCATCTTGAGCCTTCTTCAGATACTCCTCCTTTCCAGCCCAGGCCTTGAGGGTGCTCTGCTGAAGGGCACGTCCAAATGAGAATGAGAGAGACCATGGCTTCTTGGTCTGGAGCTTGTTCATGGCATTCAGGTTAAGGGTAGCCTCCTCCTCACTTTGTCCACCAGACAAGAATACAATAGCAGGGACTGCAGCAGGTACAGTTCGCTGCAAGGCACGGACAGTGTATTCGGCAATAACCTCAGGGGCAACCTTTGGGGAATCAGAACCAGGGGTCACCATGTTAGGCTTCAACAGAGTACCCTCAAGCATGACATGGTGGTCATTTAGAGCCTTGTAGCAAGCAGCTAGAACGCGCTCTGTCACATCAGCACATTTGTTGATGTCATGTGGTCCGTCAACAAGGATTTCAGGTTCCACAATGGGGACAAGTCCGCACTGCTGGCAGATGGCAGCATACATGGCTAGCCCATTGGCATTTTCTTGGATTGCAAGTTCAGACGGCTCATTAGGGCCAATCTTGAGCACAGCACGCCATTTAGCAAAGCGAGCACCAGCTTCATAGTACTTTTGGCAACGTTGCGCAAGGCCATCAAGACCCTGGGTGAAAGTCTCACCATTGGTTCCATTAAGCTCAACGGTACCCTTGTCGACCTTAATGCCAGGGAGGACACCACCTTCCTTTAAGATATCAACGAAGGGCTTGCCTGCACATCAAAAACCAGTATCAGAAATCAACAACAATACAACATTCTTAAAAAATGCATAACAAGGAGGTGTTTTGTAATAATACCACTAGAGGCTTTTTGGTAAAGGGTTTCCTCAAAAAGAATAACACCACTGAGGTACTGGAGAGCACCAGGTGTAGTGAAAAGGAGCTCACGGAGAGCACGCCTGTTTTCTTCAACATTCTCTACATTAATGCTTGAAAGACGCTTGCCGATTGTTCCGGTGGATTCATCAGCAGCAAGGATACCCTTTCCAGGGGTGCCAATGTAGGCAGCATTTTTAACAAGCTCGTCTGCAAGATTTTTCATAACAAGAAAAATGAAGCCACCAATTCACCATTTAAGGGTCAAGAAACAGAGATCCTGATATAGGAAAACTAAACTAACCTAAAGATAAATGTATAAGATTCAGTAATCTCAGATCTAAAATGAAATGCAACCAAGCAAAATTCATTTCAATTGGATGCTACCACGATTTTTAAAAGCAAATCAAGGACTGATTTATCAAATTACAACTTAAAAATAAATACTCCAAACTATTGCATGCAGATCTAGATTTTCAGATATCATAAAAATTAACTCAAAAAATTTTTTTAAAAAAAGTCGAATGGATTATATAATGCCATGTATTAATAATTAGAAAATAAATCATCATGGTTCTTTCGAGTTAAGGGAACAGCACAAATGAATTTCGTTAATAGCCACCGAAGATCCACTCGAGAGAAAAAGGATCAGATCTTTCAAGATCCGAATAAATCTAGATATCGAAATGCTGTAGGTTTTCATTACAGTGTAAAACCCACCAACCCAACCAGATCTGTATCTCAATTAAACTAATTAAACAGCAACTAACGTCATATTATCAAACATCTAACAGATCAGAATGAAAAAAAAGAAAAAAGAAAAAACTAAGATCGATGGAAGAGAAGATTATAAACAAAATTAACACCAAGAAGGAAAGAGAATCGGAACAAGAGAGGGAAGGGGAGTTACCGGAGTATTTGCTAATGAAGCAAGACATGATTGAAAAGGCGATCGGAGTTGGAAGAGGAAAGAGCGAGATTTTGTTTGAGAGGAAAGAAAGACGGAGCAGATAGAGAAAAGGTTCGGACTTGGGTTTTAAAAGAGAAAGGGCTAAGAGTGGGCGCTTCAAGATTTTCGATTTTCTTTTGTCGTCTTTCCCAAGGAACCGTGTACTGCCGTTGGATTATCTCTCTCACCTTTTTCGTCGCTGGTTTTCCTCTTTCTTTTACTCTTTTACCCTCCAACTAACCTTTTATTTGCCTCCGTAAGTTGGTGCACCTAAAATTTCATCATTGAGAAAAAAAAAAATCATCCTCGGCATTGGGATTTTTTTAAAGTTATATTCGTAATTAAATATTATATTTATATATAAATAATAATTAATTATTATATTTTTTAAATTAATTAAATAATTAAATTTATATCTAATAAAACTTAAATCTAAAACTTTAAATTTTAAAATCTTCTCTTTATCATTAAGTTAAAATCTCGCTAAGAGGATTTTCTTTTTTTTTTTCCCTTAAATTTGAGTATTTTTATGTATATGTATTTTTATTTTTGTAGCAAAATATATATAGGTAAAATTTAGCATATGTTATATTATATTTAAAACTATTGCACTTTAGATGAAATTTATTTTTAATTTAAAATTTAATTTAATTAATTCATATAATTATAATTAAAAAGTAGTATCTAATAAATTTTGAATTTAAATTTTAATGTTTATAATTATGTTGTATTTTTAAATTATAATTTTTTATAAAAAATAATTTATTCATTATAAAAAAATAAAAATACCCTTGCTTCTTATTCAAAGAATTAGATTTAAATTTTAACTATTTTAAATAAAAAATATTATTTAATGTATAATTTGGATTTCATTTTAGTATTAAAGTATTAATCATTTTCATTTTTGTACATAATATATTAATTAATTGCTAATTATTATTATTATTAGTATTATTGTTATTATTATTATTATCGAGTCATCACCGTAGAAAAATTTGTAACAATTATGAAATGGATTTACGGTTGGATAATTAGGTCATTATCATTTATTTGTAGGAAAGAAAATCAAGAAACTATATATTTCCCCTTGGGCGTGAAGGGAACATAGATATTAACGGAAGGTCAGACTTGGAAATAAACGCAACTAAAGGCGTTTCGAGAAGTTTCTCAAAACAACTGCCGCCGGGAAATTTTGAAGGGTCAAAAGTGGAAAAATATAATAAAATAAAACATTTAAAAAGGAAAAGAGCCAAACCAACCGAACAAAATCATGCGGGCAGGACAAAGGTTTTTAGGGATAGTGTTTGGTTTAACACATGAGAATTGATAGGTAGGGGCGAAAGAAACAAAAACAGTGACATGCCAACACCGGCGTATTAGGTTCGTTTTTTGTTTTGGCAAAATAAAGACTATTAGGTTTTGGCTTGGTTGCAGAGATGCCAATTTTATTTATATTGGATGAAAATTTTATTTTTTATTTAAATAAAAAAGAGAATTGATATAATTTTAAATTTTTATTGAATACAAAAAATAAAATTAATAATATAGCTTTCTCTTCGAATTCGTATCTTATATATATTTATATGTATTTAGTAAATAATTTTTTATTAAATAATAATTATTATTTTAAATTAATTAGAATTAATAAATTTTTATTCAAAAATATATATTTATAAAAAAAATCTAACTATATAAAATTAAAATAAAAATAAAAACTTAAAATTTATTTTTATTTTTATTTTTATTTTTAAAAAACTAGAGTACGAGAATATACTCATATCCATTAAATATTTATGAGAATGAAAATATGATAAATTTAAAATAAACATTGGTATAGATATATAAATGGATATAATGTAAAATTTTGAAAGATGGAAATAGGAAATATTTTACTATCCCCATTAAAGGTGTAATCAATTGAATTCGAGTGAATATAATATCAAGTTCAAGCTCGACTTCGAATTTGATGTTTGAAATTTAACTTGAACTCGATTAAATTTTATTTTTTTAATTTGAGTTCGACTCAAGATAAAAATTAAACTATTCGAACTCGTTTAATTAGGTTCAATTAAAATATTATAATAAGTTCAATTCTTATACTTGAGCTTAACTTCAACATTTTAATCATGAATAAAATTTTATTTAAAATTTTAATTATATATATTTTAAAAATATTAAATATTGAATTGATTAAGACTTAAACCACTCAATTAAATTGAAAGATAAAAGAAGAATATGCGAAAAAAAGAAGAAGAAAGTTTAATAGGACAATGATCAAATCTAAAAATATTTCGAATTCGCAAATGAAACAAAAAATTAGAGCAATATGTCATTGAAAACTAAGTTCTTACAACAAATTTGAAGGTATTTTTTATAATTTTAAATAATAATTGAACATAAAATTCTACCTTCTTCTATAATCAATTATACATTACAAATTACAAATCGGAGCTATGCTAGAAAAAAAACGTTAAATAGCTTTACCTTTTAATATATCATAAAGTGGTCCACGACAAACAGAAACAAATCATGACTCTTTGAAGAAGAAACACCTAGAGAAGAAACTTACAGGTCCAAGCTTGGTTCACAAACCCAAAATCTAGTTATAAATGTTGTGGTCTTCCTAGTCAATAATTTGGAGTTCAAAGAAACCCGCCACTATGGCCATTGCTAATAATTTCTTTGTACTAATCAGGAAGACTGATCACAAACCCAGAAACTCACAACTATTGCCATTAATTTCTTTATACTGTTGTGGTCAATCGACAAAGAGAGGAAGCTGGTTTGGGATTTTTTAGGGCTGAAAGAGAGAGGAAAGTAGGCACCACTTGCTAGAGTCGGGACTTTGAATGAAACAGAGAAACAAAGAACAAATGAAAAATGCAATAAAGTTTTTTAGGTTAGTTATATTAAGTGTAAGTTATAAATTATTAATTAAAATATAAAAATTCGATTAAATTTATAAATTATTTAAATTAAATATTAAAATATTTAAACTCGACTCATTCGCTAAATAGAATTACTCGAGTTTGAACTTAACTCGATAATAATAAAATCAAATTTAAATTTTATTTAAGTTAAACTTAAATAATTTATGAGTATTAATATATCATTTACATCTTTATTTTTTATATTTTATTTATTGACATCTCTATTTGATAATGTTTCTCGCTTACTTCCGATTCATTGTAACTTTTTGACTTTTTTTTTATGACAATGGTATACAAAATTAGAATTAAAAAAAAAAATTTATTATAAATATTAAAATTTAAAATTATTAAATATCATTTTTCAAAATGATTATATATTTTAAATACTAGCATCAGCTTCCTAATAAGATGCTTTGAGATGATCATTTACCCGGAAAATAAAATATATATTCACATTAAAAAATTATTTATGTTAAAATAAGAAAAAAATGAATATATTCACAGAGAATATTTGCCTTAAAATGACAGCTAAAGCAACAAAAATCACGTCCAGGATGCCTAATCTGCCCTAAAATGTCGGAATGTTTTCGATTTTCTTTGGATCAAAGTGCAATTTTCATTGAGATAGAGATTGCACCTTATTAAATTTAGAAGCATTTAATTTTGACATTCATTTGATTACTTGATTTGCAAACCTAAGTTGATATGACAATTTTGTCCAATATAAACAATGATACCATACAATGTGGCTTTAATACTTCTTTCAAGGAAAAAAAACAGAATCAATTCCGTTGGTAGAGGGAAAAAAAAAAAGAAACTCAATCCAAAAGGGTAACGTGCAATTTGAGACACGAGAACGTCACTTATTACGCCCCAAAAGCAAAACCTTTTTTTTGGTAAATAAAAACAAAACTTTATTATTCTCATAAGTCATAGCCCAGCTATATTAAAAAAAAAAAAAAAGGAAATAGGGGGAAGAGATGGTCTATATTGAGATTTTAATTTTAAATTTATTAAATGTTATTTTAATGATTAAATTAATCACTTAGGAGTAAGAAAAAAATTAAATATATTAAAAATCTATTTGAAATTGTAATTTTTGGATTTTTTATTTTATTTAAATTAAATTTAAATATTAAATATATATTAGATTTTAATTAAATTGTTAATTGAAAAAGTAAAAAATAAAAAATTAAATCGAATTAAATTATATATTTATTTATTTATATATTTTTAAAAATTTATAAAATAAAATAATAATTTTATTTTAAAATTTATTTAAATATATTAAAATAATATATAAAAAATAAAAAAATGTAAAAAATTAATCAATTAAAATGATAAAATTTTATTCATTTCAAATCGAATCAATTTTAAAAATATTAATTTAAATTTAAATTATATTTTAAAATTTTATAACATTATATATTTTTAAAATATAAAATAAAATTCAATTCAATTTAAATCATTATTATCTTTAAAACCAACTGACCTAAGATATTTATTTACAAAGTATTTGAAAGGATGTCAGAACCAGTTGGCGTGCATTTTATTGCCCGCTGTGCCAACGCATCAGAATCTCAAAAATAAACCAAAAATTCTGATGGCATATTCTTATATTCTTATATTCTTGATTAATTGACTCAAAAGTCAGAATCAAAACTCCAAAAAAAAAAAAAAAGAGTTTCTTGTTTGTTTTCAAATTTCAATCATCAACAAAACATAAGCGTAGATCCGACGCAGATTAAGAAAATGGTGTGGTCCAACAGATGCTCTCATTTTGTGGCCATGGATTTTCCAGCAAACTGTGTACTGATAATTTAGTGGTCTAAAGAAATATTGGGTATGCTAAAGTATGAGCCATCACCCGCATTAGCTGTCATGATAAGTAGGATGAATTATGAATGATAATTTTATAAGCTTGATGCTGTGTGTACCGCCTATTCTCGACATTGATGCTAGAGAGAGATCAAAGATTTTGAAAAATATATATATTAAATTTTATTTTTAATAAATAATAAATCAATCGAATTAAATTTATTGCTAACATTGTTCTGCTTTTATAATTATTTGAATTGAAATTCCCATTCACCTGTTTAAATATAATAAGATGCGATTCCATAAAAAAATAATTGAAAATGCGATACCATTGTATGGGAAACATTACTTAGAATATTATTTTAATTAGAAAAAGTACGTCCTAAAAGATAAAATTTGACTCCAAAATTTTCATTTTGTGAAATAAAGTATGATTACTATTAGGCATTTAAGCCATATTTCATATATAGAATAATAGATGAATCAAAATAATAATTATTTTATATTATATATGATTTATATTTAAAGAGAAGAATAAAATTAAAAAAAAATTAATTATGCTTTTAATATAAAATGATTTAATCATTTCGAAATGAAGAAATTTATTTTTAATTTATAAAATTTAACTTATATATCATATTATATCTTTAAAAATTATATAAATAATTTAAATTATATAATTTTAAAAAAATTGATTGATAAATAAATTATTATATTTTAATTTACATATATCAAATATAAAATAAAATAACATTATTTTATTTTATTTTATTTTAACCTAAATATGGCATAATATATATCGTATAACAGTAATTATTTGTTAATGTTTCGTGATAAATAGCTAGTGTTTAATTCAATTGAATAGGGTCAATGAACGTCTTTTGCGAGGCCTTTGTGGCGAAGCCCAAGCAGACAGCCCACTCTTTTTTAGATTTTAATGACACAACAACAAAAGGCCAAGTTAAGTCCATAAAACCAAAAAGGGCAAAAACTTGAACTGTTGAGAGTGGGATTTGAACCCACGCCCTTTCGGACCAGAACCTTAATCTGGCGCCTTAGACCAACTCGGCCATCTCAACCATTTTGTTAATAATTTTTCTGCAAATATTTTAAGTCTTATTATTAAAAGATTGTTGTCTAAATGAAGCAACGGAGAACCAAAAACTGATCAATTTGTATTACCAAAATCCTTTTTTTTCATCCAAACTTTTATCAACAAAAAGCTTTTGCAAAATACAACTGGAAGATGACAGAAATCACATCCAAAGATGACCTCAAGTGGCCTTAAAACTAATTATAAGTAGGAAAAATGTTTCACTTAAATGGGCGCTCAGTGAGTCTCATTCTCTAACCTATGCATTGATCTAAGCAACTGAAAGGAAAAGCAGAAAACTGATTATTTGCAACAAATTTTAGTGTATTAAAGATCAAAAACCTGCAACATAAACATCATCTAGATTTAGCTACTGTGGCCTGTATTTCCTCTAGCTTTTTTGACCTACACAGCAAATGATCAAAACCCAAATTGCAGATAATGAGATAATTATATGATGATGATAGTAAAGAGATGCTTTTGAATTACTACTGTTGCCTAACATATATTTTGTTGGGATGCATAAGCTGCCAATAAATTCATCTCAACCACATATTGGTATGCATATGCAGATGATGAACAACATCTGGCTAAGTTAATAGGAACTTAGAATATATATGGTTGTAACAGAACCTGTTGGGTTGTTCAATAATCATCAGGCAAAATAAACCAAGTACTCAAATGTTAATTGCAGTATCATATTATACTTGATGATTTATCTAGAAATGGTTTGAAAAATAAAGAATAGGAACAATATTCAGTATGTCAAAGATGCCTCTTTTGCTTATTGATTCAGCTTGTAATTCCATCAAAGTCACCCAGTGGTAAAAGCCCTCAATCATACAAGGAAGAAATGAAATAATTGAGAAATTGCGTCAGATGGTGTGGAAGCATAACATGCAATGCACGTCTAGTCCATTTCACAATCATTCTTTTCAAATGTAAAAAGTTGTCTCCCATTAAATAACTTCTTGATGAGTAAAGCATGATAAACAGCTGCTTAATTATTATAATTAAAAACCTTGTACAGTTAAATCTTTGACTATCTATATACTCTATATACTTATCACTTAGTATACACTTCATTATGTGCAATAGAACAGGATAATTCATTTGTACTTTTCAAGGTGATGATTTGATAAAAGCGATCATTAGATTAAATTCTTACCTCCGGATCCTTTTTTTTTTTTTTTAATTTGTTAATATAAGGGGTCCTAAAGTTTTGCCTGAATCTAATTTTTCATCGGATGGACACACTCTTTTATATTGACTTAATACACTCAAGGTTTTATTTTATATCAATATTTCTTATAAAAATCAATTTTTGTTTGAATCAATTGAAATAAGTTGCCCACAAAGATCTTTTTAATATAGAGTATCCTAATATGAAAAGAAATTAGTATAGAAGGAAAAAGTTGGACAACGTGAGAAAAGAAAAATGAGAAAGGATATGTCAATGTCATAACGATTCAAAAAGTAGATTGGGTAAGGAATAAACATTTGGTTAAAGCTTGCTAATTCCTTCTCTTTGTCACTAAAACCCATTTAGAGTGCAGCAATCAAGATGCAGTATGGTACAAAAATTCTAAATATAGCATGGAAGTCCATCCATAATAGATTTGCAAGGTCTAAATTTCAATCTAAGGTCCCGCAAGGGTGTTTTCTTTTTTTTTTTTTTTCTTTTTTTTTTCCTCAATTGCGTATTGAAATAGAGGTGACTTGCAATTCATGCAACAGTCAAAATTTTATCTCATAATATTTTTGGATTACGACTGAAGTTTAAAGTTAAGACTCTAAATCTTAGAACCGACTCCAATATCATTAAACTAACATATCATATGTTTGTTTCCTTCATTAATTCATTGATATTTTTAGTTGGAAATGGAATTTGATATCCGTAGCTCAACATTCAACTCTATTAGTTTTTTAATCAAAGTATATTCAATTATTCATAGAACAATAAAGCTTGTATATGTTACAATTTAAAAGATGTTTATCATCCCCTTCAACGCAAAACAAAATTGCTCCAAGTAAATTTTTTTTTCTTGTTTTGCATCAATACTGTGAATCAGATCTAATTTCTTCATCATTGAAAAATTGAGAAGTGGGGTGATCATCTTTTTCCTCTTTCATTGAAAAAGCTCCATTTGCCATCAAAACAAAGCTCCAGTAGCTTATAATCATGATTCTAAATTTTCAACTCGTGAAAAGCACCAAGCAAAGTGAGCTTTCACATATATAGTTAGACACAGTACCTTTAGCAGTTCAATTATTGAAATTAAATTCAAACACTAAAGGCATTGCATAGGGTTTAATTAATTTGAAATCATGAAATTCAGCAAAGGACATGGTGGGACCAAGATTTTTTATGACAAACTTAGATTTTATATCACATGCAATCATCCAAATGGGCAGCAGGCAAAGGTCAGACTCCATATCTCAACTATTCTTTGTACATTGATATTTACCATCTCTTTTGTCACTTCCCAATCACTCTCTCTGTCATTTTTTTTTTTCAAACCACTGATAATTTTTTGTGGTTTTAAATTATTGGTTTCATTCCCATGATTAAACAAGCAATAGAAAAAATCAAGAGTTTATCTTTATGTGATTGATTTCACTTGAAATTGCATTATTCCCTAAAGCAATAAATATCAACTGATTTTTTGTTAAGTGTTAATAAAAGGAAGCCATCAAACCTGAAAAATGATTGATCTTCCCTTAACCTTTTTTATTGCGAAATGAGGATTTAAATTGAAATTATTTTTAATATACATTTGTGCTCGAATCAAATATTTAAATATAATCTCGATTTTCTTATTTTTTATGATCTTCTTTATCCTGAAAGGCATAAAGGATTAGAACTTGGCGGCTTGAACCATTCATGTGCTCAAATTGCATCAAATTCATGGATTCAGGCTCATCATGATTGTTTTTTTAGGCATAAGATTAATTTTTCCATATTCGATTTTAAAAAAATCTATATAACATATACTAATTATTCATGTAATTATGGTGAGTGGGCTTTGTCTTGCTTGTATTGCCTTTGTTCAAAGACAGTAATAGACAAGCATACTACCTCCTAAAATTTCCTTTTTCTGATTCTTTGTCGTTGAAATTTAGGCTTAGCTTTAGTTACTTCTTTTTCCTTTGGCATCGGAGTTACGTTACGATACAATGACGCAAAATTATCAGCTCAGTCTAATTCACCAAATATTATTAAATTATTATTATTATTATTTTACAAAGAAGGTTGTAATCTAACATCTAAAGTTATGTTGGATGTATAAAATTATTTATTGATAGAATAGGATAATAAAAAAAAATTATTTGATACACTGACAATGGATATTTTTAACTCCACAAGTAAGGTTCAGATAATAACACATATATTTTTTTTAAATTAATTTTTTTAAATATATAAGGGACATGTGTCATCATCTTAGTTCAACTTGTGGAGTTTAAAGACTCTACTATTAGTATATTTGATAATTCCTCAAGATGATAATCATCTTATATCATATTTGATTTGTATCTAAGAAGAAAGATAGGGTTGGCAAGAAGGATAAATATCTTCTTGGTGTATGATTATTCAATCATTCTCAAGTAGAGATGATTATTTTTAATTTATAAGATTAAATTTTCATGTTTAATTATACTTTTAAAAATTATATCAATATTGAAATTATATAAACTTTGAGAAAAGATAATTTTGATAAATAAATAAATTATCTTATTTTAATTCTTATATACATCAAACACAAAATATGATGATATTATTTAATATAATCATATTTATAATATCATCTTATTCTATCTTACCATAATTTTGTGTACCAATATGACCTAAACATGGAAAAAAAATTAAATTCTAAACCTATTTAATGTCATTTCTTAAAATTAATTATATGAATAAATTAAATTAAATCATAGATTCTATTAATTAGTATTAATTAAATCACAATATAAACTATTGTTTCTTCTTTTTCCGGTGTCTTTAGTACTCAAAGAAACTAAAAAACAAAAAAAAAAAAATCATCTCAACTTTAGAGTTTAGGTTTAATTAAGAGAACTTGGACATTTGTCTTTTGTTTTTCACAAATTGGTATGCTAAAAGTAATTAAAAAAAAAAAGGCATTGAAAAATGTTGTAGTTTAAATGTTCTTGTCTTGACTTTAAGGACCATAAAATATAAGTGATTAAATACTTACATAGCATTATCCACTTAATCTACTTGACTTATAATTCGTACATATCTAGCTTGTTGGTGAAGCTGAAGACTATTGACCTATTGTTAGTTATATGTTTTAGCAAGAAAATTAAATATAAAGCTCTAATATCTAATTGAAGTCGAGGCATAATTACATTTTTTTAATTTTTTACAAAAAAAAAAAAAAAACGTAATATAAGAGTTAGACTTTGTTTGGTTGAGATATGAAAAGACATAAAAGATAAAAATCTTAATATAATAATTAAAATTCATAATAATTTTTTTACTTTATAATTTAATTATTAAACTAATAAATTTTTTATATCGGATTTTCTCATTCATATTAAGTAAAGTTTAAGAGATTATAAATGTTAGAATTTAAATATTCGTATTATCAGATATCATTTTTTTTAAATAATTACATAAAAAGTCCATTTAAAAATTATATTCATGGCTTTGAATTTTTTTTCATCCTTTAATTTGAAATTTAACATCAAAATAAAGTGGATTTAACAAGGGGAAAGATTCTTTCTTATAGTTATGGTACTTGTGGATATATGTTTTTAAGGGAATATATGAAATTATTGTTTCTAAATAAACATTAAATTCTTAATTTAATGTAAATTAAGAATGACAAAAGAAGTAGAGAAACCTTATAACGTGCGGCCAACTCAAGTGTGAAACACGGTACAAAGGGAAACAGCTGTCGGCCATGTAATGGTTAGTAGTAGTTGGAAGTCCACAGATCGTGTTGTAGACGCTTTGGTTAAGTCTTCTTCTGTACGCTTCTAATTTGATTTTCCACACAAAGAAAATGACATAATTTATGATTTTGCCCCAAATTTCTTCCTTTCTTTTCCTTTTTTAGAAGAGGATCGTGTCGTGAGAAAAACAAGAAGATATTGATTGCAATGGATTGCAACGAGACTTTTTAAGATTTGATTTTGAGTTAACAATTTTTACTTATTTTCTTATTTATTTTTTTCACTTTTGATTGAAAAATAAAAGTTTTTTTGAGTGAATTAAAAACTCAAAAATGGTTTATGGCCAAAAATAAAAATATCCAAATAAGATTATGTTGAAATTGTAGACATCTGATTTTGTCTATGTATATAATTTTTAATAATAATATTTTTTTTAAAAATAATAATAATATTGGTTTAATCATAATTAAAAAAAAAAGGAAAAAGATAAACAAAAAATTCAAATAGAAGAAACAAAATGGAAATGGGTGGTGCCAGCGAGTGCCGTGCATGGCACCGTTGGCCACCCACACCCTATCACTACCCCAACCATCATACCACCCTCTCGTCCAGTCCCTTCACTCCATTAGCACACGTTACTGTCATTTTTAACCATATAAAACACTCAATCTCTTTCCTTTCAAATCTGGCTGAAACTCTCGGAGACCCTCTGACTAGAACACCAAAAAAACATGCACCCCTACCAACAACCTCTTAGACGAAAAAAACTAAACAACCCCCCAAATACCCAAAAAGATTTACGAAAATACAAAAAAAAATAAAATACAGTCCTCCCCACAAGGAGGAACCCGACGTCGAGTCACCTGCACCAAAAAAGAAATGTATCAATTAGTTTTCAAAAAAAAAAGAGAAAGAAAAGAATACCGAAAACTTCAAAACTCGATCTATGTGAATCAAGGCAGCTTCCGGTGAAAGGAGCACCAGATCTGAACTCAAGAGGTTGAACGAAACCTCTTGATCAATTTGAAGTTTTCAACCACCGACGATCATCGCGGCCAGCACGGCGCTTCGACGATCGGACGGTGAGAGCGCCAGACCTTTTTTCAGAGCTTTCTCTCTCTTTTTTTTTCTCAAAAATAGAAAAATGAACTGAAAGAAAAAAGACTGACTTTTATAAAGAAAACATAAAAGCAAAACGACGTCGTTTTGAGCATAGAGCCAAAACGATGTCGTTTCAAGCATAAGAGGATTCGCGAGTGGATCGAACCCGACCTGAGATTCGGGCAAACCGACCCGTCAATCCGTCTCAGCCACCTTCCAACAGGTTCAAATGAACAGCTAGTGAACCGATCGAACCGGTTCGAATCGCTGGATCACTCGAACCATTGATTGAACCCCCGAACCGGTTAGACCGGTCCAAACCAGCATTGACTAGACCGTTGACCGATCCGGTTCAGGTAAAAAATTTTTTTTTTAAAAGTTTCTAATTTTTTTATATATATTATTATTATTGTTATTTTAGGTATTTTTATATATCTATGCATGATAAGTTCTTAAATTTGTTAGGATAAAATTTTTAATTGTTTTAATAATAATAAAAATGAAAGTAAGTAAGATAATAATTAAAAATATATATTAAAAATGCTTAAGGTAATAAAAATAATAATAGAATTATTATTATTATTTTTCCTACCTAGATGTTGAAGGGAATAAAAAAATATTTTTTTAAAAAAATAATTTCGCCTAGATGTTGGAGAACTATTATTAATAAATTTTCATAAAAAGAAATATATAAGAAAATTTTAATTAGTTTTCAAAAATCATAAAAATCGAACTTGCTTAAAAAATCTACCTAAATGTTGGAAATTTTTAGAGATGTTTGTATTTTCTTAAAAATGAAACCTTAAACACTAATACTTAATTTTTAAAATCTTGGGTTTCTAAAACTCTTAAAATCCAAAATCCTCTAAAATCCAAAATCCTAAAATCTGAAACCCCTAAAAATCCAAAATCCTTTAAATCCAAACTACTAAAATCCAAAATCCCTTAAAATCTAAAATCCTTAAATCCAAACCCTTAAATAAAAACCCCAAACCTTAAATTTTAAAACCAAAATCCTAAAATCTTCAAATTCTAAAATCAAAACCCTAAACCTTCCATACCCTAAAATCCAAGCCTTAAGACTTTCTAAAGCTTAAAACCAAACCCTAAAACCCTTAAAACTTAAATCCAAACCCTTAAAATTTGAATCTTCAAAATCTTGAAACCCTAATATTTAAAACCTCTACTCAAGCCCTTACTCAAAACATCCTGAAAATCTTAAGGAAGCGTGTGAAAATCTCATTTGAAGTAATTTATTCCCGAATGCTGCCTAGATGATGGGATATTTAGAAAAATTTATCTCGTTAAGTCTTTTCACATGATTTCTTAATTCGAATTAATAATAAGATTAATAAGTAAAAAGAATAATAATAAATTAGGATCTTAAATATAAACAGTCATACCTAAGCTCTGCTTAGATGTTGGAGAGTTGGGGTGGTCTCATTATATTTAAGAATCCAACTTTTAAATTGTATTTCATTTTATATGACATTCATTAGCATGCATACGTTAGCTTATTATCATTGATAATTGTCTGCATTATTCTCTCTTTAATTTTTATTTACTATTTGATGATAAAATATTTTATAATTAAAAAAATAATACTTTTAAAATTTTTTTTGTGATATTATAAAATAAAATAAAAATAACATTATGAAGAAAATAATTCTTGGTACTTTACCTAGATGTTGGAGAGTCATTAACATTTATCTTCTATAAATATTGTTATTTCATTTTAAGGATTATCGTGTTAAATCTTAAGCGAAAAAAGTTATTTTAAATTCTGCCTAGATGTTGAAAAATTTTAAAATAATTATTTAACTTAAGATTTTCTCGATATTCCTAAAGAAAGAGCTTTAGCAAAATTTTATTTTTCCAAAAGAAGAAAATTACTATTAAATTTCAAGTCAAAACCATTTTTATCCAACACCAAAAATAGTGCATAATTAAATGGTACCAATTTATGGACGTTGTGGGGGTACTAATCCCTCCCCACACGTAACCGACTCGCGAGCCTAACTTAGTTTTTCGTAGATCAAAATTTATCTTTTTGATAAACTTTAAACTCGTTTTTATAGTTTTATTAAAAAAATAAACTTTTGGGTGGTCAATCATACCCTAACAAAGATTGGTGGCGGCTCTTCCATTTACTTCAATTTTAAAATTCTTTTCGTCTGACGGTCTTAAAACCGTTACGACAACTTGGCGACTTCACTGAGAATTTTTAAGAGTCAGGCCAAATTTTATTTATGCGCTATTAATAGCTATTGAATTTAATTGGTTTTATCTGATATTTAATTTAATTCTCTTTATTTTAATTTTTAAAAATATATACATACAAGTTAATAAATAAAATAAATTGCTTGTTAGCTATTACTTTATTTTGATTTTGTGTTTATGATTTATTCATGTTATTTTGATTAATACATTACTTTGCACACACTTTGCATATTTACTCGCACGTATGAGCTCTAGACCCAGGCTCTTTTCCTTTTAGGAGGAAATGAAGTAGCTACGCTCTCGTGAGGTGATAACCTTCGCATTTGCTAATTAAATACTTTCACTCAGATTGAACCCTTTTCGTTAGTAGCCTATAATGGGTGAGGATCGGAGAGCCTTACTAGTTTATAACGGACGATGATGTGAGGAATAGTCTGAGAATCGTTAGATGCATAAACCTTAACCTAGAATATTGTGAGCCATATGAAGCTAGCCTAGGGTAGAGCCTTGCCAATCTTTTTTATAGAAATAACCAAAAATGGATGATAAAAGAAAAGCATTTTCTTGAAAAAAAAATAAATTTTCTCTTTACATGCAATTAATTCATTTGGTAATTGTTCAAATTTTACAATTTCATAAAATATTTTAGAATAAAGTGATTTTTTTAAGCATTATCCAACAAGCAAAAATAAAAAAAAATAAAAAAAAGGTTTTCAGAAAAATTAAAGATTTTTCTTAAATTTTTTGTTTATTGGCCCAATCAAAAAATCAATTTTCATGTCCTAGTTATTTTGTTTTTCCTTTTAAAATTTTTTTTATTATATTTTGTTTCATCTTTTGCATTGCATATATCATATAAAATAATACATGTATCTCATCCCATATGCATCATAAAAGATAGTGTCAGTTTCACTAGGTTGGCATAATACAAGCATTGCATTCCATGTAAAAATATAATATGCACTTGATAGGTTCATGCATTTCATACAAGTATGCTGTATTAGTCATAGGAATATATCTCATCATTCATGTAAATATGTCATTGCATTTCATGCATATAAATTCATGAATGGTAGGGTCGTATGGAAGAAATGTTGTATTTCATATCTCACTATCCCTACAACATAGCATTCCCTACATACACATTCATGGTTGATAAAAATTTTCATTTGGGTCATTTGTACATATAAAAATTCATTGTCATAGGCATATATGCATTTCATGACATCCTTTAGCCATCGTATTCATGTATTCATACTTCGTGTGTCATTGATTTTGTGATATTCATTCAATAAAGGTAGCAATTTAGAATTTTTTATCCAAGTCCTGGAATAAATTATCTATCTTGGTGGAAATCAGAGTCACGAAAATGGGAGATCAATTGAAAGCAAAGATTAGTGCTTTGGAGTTGAATAAAAAAAAATTATGGCTTGAGCTTCGAGAGATGAAACGACAAATGGTTTAATTGATAGAAATGGTTAAAGGTAGTGGTATGGTTGAGTTAGTTGCTCCTCAAAGATCGTTGTCACTTTCGTCAAGTCAAGGTCAATTGGCTCTCGTTAGTTCTAGCACTCTGCCAGAGCATGCTAAAGTATTGGGTGATTTAAACAGTGATGAAAGTTTAGGCGAACTTAAGAGAGGAATGGGTGAACTAGCCATGCAAATGACTAAGCTCAAAAGTTTGATTTTCAAGAATAAGCCAGCTGGTTTCAAACAACCTTCACAAACTATCCCGAGTCCAAACTCGCACCCAAATCCTTCTTATGATCATTTTCAACCTCCTTTCCAAGCACCTAGGATTAGGCCCTCAAATTGCATGCAACCACCAAGAATTTCACACTTGAATCCATATCCACCATATCATATTTCACAATTACCTGTTCAGCATGCTATCCTGTCATTACCTTTTAAACCCAATCTTCGACCTAAAGTTTCTCAATTCACCTCAAGACTAACTAAGCTATCATCTTTTCAGTAAAGTAAACCAATCATAAGACAGAAAAACTCAGGCAACACTAAAAGAAAAATCCCTACTGATCCAATACGCATGTCCTACACAAAGTTATACCCATTACTTCTAGAAAACTATCTCATTGCCCCTATCCCTGCTGAACCTCGCAAACCACATCATTTTGGCATCATTGACCATTCTTTGGAAAATTGTACAACTTTGAAACATAGGGTGCAAGGACTAATGAAAGCTGGATATCTTAGTTTTGATAGTAAAATGAAGCTAGTTATTCATGAGAACCTTTCATTGATCCATGTTGAGATGGCAGATAGTGCTGTAGGAAATAGTAAAGTTGATCAGGATGATGAATAAAAAGCTTTTAAAGTAAAGGGTTGTCCTTCTCAGTAATCATAGTCAACTGTTTTTAGATTTTTTAGGTGAGATGAAGGGGAATGAGAGTAGGCTTAGCACTTTTTGATCCTAGCCCTAGAATGATTTATGATGTATAAACTTGATACTTTTGGAATGAATGAAAACTTTTTTTAACCTAGATTTTCTATGAATTGATGCTTCTGTCCACCTTTAATAATTGGAGCCAATGAAAGAATGATGGTTGCAAGTATGTCTTCACCAAACTTTTGAGACAGAAAGGATATATCTAGATGACCTATTTTGAATATAAGATGGAATTCAAGTTTCTTCTCACCAAAATAATAAAATTTGACTTGTATATCATGCATTATTTGCTTGAATTCACTATTTTTCATACTAGCTAAGAACAAGGAATGATAATTGTAAATATACTTTTGTCAAACCTTCGAAGTAATTTTTTTTATAATAGAATTCATGCCATTTATTTTTTACTTTTGGTAATTAATAAAAGGTTCAAGGATAGTTATTCTAGGAAATGAGGTCAGTTGAGTCTGCACACTTATAGCACTCGAGTCAGTACCAAAATCATAAAAAATAAAGATGTCAATCGAATGGACAGAGCAAAAAAGACCCAAGGAGATATCAGTGAAACAGTTACAGGGAATGCAACAAAACATGAACAGACAGTTGGTAAAATTAAAACAAATGTTAGCAGAGTTGACAAAAGGAAAAAGAGTTATTGAAACACATGGGGCAAGGATGGAAACAATTATTGAGACACCATTGTATCCGTCTGGGTCCACATATGTTCAAGACCCTCATATGCCACAAGTACCTCCAACTACTCATCAATCTTTTATTGATATTTCTACCAAGATGCCATCAATTCAGACAAATGTCGATTTCAAGTGCACTCTTAACAACTCCACTGCTGTACCTAATGGGGATGATCCTAAAGAATCAAAAAAATTAAATAGGGTGCCAGATCCATCAAGAGATATGATAATGAAAGATAAATTTGATCTGTTAGAAGAGAGATTGAAAGCAATTGAAAGCCATGATGTGTACGAGAATGTTGGTGCCAATGAACTTTATCTAGTGCCTGATCTCGTTATTCCATCAAGATTCAAAGCCCCAGATTTTGAAAAGTATAATGAAACTGGATGTCCTAAAATACATTTGATTCAAACTGTCACAAAATGGTTGGGTATACTGGTGATAAAAAGTTACTTATTCATGTCTTTCAAGAAAGTTTGACTAGGATAGCAACTAATTGGTATTATAGTCTGAAAAGTAGTCAAATTTATACTTAGAAGAATTTATCACGGGTATTTTTAAAACAATACCAGTATATGTTGAGTTGGCTCCAAACCGATTAACCCTCCAAACATGAAAAAGAACCCTAATAAGAGCTACAAAGAATATGCTATTAGATGGAAGAATATGGCATCGTAAGTACAACCACCTTTTACCAATAGGGAGTTGAATTCCCTGTTTATGGATACCCTTCCTTCTCCCTATTATGATAAATTTATCAATAATATTTCATCAGAGTTTATGAATTTATTATTTGCTGTGGGTAGAATTGAGAATGGGATAAGAAGCAGAAGAATTATAGATACTAGTGATAAAAAAAAAAGATATATTTTTGTAAAATAAGCCCAAAAAACAATTGTTAAAGGGTAAAATAAGAAAAATCTCATAATGATGCAAAAGATCCAATAGATGATTATTCACAATGGCTACCATATTGTCCCCAACCAATATTTTTTATCGATGATTTTTCTCGACCACTTCATCTGTGTGCTTAAATTCTTTCACCACAAATAGAACTAAGGATCAACTTAAGCCATTCACAGAGACGTAAAAAAAAGAGAGCCAAAGTGTATCATTCACTTTCAATACCTTACGCTGAGCTCTTTACTTTACTGATAAAAAATTATATGATCTCTGTTGTTCCTGTAAGACCCAAAAAACCTTCGTACCTAAAGTGGTATGATCTTAATGCTAAATATAAATTTTATGATAGAGTTAAGAGGCATTTTATAGAAGATTGTACTGCCTTCAAGGATAAAGTTCAAGCTTTGATCAACGCAGTTACTGTAAAGTTTAAAGAGCTAGTTGGTGGTTTTGATGATTGATAGTAGTAAAGTTACAAGTTAGTGATGCTAAAGTTGAAACATCAAAGGGGGAAACTTTTGTTTATGTAACTTTGACTATCATCTCAAGAGTATGATCAAGATGATAAATTTTTTTTTGGTCAAGTCCTAAGGTTTGCATTGCATGAGTAAACATGGTGCATCATAGTGTTTTATGATTATATTATCATTTGAGGTCTTTTACTTCATATAAGTTTTCATATATAGTTAGTTTTTTTTTTTAAAAAAAAAGAAAAAAGATGTTAGATATGAATAAAGCCCCATGTGGTTAAGTACCGATGCTAGAAAAATGTCTTAAAAAAAGTAACAAAAAAAAAGTTTTGAGTTTAAGATGAATTGACGATCACTATTAGGAATTTTTCAAATACCAAAATACCAATTTGCTCATTCAGTTGACCCCATTTCATCAGTTATGACCCTTGATAGCCTTGAATTTGAATTTGTGAACCTTATTTTCACCTGATATTGTTGTTATATCAAAAGGTAATATTCTTTTCTAAGGCAATGAACAAATGAAACAGCCATTAAAAAATGTGTAGTTTATAGAAAATCAAGTCTATATGATTTTTTTTTTAAATTCAAATGCGATAATTTGATATGACAAGATTATGCTGTAATTCTAAAATTTTCAAATCCAAGTTTTGTAAAATGCACTCAAGCATACTACCCTTTCAGCTTTTTATCCCAAAATTGACCCGATCCTTTGTCTTGAGGTGTATTTGTCAGAAAAGAAATACCTCATTACCTCTAAGGTAACTTAAGTTATGATTAACCTTTTTGTTCTCTTTTTATAGAATAACTTAGATCATTTGATACCTTAAACATGTTTACCCCACATAATCATTTTCTTATCCATTTCATATGACCTTCTCTTGTAATTACTTTTATCATGGGTGATTTGCTAAAATGGGACGTCTTTCATGAAATGTGTTACTGGTAAAATGAATCTAGGTGTAAGCTATGGGGGCATAAAAAAAACAAACAAAAAAAGGGCAAAAAAATTGGTTATGACATCATGCACTTAAAATTTTTTTTTGAGCAAATCCAAAAAAGGTCCTAACAAAGTCAAAGTTTTGAAAAAAAAAAAGAGACAAAAAAAAAAAAAGAAAAACCAAAAAATTTTTTAAGATAAAAAACTTTTTTCCAAGTTCATTTTCCTAAAGAGTAGTCTTCAATTTAAGTGTTTATGCTTGAAATGACAAATGGCTATATTTCATTATCCTTTCACAAAAATAAAAATTTATCTTTTGTTACCCTTTTGAGCTTAATTGAATTCTTTTAAAACAAACCCTGACTAAGGATCACCTTCCACATTGGAGGCCAAAAAAAAAAAAAAGGCGTTTGAAAGTTAAGAATGAGAATGTCTAATGGAATCTCATGTGATAGGGGCAAAAATCCAATATAAGAATTCATAAAAGTTTTGAATTTTCTCAGTGAAATGATGTTAAAAAAAAAAAGAAAAATGAAAGGAAACGAAGAAAAAAAGAAAGAAATGAATGGGTAGAAAGCATAAAATAGAATATACCTTAGAGTGTATTCTTCCAATGAAAAATGATCATTAGTTTCAAATACCTTTAAATACTTATTTTGAGCCTTTCTATCCTTTTCTTTGACAACCATGAACCTTAACCTACATTATAACCTTGAAAAGTCCATATTAGATCAGGTATGAAAGCTTAAACTTGAAGAGTTTCTCTTAAAAAAATGAACATGAATCTTTTAAGTTTCTCTTTTATTACCTAATTTCTTGTTTGAACTGTTAAACCTTTTCGAAAAATTTTTTTCCTCTTTTGGATTAGATTTGAATTTTCAAATGCATGGTGTGTAAAAAAAATAAAATTAAAAAAAGAGAGAAAAATAGAAATTAAAATGGTTCTAAGGTGAAAACCCTTGAAAGGGCAGTCTAGAGCCAACCCTGAAAGGTCACTCCTGATGCTAAGTATGGTGGATGCTAAACAAAAGTAAAGCGAAATCTTTTTGAAAGATCTGAAATATCAAAGCCATAGAAGTCTGAGATGGGTTGATTATTTCCAAATAACCCTTTAAAATCTCAAGCCCTTGCAACTGATCTTAACATATATCAAAATATTGCATTTGGAGACTAAGAAAAATTTGAATATGTTTGATTTTCAAGGAATTCGTGCTTTTAGAAAAGCTTATGTTTCATTTGTGAGCTTGTATGCCTCTTTCACTCCCTTCAAGGTTAAAACCTTTTGAATAAACATCGCTATCTATAGAACTATTACATCCATTTGGAAAGAAAATCCTTACCTTTTTCATTTTTTATAGGGATCGCCAAATTCTAAAAAAAAATAATAATAAAATTTAAGCCCAGTTTATCTGGCCATTAATGAAGTTTTAAGCCCAGTTTATCTGGTCATCAATGAAGCTTTAAGCCCAGTTTATCAGGCCTCAAATGAAGTTTTAAGCCCAGTTTATCTGGCCATCAATGAAACTTTAAGCCTAGTTATCTGGCTATCAATGACATTTAAACCCAGTTTATCTGACCATCAATAAAATTTAAGCTCAGTTTATCTGACCATCAATGACATTTAAGCCCAGTTTATCTAGTCATCAATGAAGCTTTAAGCCCAGTTTATTTGGCCTCAAATGAGGTTTTAAGCCTAGTTTAGCTTACTTTCAATAAAATTTAAGCCCGGTTTATTTAACCCCAAAAAAAGTTTTAGAGTTTCAAGGCTCTATCCAGAATAAAAAAATTCTTGAAGCAAAACCTTTTGAAAGATCTTGCATTTGCATTACTTGTATCATGAGAAAGACATTTGACCTATAAAAAAAAAAGATATTCAAATTTGCATCGCTCATCTGTGCATCATGAAAAGGATATTTGTATTTGCATTACTTACATCTATACCACAAGAAAGACATTCACATTTGTATCACTTGCATTTGCACTTGCACAAGATATTTGCATTCGTACTATAAGAAAATTTGCATTTGCACCATGGCATCCGCATTCTAAGAAAAGATATTTGTAGGAGCATTTACATGAAAAAAATATTGTCATTGTCAAATATAGTTGCATCAAGCATTCACATTCTTGCATTTGCATTGAGATTTGTATTTATATCAACATTTTCATTAGCGTCATTTGAACAAGATAGACATTTGTATCATTGATTGCATTCATTAACTCTGATTGGGGAAAAGCCATTTTAAAAATTTTTTAAAATTTTCTAAGTTCTATTGCCTCTGATTGATATGAGCATTTAAAGATCTTGATTTCTAAGACCTCCGAACATAAATTCGATTCGCGATGTTATCTCGATCGATTCATTATTCTCGACTTACAGTGTTATCCCAGTCAATTCTGTAAGACCTCCGAGCATGATTTCTGTAAAAATTTTGAGCATAAATTCGATTCGCGGTGTTATCTCGATCGATTCATTATTCTTGACTTACGGTGTTGTCCCAGTCGATTCTGTAAAACCTTCGTGCATGATTTCTGTAAAACCTCCGGACATAATTTCAATTCGCGGTGTTATCTCGATCGATTCTTTAATTTTGACTTGCGGTGTTATCCAGTCGATTCTGTAAGACCTCCTAGCATGATTTCTTAGACCTCTGGGCATAATTTTGATTCGCGGTGTTGTCCCAATCAATTCCATATTTTTTGACTTACGGTGTTGTCTTAGTCAAATTTGTAAGACCTCTGGGCATGACTTTTAAGACCTCCGGGCATAATTTTTTGACTTACGGTGTTATCCCGATTATTTTTGTTTACGTCTCGACTGGCGGTGTCATCCCAATCGTTTTCTTTATCATTTGACTTATGGTTAAAAAAAAAGAAAGAAAAACTTTTAAAAAATCCATGATTTGCTTCCGAAAAAAATCGTTGTCTTTATCTTTACCCTATTCCTGATTATCAGTAATGTACAAAGAGGGGCAGTTGTAGACACCAGATTTTGTCTGAGTCTACATTTTTTAATAATAATAATTTTTTTAAGATAATAATAATAATAATAATATTGGTTTAATCATAATTTAAAAAAATAAAAAAAGACAAATAAAAAATCCAAACAGAAAAAACAAAATGAAAAGGGCTGGTGCCAGCAGGTGCCGTGCACGGCACCGCTGGCCACCCACGCCTTGCCAAGCCACCCATGCCCTGCCACTACCCCAGCCATCATACCACCCGCTCATCCAGTCCTTTCACTCCATCAGCACACATTATCACCATTTTCAACTATATAAAACATTCGATCTCCCTCCTTTCAGATCTGGTTGAAACTCTCAGAGATCCCTTCACCAGAATACCAAAAAAATACGCACCCTTACCAACAACCTCTCAGACAAAAAAAAACCAAACAACCCCCCAAATACCCAAACAAATATACGAAAATAAAATAAAATAAATAAAACACAATCCTCCCCGCGGGGAGGAACCCAGCGCCAAGTACCCTGCACCAAGAAAGAAAGGTATCAGTTAGTTTTAAAAAAAAAGAGAAAGAAAAGAATACTGAAAACTTAAAAACCCAATCTACGTGAATCAAGGCCACTTTCGGTGAAATGAGCACCAGATCTGAGCTCAAGAGGTTGAACGGAACCCCCTGGTCAGTTTTGAAGTTTTTGACCATCGACGACCACCCCCGACAGTAGACCAGGAGGCATTCAGCACGATACTTCGGTAATCGGACGACGAGAGCGTCGGACCTTTTCCTAGAGCTCTCTCTTTCCTTTTTTTTCTCAGAAACAAAAAAATGGACTAAAAAAAAGGCTAACTTTTATAAAGAAAACATAAAAGCAAAACGACGTCGTTTTGAACATATGGCCAAAATGACGCCGTTTCAAGCATAAGAGGATTTGCGCGTGGATCGAACCCAACCCGAGATCCGGGTAAATCAACCCACCAATCCGCCTCAGCCACCATTCAGTTGACTTGAACGAACCGTCAGTGAACCTGTTGAACCGGTCTGAACAGTTGAATCGCCCGAACCGTTGATTGAACCGTCGAATCAGTCAGACCGATCTAGACCAGCGTTGATCGAACCGTTGACCGATCCAGTTCAAGTAAAAAATTTTTTTTTAATTTTCTAATTTTTTATATATATTATTATTTTTGTTATTTTAGGTATTTTTATATATTTATGCATGATAAGTTCTTAAATTTGTTAAGATAATTTTTTAATTGTTTTAATAATAATAAAAATAAAAATAAGTAAGATAATAATTAAAACTATATATTAAAAACGCTTAAGGTAATAAAAATAATAATAGAATAATAATAATTATTTTTTCTGTCTAAGTGTTGTAAGGAATAAAAAATTATTTTTCTAAAGAAATAATTCTACCTAGATGTTGAGAAATTATTATTAATAAATTTTCATAAAAAAAAATATAAGAAATTTTTAATTAGTTTTCAAAAATCATAAAAATCGAACTTGCTTCGAAAATCTGCTTAGATATTGGAGATTTTTAGATATATTCGCATTTTCTTAAAAATGAAACCTTAAACACTAATTCTTAATTTTTAAAATCCTCAGTTTCTAAAACTCCTAAAATCTAAAATCCTAAAATCCAAAATCCTATAATCCGAAACCCCTAAAAATCCAAAATCTCTTAAATCCAAACTCCTAAAATCCAAAATCTCCTAAAATCGAAAATCCTTAAATCAATCCAAATCCTTAAATCAAAATCTCAAACCTTAAATTTTAAAACCAAAACCCTAAAATCTTCAAATTCTAAAATCTTCAAATTCTAAAATCAAAACCCTAAACCTTCCATACCCTAAAATCGAAGACTTAAGACTCTCTAAACCTTAAAACCAAACCCTAAAACCTTCAAAACTTAAATCCAAACCCTTAAAATCTGAATCTTCAAAATCTTGAAACCTTAATCTTTAAAACCTCTACTCAAGCCCTTACTCAAAACATCCTGAAAATCCTAAAGACGCGTGTGAAAATCTCATTTGAAGTAATTTATTCTCAAATGTTGTCTAGATGATGGGGTGTTTAGAAAATTTTACCTCATTAAGTCTTTTCACACGATTTTTTAATTTGCATTAATAAAAAGATGAATAAGTAAAAAAAATAATAGTAAATTGGGATCTTAAATATAAACAGTTGCACCTAAGCTCTGCCTTGATGTTGGAGAGTTAGGGTGGTCTCATTATACTTAAGAATCCAACTTTTAAATTGCATTTCATTTTACTTGACATTCATTAGCATATATATGTTAACGTATTATCATTGATAATTATCTGCATTATTCTCTCTTTAATTTTTATTTTCTATTTTATGATAAAATATTTTATAATAAAAAAAGAATAATACTTTTTAAATTTTTTTTTGTGATATTATAAAATAAAATAAAAATAACATTTCAAAAGAAATAATTCTTAATATTCTGCCTAGATGTTGTAAAGTCATTAACATTTATCTTCTATAAATATTGTTATTTCATTTTAAGGATTATCGTGTTAAATCTTAAGTGAAAAGAGTTATTTTAAATTCTACCTAGATATTAAAGAATTTTAAAATAATTCTTTAACTTCAAAATTTTCTTAATATTCCTAAAGAAAGAGCTTTAGCAAAATTTTATTTTTTCAAATGAAGAAAATTACTATTAAATTTCAAGTCAAAACCATTTTTATCCAACACCGAAAATAATGTATAATTAAATGGTACCAATTTATGGGCGTTGTGGGAGTGCTAATGCTTCTCCACATGTAACCGACTCTCGAGCTTAACTTAATTTTTTATAGATCAAAATTTATCTTTTTGATAAATTTTAAACTTGTTTTTATAGTTTTATTAAAAAGATAAACTTTTTGGTGACCAATCACACCCTAACAAAGATTGGTGACCACTCTCTTATTTACTTTAATTTTAAAACTCTTTTACGTCTGACGGTCCTAAAATCATCACAACATAAATGTATCAATTATGTTTAGAACGGTGTTAATAAAGAATTAACTGGTATTTACAGATATATTATTAAAAAAAATACACAATACACATAGTTGATTAAAATTAAAGAAATTCTATCCCTATTATTACAAAAATACAATTCATGAGGGCTCAAAAAAATAAATCAAATCAAATGCTTGTATGTCAACCCTTCTACAAAGTACGAGAAAATAGAATATTAGATTTTTAGATAATAATATATTACGTATATAATTAATTATAAATATAATGCATATTTTATTATATATTATTATATTATTAATATTATTACATGTATTTATTATTTTTAAACTAACATTACATAAATAGCCAACCTAATTATATAAAGCATAGTAAACAGTGGCAAACTAAATGTTTATTCATAGAAATTAAAACATGCTCCTCATTATAGAATCTCAGCAATCTCCCTTAATTAGTATGGTTTATTTTAGAAGTTTGTTTCTGGACTCTATGTCTTACAGCCATGTTCAAGACCTCTGTTATGAAACAAATCAAATTTCTGGTTTTTCTTTGTCTTTTTGGCTTCATATACATATAAATACAAAACTTGAAAACTTTTGTTTGTGGGTCTCGGTTCATAAATGTGCGTCATAATAAACCAGATGATGACATGCAGCAGATAATTCTTATAATATAGTAATTGTCAACTGATGTTTGCTTAATGGTTGGCTTGCTGGCATCAAGTTGCCCGTTTATATCTTCATCATCAATAATTTCCCTTAAGAAATGGTCCGTTCCTTTTTTTTCTTTTTTATTTCAAGGGGGCATAGTCTTAATTAATAGAGGAGAGAGAATGATTGGGACCGAACCTTAATTTTATATCTTCTTTAAAATTTATTTAACCATTAAATCAAACATCTTAAGATCCGTTCCTTCTTTTCATTCACATTCGATTGTCGGTATAGTGTATAACTACTAAGGATAGGTCATGATTACTTCATTCATCCCCTTGTGTTCTGGCAGTTGTTCTTATCCTGCAAGAATATGCTTTTACTGTTTGCCTTTTAGCCATTAAAAGAATTAATGTGATGAACAATCTGATCAATTCGATCAACAACCGATGAGTAGACTGTTAAATAAAATATGGGGTTATGGGGAGCTTCTTAATGGTATTTCACTTCATAAACTAAACAATATTCCTATAATTTATCCTAAAGGTAAGATGTCAATTAATTAGATGATCAATGGTTTTCTATAGAAACCTAAATCATATACTGTTATCGTAGGATATGCAATATTTCCTGCCTCTGCTTGCCAAACTCCACTAAAAAAGGTCCGCTGTTATTGGCTAATCAATGTCAGCCTAAAAAAACTTTAAAATTTTAATATAATAATAATAATAAAAGATTTTAAGCTGACTGTTGCAGGACCCAAATCAATACAATGGACTGAAGGGCTTGTTCAAATGATCAAAGATAAAAGTATTGTACAAAAGAATTTAAGAATTTGGTAATAGTATGATATTTTATTATATAAAAATTCATCGTATCTTTAATTAAATTTAAATATTAATTTTAATAAAATTTATTTAATATAAGTTTTTTATTAAAAATTTTTTTAATCATAATTATAATAATTTTTATTTATTTTAATCTCATTAAAATTAATATCATAATCGATCCAAATGAAACCTTAAAGTAAAAAGAATTATTGATTTTCCCTTATTCATAAAATTTTCTTCTTAACCAACCCCTTGCCGATTTAATAGATTCCCTCATTTTCTTGATGTATTAAATCGGCATTGAAATTTTATGCTTGGTTTCGCTTTCTGTTTTCATTATTACTTTTTTCTCAATCTAAAGATTAGTAATGGACCCTGATGATGATGGTTATCTTCTTTCTTTATATATAGAAGTCATTTCAACATTCCCAGGTTCTTAATGCGGTTTTGCTGCTTTCCAAAAATTACTTGGTTTGCTTTTCTAAGAATTAAAAAGTCATCGGGTGCTGATACATCAACTTCATTGTTAATATAATATTATATAATTTATATATCTTATATAAATATATAAAAATTAAAACCTTTAACATAAAAAAATCTTATATATATATATGTATATATGGATAAACTATATTTTTTACATGTGGAATATTATAGGTAAATATCATGTATTATATAATTAATAAATTTCATTATATAATTAATTTTAAAATAATTTATTATAACTATATTAATTATATTTAAATATCAATATTCTTACCTCCTATAAATTAGCTATAATTAATTTGATCATTAATTCAAAAAAATCAAAATTTAAATAGAACGCTAATTAATTATAAATAAATTTTGCATATTTGTTATTTGTTATTTATGATTATATAAACATATTAATTTGTTAAAACAATTTAATATATATATATAGATAACTTCAACATATTAACTTGAAAAAAAACAAAGTAAGTCTATGTATGTAGTGTAATTTTTTGTACATGAATTGTGCTAAATGATGTCATGTATTTTTATCATAATCAACAATTTAAATTTCAAAATTAAAATTACAAACTAATTTAATCTTTAACATTTTTTCAATTATCATCCAAAAAATATTGTTAACTATTCAAAGGCTTTAATTTTAGTTTTTTTTTTAACTTTAAGTATGAATATTTCTTTCCTTTTTTTTTTATTACACTAAAACTCTTACTAGCCATTCAATAGCTTTAATTTTGTTTTGAATTCTCTAAAATTATTTATGGTTACGTCACCTTAATTTTGAATGTTTGATTACAAAAATTAAAAAAAAAATTGATAGGTCAAATTATGTATTTAAAATTTAAACTCTATAATAATATGTAATTAAGGAAGACGAAAATTTTTCATAATAACACATAATTGGTTGATAGCTCAATCCTTGAGATTCACATATATAAATATATATATATATTGTCTACATATATAATAGTGATATGATAAATTTGACACATACAACAATCTTTGTCAAAAAGTTTTATTCGTATCTACTCTTTTTTTCTCTTGATACATTGCTTAAATAATGGTACAATTTTTTTAATATTTTATATTAATTTTTTACATTTTCTAATAAGTTCTAAAGGGATGTTGTAAGATTACAACTTTATGAGTATTATTGTTTTTTGTGACATGTTCTTTTATTTTTATTTGGTATTATATTTTTGTAAATATATTTTTCGTGATTATTCAAGTTAGAATTATTATTCAAGTTAGAATTATTAGATTAATCTTAATTATGATTTTTTTTATTTCAGTTTTGATTTATTGTTTTTGAATATTTTATTATAAAAATTAATTGACAATTAATTTTTTCTTTTCAATTTTATAGTTGCACGGTTTTCATATTTATAATGTTAAGAAAAGAATGTGAATGATGGTTAATTTTTTTTATAGACCTCTTTGAATGATTTGACTTTATCTATTTATATATTTTTTGATATTTTTGATTTATTATTAATATTTGGCACTTACTTGTTTTTGTCTCTTTAATGAATTCATTATTCTTTTGTCAATAAAAATTATTAAAAAACTACTTTTCTCATCATTTTTTATTTGATTATTAAGTATTTCATTTGTAATGAGTATGGAGAGAGAATACTCTTCACTTATTTTTATTTACAGGTTTATTCTTTATATATATATATATATATGTGTGTGTGTGTGTGTGTGTTTGTGATTTAATGCATAATTGAACCAATTTGAAATTATTTGAACTTACATTGGGTTTTCAACTCAAAATTCATGCATATATAATAAATTTTTTATTCTTTCTTTTTCACACATATACAGTAAATTTTTAGTTCTTTTTTTCTGCAAACATATATAATAAATCTTTGGTTTAACATATATTTTATAAGTATTATTTTCTTAAATATCATTTGGATATATGTACATGTAAATTTTATATTTGCATTAAAAATAATATTTTTATATAAAATTATGTAAAAGATAACCCGTGCAGAACACGAGCAACAAAGTAATTCAAACATAATATTAGAAATTATGATATGTTAATTAAAATAATATTTAAATTTACAATACTATTATAATATTGTATGAATTTTTTTATTTAAAAATATATATATTTTGTATATAAACAAGATACATATATATATATATATAATATTTTCTCATACTATATATTGAATAAAAATTTTCTTGTCAGGTTACATTCATGATTTTTTGCCACCAACCCAATTTAGTGAGATCCTATCAATGTCATTCTCGGAAATTTCATAGTGGGTTGGGACCTGGTAATGATGATCACATTGTATTGGATGGATAAGATCATGATGAAAATTTCTATAAAATGGAGCACTTCCATTACTTATAAGCCTCGCCTTAGATTCTCCTAACTCCAATATCTCTGAAAATGGCAACCAACAATAGCATCTCATTCTCAGTTGATAAGAAAGATGTTGTTCTTGTTAAACCCTTCAAGCCAACACCCTCAGAAGTTCTGTCTCTCTCCACCATCGACAATGATCGCACCCTTGAGCTTATTTGCCATTCGGTTTTTGTGTATCTAGCAAATGACGATTTCTGTAGCGGAGACAGTCCTGATGAAGTTAAACCGAAACAAAAGGAGCTAAAAGACCCAGCTTGCATAATTGAGGAAGCTCTCTCCAAGGTGTTGTTTTATTACTATCCACTAGCAGGGAAGCTGAAGAGGCAGACTGATGGAAAACTGCGAATTACCTGCAATGCTGATGGCGTTCCTTTCTTAGTAGCATCTGCCAACTGCCATCTCTCTACTTTGAATTACTTAGATGGCATAGACGTTGTAACTGCTAAACAATTTGCCTTTGAGTTTCCATCCGAATCTGACGATGGTTATTACCCTCTAGTCTTGCAGGTGACGAAATTCTTATGTGGTGGATTCACAATTGCATTAAGCTTATCACACTCAGTTTGTGATGGCTTTGGTGCATCTCAATTCTTTCGAGCCTTGGCTGAGTTTGCAAGCGGAAAGAGTGAGCCCTCAGTTAAACCTGTGTGGGAGAGGCAGTTATTGGTAGCAAAACCAATCCAAGAAATCCCTCAGTTTATGGTGGATAACGACTCCTTAGCAACTTCACCGTATCTGCCAACCACTGACATAGTCCACCAGTGCTTTTATGTAACCGGGGAGAGTATAAAAAGACTAAAAAAGACTTTGATGAAAGAAAGTAAGGATGAATTTCTGAAAGAAAGTGTAACAAGTCTTGAGGTCCTAGCAGCCTATACCTGGAGAGCAAGATTTAGAGCTTTAAAATTGAATTCTGATGGAAATACAGTGTTGAGCATGGCTGTAGGGATAAGACGCACTCTCAATCCACCACTGCCTGAAGGATATTACGGGAATGCCTTTACGTCTGCAAGTACAGCAATAAATGGGAGGGAGCTCAATGAAGGATCACTCACAAAAGCTGTGAAACAAATCAAAGAGAGCAAAAAGCTTGCGTCTACTAATGATTATATCTGGAAATTGTTAAGCATTAACGAGAAGTTGAGAGAATTGAATATGAAGTTTGAAACAGCCAGTGGTGCAAACATGGTAATAACAGACTGGAGACAGTTGGGACTATTAGAAGATGTAGATTTTGGATGGAAAGGCGCTGTAAACTTGACACCACTTCCATGGGACATATTCGGATACGTGGATTTGGTTCTCATATTGCCTCCTTGCAAACTAGATCAGTCAATGAAAGGTGGTGTTAGAATGTTAGTTTCCCTACCCAAGGCTGCCATTGCCATGTTCAGGGAAGAAATGGATGCACTCAACCATGATGACGGCGTTGCTGGCGCTTGATTTTTTTTTTTTTTTATTGAATAAAGGATAGAGATGAAAATGGTGGGGTTCAAACTCGCGCCTTATATATATATTTTAAAACTGTTTAATCATTAAGCCAAGAATAATAGTGTCTTCTTATTGTATCACATTTCAGTGTATTTTAAATTATTGTGAATCGATTTGATTAATGGAAAGAATAATAAATTAATTACTAGTGTTTAGAAAAACTTTGATCTTATCCAAATTATTCAAGTAATCTTGTGAGTGGGCTTTGTCATGCTTGTATCGACAAGTTCAAAGACAGTAATTGACAAGCTTTCTATCTCCTATAATTTCTTTTTCCTGATTCTTTTTCGTTGAAATTTAGGCTTAGCTTTAGCTTGATTTTTTTTCCTTTGTCGTCGGAGTTACGTTACAAAACAATGACGCAAAATTATCACTCACCAAGTGTCATCTTCCCTTTCGAAATTTCAAGAAGAAAAAGGAAAAAATAAATTAGCTCACTCTAATTCATCAAATATTATCAAATTAATTTTTTTCGTTATAAAAAAGACTGCAATTTGATAATCTGAAAATAGAAAAAAAAAATTAATCTCTATACGTACTTAACATTATTTTTTGAAATTAAATATATGAATTAATTAAATTAAATTATAAATTTAATTAATTAATATTAATTAAATCACGGTATAATCTATTGTCTTGTTCCTTTTCCGATGTTCCTAATACTCAAAGAAACTACAAAAAAGGATAATCATCTCAACTTTAAAATTTGGGTTCAAGAGAACTTGGACTTTGGTCTTTTCTTTTTCACAAATTGGTCTGCTAAGGGTAATTAAAAATAAACGAGCATTGAAAAATTTTGTAGTTTAAATGTCAACATTTAAGGACCATAAAATATAAGATAATTAAATACTTAACCGTTGTCTACTTACCTTATAGTTCGTACATATCTAGCTTGTTGGTGAAACTAACGACTATTGACCTATTGTTAGTTATCTGTTTTAGCAAGGAAATTAAATATAAAGCTCTAAAATCTAATTAGTCAAGGCATACTTATATATATTTTTTTACAAAAGAAAATAGTAACATGAGATTAATATTTTATTTGGTAAAAAAAATAAAAAGAAGTGAAGATAAAAAATTTATTAATGTAATGGTTAAAACTCATAATAGTTTTTTTTTTATTTTGTAGTTTAACCATTAATAAATTTTTTATCTTCATTTTTATTTTTCACATATGTAGAAATTTTAATTTTAATTTTTATCTAATATTACTTTTTAAATATGATTGTATAAAAAAGCAAATTAAACATCCTATTCATATCTTTGAAATGGTTTTTTTTTCCCATCCTTTAATTCAAAATCAAAATAAAGTGGATTCAACAAAGGGAAAGATTCTTTCTTACAGTTATGATACTTATAGTTATATGTTTTTAAAGGAAAATGAAATTCTTGTTTTTAAATAAACATTAAATTCTTTATTTAATCTAAATTAAAATTGAAAAAAAGTGGTAAAACCTCGTCACGTGCGTCTAACTCAAGGTAAGTGTGAAACATGATATAAATGGAAAACAGTTGTCGATCAAGTAATGGGTCATACTAATAGGGGTATAAATGATACATTAATACTCGCAAATTATTAGGGTTTCGATTCGAATAAAATTTGAATTCGGTTCGATTATTATCGAGTTAAGCTCAAGATCGAGTTGCTCGATTCATCGATTGAACCAAGTTCGAGTATTTTTATATCTGACTGGAGTAGCTCGTAAACTTAATCGAGCTTTTATATTTAAATATATTTTTATTATTTTAATTAATAAAATATCTCGAATTCGAGTTCAAGCTCGAGCACAAATAATCAAACTCTTGTCGAGTATATGAATTGAACTTATTTTTATATATTAATCGAGCTTAATCAAGCGAGCTCGAGTAACTCGATTTCGATCACGAATCAAATTCGAGCTAGGAAAATGAAACTCAATCGAGTTCGAGTTGAGTATCAAGCCTCGAGTTGAGAGTCGAGCTCGAGCTTAAACTTCTCTCTATATCAGTTCGACTCAGCTCAATTACACCTTTACGTAGTAGTAGTCCACAGATTGAGTTGTTGTGTTGACGCTTTGGTAAGTCTTATTCTATTCTCTTCAACCTTGATTTTCCACACACAAAAAGAATGACATATTTTATGATTTTGGCTCAAATTTCTTCCTTCTTTAGAAAAAAAAACAATTATATTTATATATTATATAAATGGAAGTGGATGAGGGCTTTCCTATCCTTTAGTTTGTTGTTCATCCTCATGTTGAGATCGTTGGCAACTTTGATTTTCGGTGAATTGGATCCTCACTCCCCACTCCCCACTGCCACCAATAACAATGAGAGACAATGGCATGGCCACTTTAAATATAATTTCGTGGACTTTGGTGCTCTTCCTTCTGATGCTTAGATTTCATTGTATTTTTTATGCAATACAATTAAATTTATTATATTATCAATTAAATTTAAATATCAAATTTAGTGAAATTTATTCAATATAAATTTTTTGTTAAATTTTTTTCATTCATAATTATAGTAATAGTTTTCACTTACAGCTATAATAATTTTTATTATCATTTTTAATTTTACTACTTATTCAAATGTAAACCTAATCTTCATTCTCACATAATGATAATTTTTTTGACTTATTTTTAAGTCTACATTTAAAAGTATCATAACGTATAGATCCGTGGACCTACCGCTAGACATGAATAAAAGGGAGTCACCACCAATCTTTTTTATTTAGGTATGATTGGTCACCTAAAACATATTCTGATATGTGAAAATATATATTAAGTTCAGGAGTCGGTTACACATAGGAAATGTTGTAGCATCCCCACAATGATTATCTAAAAGTTGGTACTAGTTTGATTTCAATTATCCAAGCCTTTATCATTTTTATGATTTATCAAATAATTTAATATTAAAAATTAATCTTAAAATAGTCCGAATAGTTTGGTAGCAATTTAAGATAATTTTTTCAGCTCAAGAGTATTCATAGAGACTAATGTCCTATTCTGAAGAGGCTCCGTCGTTAGATTTATTGATTTATTTTATTGTAAAAAAATTAGTAAAGTCTCCAAATAATTGGTAGGACTTACTTTAAAGCAATTTTATAATAGTTTAAAGGATAAAAATTACTTTTGTTTACTTAACAAGACCTTTTTTTTTATATTAAAAAGATTTTTTTTTATTATTTTGAAAACTTTATTTACAAAGATTTTTATTATTTGAAAAGATTTTGTTTTAAAATTATTTTTCTTTCTTTCAGAAACAAAATGGCAGTAATAACCCTTCTTCTTCTTTTTTTATTAAAGCCAAAATAATAATATAAAAAAAATAAAATAGGTTAAAATAAAATAAAATCAAAAAATAAAAAAAAAATAGATATGATCGGGTCGGGTCAGAACCAAGGTTAATGGATGGATTTTCATCAGGTCACCCGCGGGTCAAGGTTTTCCAAAACAGCGTCATTCTAGGTCGATATAAATAATACTTTTCAACATTTTTCTTCAGATGCCTTCTGCTCCCTCTCTTTTTACCCTAGTTTTTCTCTACTTTCTTTCTAAAACTCCCAAGAAATTCATCGAAAACTTCAATCAAAAATTGGGAATTCTACTAGTTTTTGGAAAAGTCATTAAAATATTCAATCGAAAACTGAAAATTCCATTGGTTTCTACAAAACTAGCTGAAACTTGATCAAAAAATTCAACCGATCATCAAAAACTTCATGTAAAAACTCATGTTCTTAAAAAAACCCAGAAAAACCTAGATTTCTTCGAACCTTCCCCAGATTTCTCCAAATTTTGCCTAGAATACTCCCAGAACCTCTAAGAATCCTAATTCCAACTCCAACAACCTAAAATCAAGCCTAAAACTCCAAATTGAACCCGAAATCCCAAAATTTTTAGAATATCCCTACTGTCCAAAATTTTCCAAGCTTTTTTAAAAAATTTTTGTGTCTTCCCTTTGTAAAATTAGTTTAATTTATAGGCAGTCTTAGAAACGATTTTAGGAAATGGGCAGAATCAATCACAGGCTTGAATCCCGTGATTGCATTATGTCTAGCGTGATTTTTGGGTCCAAACTTCAGCAATTCGATTTATAATTAAAACTTTGACCAAGGATCATGATTCTAATTCTCTTTGCGATCATCCACATGCAAATTCAATCAAAAAGTAAAGCAAAAAAAAAAAAAAAGAACACAAAAAAACAAAACCAAAATAATAATAATAATAATAATGATAATGATAATATTAATATAATAATAACAACTTAAACAAAAACTATCTAATTGGACTCGGGCAAGGATGGGCCTAATTGGGCCTAGACCCAAATGGGCCTAATTGGGCCCAAACATAAATGAATGTCTACAACTACCCCTCTTTGCATATCTTTATTAGACATGGATATTGCAAAGACCTAGATACCCACTTTATTCGAGTTGAATCAAGAACGATCTTCGAATCTAAAAAATGACCTAGACTAAACCAATATCAGGTGATTAGGACTAAACCACGAGTCAAGATGGAACGACCAAGATCGAGTCAAAGTCAAAAATAAATGATCGAGATAAAATCATGAATCATAAAAAATGATCTAGATTAAGCTAAGATCAGATGATCGAGACGAAATCACGAGTCAAAATAAACGACTACGATTGAATCGAGATTGAAAGTAAATGATCGAGATGAAACCACAAATCATAAGAAATGATCTAGACTAAGCCAAGATCAATTGACTGGGATGAAATCATGAGTCAAAATAAAGCGACTAGGATCGAGTCGATGTTAAAAATAAATTATTAGGATGAAACCACGAATCATAAGAAATGATCTAGATTGAGCCAAGATCAAGTGACCAAAATGAAATCACGAGTCAAAATAAAACGACCAGAACCAAGTTGAGGTCGAAAATAAATGATCGAGATAAAACTATGAATCATAAGAAATTATCTAGACTGAAGCAAGATCAATTGACTGAGACGAAACCACGAGTCAAAATAAAGTGACCAAGACTAAGTCAAGGTTGAAAATAAATGATTAGGATAAAATCATAAATCATAAAAAATGATCTGGACTGAGCCAAGGTCACTTGACTGAGACAAAGTCATGAGTCAAAATGAAAGCAATCAGGACTCAGTCGACATCGAAAATAAATGATTAGAATGAAACCATGAATCATAAGAAATGATATGGACTGAGCCAATATCAAGTGACTGAGATGAAACCACTAGTCAAAATAAAACGATCAGGACCTAGTCGAGGTCAAAAATAAATAATCGAGATGAAACCATGAATCATAAAAATGTTTTGGGTTGAGCTAAGATCAGATGAGTGGATAATGCATGTCTTATCTAGAATGCAAATGAAACATCAATTGTGGTACTAAGGCTTCTTCATTCTCCTTTCTGCACACCTTTGGCAAAGAAACCATTTTTCATTACCCTGAATATTTATGTTCACTACACATTTTAGCAAAGAAACCATATTTCATTAACTTGAATGCACATATTTGGTAAAAAAACCATTTTTCATCAACTTGAATGCACATCTTTGGCAAAAAAACCTGAATGTTTACCTCTATCCTAAGGAAAGCCACTTTTCTCTTATTCAAAAGAATTCTTCTTTGGCCTTTATCTCTTTTAATCCTTCAAAGTAACATACAACTTCTTATGGCTTTGTTCAATTATTAATCATTATCCCAATTTCAAAGTATGGATGCAAGTTATGTACATTTTCCCTTTATGGTAACGTATAAAGAGAAAAGAAAAATATGTTGGCAATTTATAAATCTAAGAGAGAATAATAAAACAACTTTCATTTACTGGGATAAGCAATAAATTACAAATGATGGTATAGAGATGAAAAGAAAGTATTCAGAAGCAGCTATTTAAGGTAGCAATGCCCCAAGATAAAAGATAAGATAATCATGACAAATCTTAGATCTTCTTCAAAGACTCAATCAAAATACGATGCCCCGACACCTCAAAGCTATTTAAAATTTATTGTCCCTAGTATGCCTTCCAAGTGATGCTGTATTCTATTTATTCAATTCATGATGCCTTTTAAGGTTTTCAACTCGAACCTTTTTATTTGGATCCAAGTCATCATTTTGGATTTTCAACTTGAACTCTTTTTTTTTTGTTTAAGTCACCCTTTTGGGTTTTAAACTTGATCTTTTTTTTTAATCAAGCAAAGTACTTCTTTATTGCATCAAAATTAGTAGGACTAAGAAGTTTATCTATATCCATTTCTGACAAAATTAAAGCTCTTCTCGAAAAAGCTCTTTTTACAACATATGGTCCTTTTCAATTCGAGATCCATTTCTCTCTATCATCATGATGACTTGAAAAAATTCTTTTCAGTACCAACTCTCTTTCTATGAACTGATGAGGTCTGACCTTTTTGTCATGAGCTCTCATCATTCTCTTTTGGTACAATTGGTCATGGTAAAATGCCGTTAATCTTTTCTTCTCAATAAAGTTCAATTGCTCTTAGTGCTTTTAAATCCATTCAATTTTTTCTAATCCCACTTCCCTTAGGAGCCTTAGTGATGGATTTCTACTTCTACCGGTAATACAACTTTCATTTCATAAACTAGAGAAAAAAAATTGCCTTAGTAGAGGTGCGTACAAAAAATTGATATGCATGTAGAACAAAAGGTAATTTCTCAAGCCAATTTTTATATGTTTTAGTCATTTTTTCTAAAATTCTTTTGATATTTTTATTTACAGCTTCTACTACCTCATTTATTTTTTGATGGTATGGAGCTGAATTATGGTGTTTGATCTTGAACTGAATACATACTTCTTGCATCATCTTATTATTTAAATTCTTTGCATTGTCAGAGATGATTCTTTCTGAGAGCCCATATCTGTAAATTATTTCTCTTTTGATGAATTTGTAAACCACTGATCTAGTCACAGTTGTGAAAGAGGTAGCTTCAACCCATTTAGTAAAATAATCAATCATCATAAAAATGAATCTATTCTCGTTTAAGGCCTTTAGTGTGATGGGACTAATGATATCCATTTCCCATATAAAATATGACCAAGGTGATGCTATAACATGTAAAACACTAGGTGAAACATGAATCTTATCAGCATAAATCTAGCATTTGTGACATTTTTTAGCATAATCAATGTAATTTTTTTCTTTTGTCAACCAGTAATTTTCAGCTCATATAACCTGTCTTGCTATCATATGTCTATTTGCATGTGCTTCACATATGCCATTGTGAACTTTCTTGATAATTCTTTTGGCTTCAGAGGCATCTACACAACATGATAATACTTGATCCTTACCTTATTTGTATAAAATTTTCCCATCCAAAAAAAATCCCATAGCTAACCTTTTTAAGATTCTCTTATCATTTTTATTGTTAGATCTAGGTACTATTAAATCTTTAGATATCGCATAATATCATGGTACCAAAGGCAACCATCATCTTCCCTTTCTAAGTTAACACAATGGACTGGCACATCCTTGATATCTAATTTGATAGGCTGAATTTTAAAAATATCACCAATCTATACTATTACGGCCAAGGTAGCCAAGACATCTGCAATCTAGTTTTCTTCATGAAGCAAGTGTTTAAACTTAATTACTTTGAATTGTTTACATAGTTTTAAGATGTATTTGTGATAAGGAATAAGTTTTGAATCTCTTGTTTTCTATTGACCTTTTAGTTGATAAATTACTAGAGCTGAATCCCTAAATACCCTTAATATTTTAATTTTTCTGTCTAAAGCAACATGCAGTCCCATAACACAAGTCTCATATTTAGCTACATTATTGATGCAGTTGAAATTCAATCTTGTTGTAACATGATAATAATGTTCTGTTAGAGATATTAAAACTGCTCCAATCTCATCTCCTATTGTATTAACAGCCCTATCAAAATACATCTTTCATATCTTTTTCTCATTATCATCTTTTTTTTTTAACTCTGAGATGGCCATTAGTTTTTCATCTGAAAAATCAAGCTTCATGGGCTCATAATCATCAATGGCTCTATCTGTCAGAATTCAATAATGACACTTTCTTTGATTACTTTTTGGCTCACATACACTATGTCCTATTCAAAAAGCATCACCTACTATCTTGCAATTTTTTCTAATAGTGATGATTTTTCAAAAATGCATTTGATGGGATCCAGCTTAGCTATGAGCCAAATTATGTGGTAAAGCATGTATTACCTAAGTCTTTTAGTTGTCCAAGCCAAAGCACAACACATTTTCTCTAGTGATGAATACTTGAACTCATACTTTGTGAATTTCTTGCTCAGATAATAAATAGCTTTTTCTTTCTTATCGGATTCATCTTATTGGCTCAGCATATATCCCATTGATCTCTCATATACCACTATGTATAGAATTAGTGGTTTTCTCGAAATAGAGGGTGCTAATATTGGAGGATTTGATAAGTACTATTTAATTTTATCGAAAGCTTCTTGACATTGTTCGTTCCACTCCCCAGGATTATTTTTCCAAAGGAGTTTGAAAATGGCATCACATTTAAGAGTTAATTGAGAAATGAATCGGGAAATATAATTCAATCTGCCTAAGAAGCCTCAAACCTCCTTTTGTGTACTTGAAAGGGATAAATTCTGAATAGCTTGAATTTTGTCTGAGTCAACTTCTATCCCTCTTTCACTGACTATAAATCCCAATAACTTCTCTGACCTGGCTTCAAATGTATATTTAGTCGAATTCAATTTGAGCTAAAACTCTCTCAATCTTTTAAATATTTTTTTAAGATTAACTACATGATCTTTTCTTTTTTGGGATTTGGTGATCATATCATCAACATATACTTCAATCTTCTTATGCATCATATCATGGAAGAGGGTTATTATAGCTTTTTGATAGGTTGTCCCAGCATTTTTTAGCCCAAAAGGCATAATTTTGTAGCAAAATGTTCCATACATAGTGATAAATACGATCTTTTCTATATCATTTTGGGCTATCTTTATTTGATTATAATTAAAAAATTCATCTATAAAAGAGAATACTGAATGTCAGGTTGTATTATCCAACAAAGTATCAATGTGAGGTAAAAAAAATTATCTTTAGGGCTAGCTCTGTTCAGATCTCTATAGTCTATACACATCCATTATTTTTTATCTTTTTTAGGGATATGTACTATATTAGCCATCCATTCTGGATATTTGACCACTTGTAAAAAGTCTGCATCAAATTACTTTTTAACTTTCTTTTTTATTTTCAACAATATCTCCAGTTTCATTCTTCATAGCTTTTGCTGCATCGATTTACATTCTGGCTTCAATGGTAGCCTATGTTCCATTATTTTAGTGTTGAGTCAAGGTATATCTTGGTAAGACCAGGTAAATACATTCACAAACTCTAAAAATAAATCCTCTAACCACTGTCGATCAACAACTAATAGTGAAATACCAATCTTAACTTTTTCTTTTTTGACGTCACCCAAATTGATCAATTCAACAACTTCTTGATGAGGTTCAATGGATTTATCTTCCTATTCAATTAGCCTCATTAAATCCAGAGACAAAGTTATTCTTCAGAATCTTTTTCAGTATCAAGTTCATTGGTCTTAATTAAATTTTCAAAGTTAAACCTTAGATCATTGTCATGATTACTTTCGTATTCATTTGAAGACTTGAAAGTTAATAGAATAGAAAATATTGGCAAGAAATTTCGATGGAGTAATGAATAGAATGGAAGAAATGAACAAATTGCATGCTCTTACTTTTATTGAAATAATGAAAAATAAAAAGCCCAAACATAAAAGTTCATCCCAATGCTTTTGGGTATAAGTAATTAGGAGATATGATTACATTGAAGAAAAATAAAAAACAATAAGCATTTGGATGACCCTCTAATTCTACAATTCAGATCCTGGTAGGTAGGGGTAAACCAAAGTTTTTTCATTTCGACTTTCATTATCCACCATATGAATAGATAGCTTGGCAAAAGCTTTTTTCTATTTTGGTTTTTTTCTGTGTTTTCTTTCAACTTTCAGGTACATGTATCCTCCAAGAATGAAAGTCTTATTTAAATGAGAAACAACCATCGATCATTTTTTACCCTCTTATAGTGGCTTGATACTTCTTTCATCTCATAACCCAACCCTATTCTGCCACTATTGTCTTCAAGTTTTGAGAACTCTCTTATCCTTTGAAGATTCTTACCCAAACCGAACTCAATACTCCAACTTTTATTGTCCATCTGATTGATCATAATTTGACTGAATTTAAATTTTTAACCCACTGCATTAACAAGTTTAAAAGATCGATAAGAGCACTCCAATGATTATTCTGTCACTTCTAGATAAAGAACATTTATAGGTTGGGTCACCAATAAGTCTTCTTCTCTTACCATGATCACCAATTATCCTTCTACATTAAATTTGATCTTTTGATGCAGTGAAAAAGGGATAACACCCACTTTATGGATCCATGGCCTTCCCAATAACCAATTATATGATGGGGAAATGTTCATGACTAAAAATTTTATATTGAAAACACATGGACCAATCTACATAGATAGTTCAACATCTCTTAAGACTTCTCACTTGGTTTCATCAAATACTCAGACTACTATCTGATTGTCTTGGATATGGGACATGTCAAAGGATAATCTGGTTAAAATGGATACAGGTATGACATTAATAATAGATCTATTATCAATAAGGACCTTAGCTACTATATGGCATTTACATTTAACGTGATATGCAATGCCTTGGTGATTATTCTACCTTCAAGTGAAATCTCATCATCGTTAAAAAAATATGATGTGGCACAACTAAATTCTCTATCAAGTGATTCATATACTCAATGAATACATTATGGGGCACATAAGCCTGATTCAGTACCTTTAATAAGGCATTAAGATATGGTTTATAATTTAAGAGAAGTGATAGTAAAGAAATTTTGATTAGCATCTTATTCAGTTGCTCCATTACAGAATATTCACTATGTTTGACTAGCTTCAAGAACTCATAAGCCTCTTTTTTTTGCATAAACTTTGAAACATCTATCTCTAAAATCTTTGACTCAGTCCGCTTCTCTTTTTTTTTTCTCTAGAGTCTTTAGAGTATAACATCTTTTACTTCTAGTTATCCCTCCTACTCTTATTATATTGGTAGATTCAAATTTTGGCATACCTTTTGTTGCCCTTGAGTCATCGTCTCATAGTTATACCTCCATTTTACTGCCTCTTTCATCTTTGTAAAAGAATGGGCATAAGATTTTAAAAACTACTAGTTTAGGGACAATCCTATTCTTAATTGATTGTGTCTTCTTCTTACAGCATATGGTGATAGGTTTCGACACCTATAGATCTGTCATAGCAAGCCTAATGTCTTTTGAAGCTCTTGACTCTTCATATAACTCTATTTGGTAAAAGTTTATCAACTTTTAAACTTTACCATGAAATTACTTACAGATGTCAATTGAGTGTCCAAGTGCCTCGTTATGATACTTACATCTTTGATTTGGGATGTATCTTTCCACATAAGTGCTTGAAGCTACTAGTTGTATCATTTTAGCTTTACATAGAGCTTCATACGACTAGTTAAATAGCATTTTAAGCTCTTCATTCTCTTTTTCACATGTCTTTTACCCACATCCAAAACATTGACAGTATGACTAGATAGGGGATTCTCGCTAACATTGGGTGTTGAATTCTCACTAGTGTTAAAGCTTATCAATCCTTATTTGATCAAACTTTATACCCTATACTTGAAGGAGACATAATTTTCAGTAAAATGTCCTATTACTCCAAAATGATTGTCACAGTGAGTATTGAAATCATATCATTTAGGGTAAAGAGGTTTAAGCTGTTTAGCAGGTATGGAAGCAATTAGGTGGTTGTTGTAAAAGTTTTTGGTATCGTTTCATGTAGTTTATGGGTATAAGGGTCAAAGGCGGGTCTTTTCCTGGTTTACGGTTTTCTGGTATTACTTGTAGTGTTGGACTGGGTAACAGGAGATTTTGGTGAAAATAGATAAAATAGTTGGGTGATTAGTTGGTAAGGAGATATAAAGTATGATTCACTATGTGGTGGTATGTAAGGGTAGATAGACTAAGAGTAGTTTCTGAATTACTGCCTTTCAAGACTCACAGCTTGAGTTTCATTCTCATTCTTTTTAGATGCTTTTTTGAAATACTCATATCCTTTAAGCTTACCATTTTTTATGGTATTTTTTATGATCTCTCCCGAAATCACCATATCAATAAAGTTTTTAGTCGCGTTTCCAATCATTCTTTTATAGTTTGGTGACTTTAGAGTGCTCACAAATAGCACGATAGTTTTTTTCTCTGTTAAGGGAGTTATACTTAAGCAGCTATATCCCATCACCTTTAAGCGTATTGCTTGAAGGATTTAGATACTTTTTTTTCCATTGCTTGCAGAAAAAGATGATCGAAAGCCATGTCAATGATATAACAGTACTGATTAATAAAATATCATATTAGATCTTTCTATATCTTTATGCGGGTCCCATCTAACTGAACATACCACCTCATTATGGATCCAGTTAAGCTGTCTTAAAACATATGCATAAGTAGCTTCTCATTACTAGCGTGTACTGCCATTTTATGATAGTACATGGTGATATGTGTGATAGGACACTTAGTATCATCATACTTCTCAGTACTTTAAACTTAGGTGTTATCACCACATCTGGTATTAGGCAAAGTCCCACTATATCCATCGATCCGTAAAAGTCAATTCCCACCATAACTTGTAATCTTTCTTCAAGCTTGTTCATTGCCTGATCAATTTAAAATTTTTCCAAAGGTATAACTGTCTGTAGTTTGTCTTTCTCCTTTGTATCATTTAAAGTAGATAGCTAAATGGGCTCAACTATCTCTTTGGTAAAAATAAAATTATCATAACTTTAGACATTTTTATGACCAGGTGCATAAGTTATTCCCGGGTAATTATATTTTGAAAAAGCTGTCTGTTGAGGTTGGAATATTTAGGTAGTTTATGTTTGTTACAGACCGAAGCCTGGAGGATATGCTGATTCAATAGCTTCTTGTGAAGTATCTTCTTCCATCGATTTTCCTTTATTTACTTTTTTTAAGGCTTTCAAAATCTTGCTTAACTTTTCCTCTAGTGACTCTTAAGCTTTTTCTATCCTTTCAAAGTGACTTGTATTGTCCTATTTCATCTTTTTAGCTTGAGCCGAGTATTGTATGGATGTGTAGCTATTCTCGCACCTTAGTACCACAATTGAAGATTCAATGATGATGTTATGATAATGAATGAATGAGTGTGATGCAAATAGATAAAAAAAAATAGAGAAAAGAAAAAAATATTTACCCTTTAAAAGAAATTTAACAAAAGAAAACTTTCATTTATTCTACAGAAGTCTGTTTTACATCAAATCTAATACTATCCCTCTATAGAAATGTCTAACTTACTCATACTGATCTTTAGCCTTCTCAATGAAGTTTAATAGCCTCTGTCCATGCTCTCTTGCTGGTGTAACTGAAGTTCTCAGTGCCTCAATCTTTTTTACCATCTCACTTGCTTTGATCATAGCTTTACCTATCTGACCTGTGAGATATTCTATGTATCTTTATCTTTCTAACCTTTTTTTTGTCGTATCATACCTGATAGGATAACTCTTTATATCTTTCTATGAGGGTTCTGACACGATTTTTTTGTTCATTCAACTTCAATGTTAAAGTCAAAATGTAATCTGTAAACATTTGATTCTCATGCTCAACCTCTACAAAGTCATCTTTTATTTGGATATGCTTTTTTTTCAACACTTCATTTTCATAAGCCAGATCTGTGTTGTTTATTTCTTTGGCCTGCACCCATATACGTAACCTCTTATGTTCTTGTCGTAACTCCTTCAACTCCTTAAGGGTATCATCCCATTCTCTAACAACTTTCTGAGCCTTGTTGTATTCTTTGAAGATCTTATGAACTTAGATTTTTAATCTTTTTACTTTATTTTACCACTTCAACTACTTTATTTTCTCCTATAGCTTCAAAATTTTTTACTTCAGTTTCTCTTTTTCCATTTCATGCTCTAACTCTAAAAGCTTATTGTCTAACTTTTAGCCTACTGGCAGGTAATGATCCTGAGGCATAAATGAAATCTCCTAACCCCTCTTATTTTTTCAAATCAAATACCCTTGAGTGACTCTATCATTGAATGGCTCTGGAATGATTCTTTTAGACTTCTTCCATGCCTTAACCATGCTATTAATCTTTTGAAAAGTTTCGGGCTCCCCATATGAACAGTCAAATTGGTTAAGCTTATAGGTCATAAGAGTAAACTACTCAAATCCATACTGTCTCCTTACCATAAATGGTGCATAACTCATTAACCCTCATAAACCTAAAAGTGGAACCCCCGTCTCATCTCTACATTGATACAACATAAGTTCCTTGTTCATCCACGGAGCTAACCATTTTACCTGACTAGCTATGAGCCCTTACAACAAACACTTTTACTCTTTATAAGTCTTTGCTTTTGGCCAAATACTCTAATAGAATTTCCTAATTGGACTCCGAGTGTAGAAATAAAGTTTGGTAAAAGCATTTTTTTTGCATTCAAAATGGCTTTTCATCCATATATATAATAAGGGAATACAGCTCATAAAATGTGCTTTGTCATTCTACCTACAAAAATTCAGAGATCTGAAGATTTCTACTAAGATAACTGATGAAAGATTACACCCCCTCTTAATCTACTCAAATAAATCCACCACTTCTATCTCAATGTGGCTTAAAACTTTAGAGAAAATGATCAACCCATATATAGCTAGAGCAAATGCATTCATTTCCTAATCATCATCTAAATGCTTGATAATGAAATCTTGAAGGATTTCCTATGGGATACCCTTATGATATCTTTTCTTTCGGATGTATGAATCTATGACCTCCTTTCTCACTTTTAAAATTTGACCTAGCTTCTTATGACTTCTTGATTTATGTTTTTTCATGTTTATTCTATCTTAATACAGTAAATGTATACCTACTAGAGTTAAGTACTCCTCTATTGTTGGTACTAAATCAACCTTATTCAAAATGAAAACATTGATAGAAAATATCCCAAAACTATACCGGCACTTTAATAAGTGAGTGGTCAATCTCTACTGATAAGATATATGCAATATGCCCAAACTTCTCACAAAAAGCCTCATGCCTTGAAGGAGTCATACTATTTTATATATCTGATAGGCTTTTTAAATCATTATGTTTAAAGAATAGGTGAACTTTTCTTGATAGTGTAGAGACATAACCTGATGGTAAGCAATCTTCTTCTTCTCACTATTTCTTTTCTGATTCTAACTTTACCTCTATAGGCGAGTCACATTTGAAAAGCATAGATGAGGCATAAACCTAACGTTTTATGGAATCTATTAAGGTTTTTGTTAAAATAGCTTTGGGGAAATAACACTATGCAATCGTAAACATATTTATGAATGTACACAAAAAGAAAAGAAATAAAAAAGATAAAAAGATTAGTTAGTCACTTCAAGAAAGCAAGTAAAAAACACCAAATAGCCAGTTAATATAACAGCATGACATAGGATTTTGGGTTAACTATAAAGGGGTGGGAAGATAAAACTCTATCTATGGTTGGGCTCTTAAGATTAACTATATATGGTTTAGGTTAATTTTTAAAGGTTCCCAAATTGTTCCTTATATTATGGTCCATTGTAGACTAGTAAAGCACCACAATCCTCACCTATCATAGGCTACAAGCAAAAAGGGTTCAATCTGAGTGAGAGTATTTCGCGGGCCCAAACAGAGACATAAAATCTCACGAGGGCATAGGTACTTCACTCTCTCCTAAAGGTAGAGCCCGAGTGGAGGGCTTATGTTATGTGCATGCAAATGAATGATAGATATATACAATAAATAAATAATTAGGCAAATATAAGCAATAAAAAATAAGCAGGTGTACACAATGAAAAGGAAAATAAATAATAAAGCAAATATAAGCAATAAAAGAGAATAAAATAATTTCAAACTTATTAAGCAAGGCTTAGATAATAAGAAATCATTTACTAGCTTGACTTTCAATGTCTCCAGTGGAGTCGCCAAGCTGTTATAACGTATAGATCCATGGACCTACCGCTAGACATGGATGAAAATGAGTCGCCACTAATCTTTTTTATTTATGTGTGATTGGCCACCTAAAAATATTTTGATCTGCGAAAACAGATGGTAGGTTTGGAAGTCGATTACGCATGAGAAATATTGTAGCACCTCTACAATGCCCATCCAAATGATAGTATCAATTTGATTTTAAATTATCCAAGCATTGATCATTTTATGATTTACCAAATAATTTAACATTAAAAATAAATTTTAAAATTGTCTCAATAGTTTGGTAGCAATTTAAGATAATTTTCTCACCTCATGAGTATTCATAGATACAAGTATCCTATTCTAAAGAAACTTCGTCATCGAATTTATTAATTTATTTTATTACAGAAAAATTAGTAAAGTCTCATAATAAGTTGATAGAACTTACTTTGAAGCAATCCTTTAATAGTTTAGAGGATAAAAATTATTTTGTTCACTTGAAAATACCCTCTTTTTTTTTTTATATTGAAAGTTTTTTTATTATTTTGAAAACTTTATTTAGAAATATTTTTATTATTTGAAAAGATTTTTTTTAGAATTATTTTTCTTTCTTTCAAAAACAAAATGGCAGTAATAACCTTTCTTTCTTTCTTTTTTTATTAAATCTAGAATAATAATATAATAAAATAATAAAATAGGTTAAAAATAAAATGAAAAAAGAAAAACCTATGATCGAGTCAGGTCAAAACCAAGGTCAATGCACTAATCCTTATCATGTCACCCGCAAGTCAAGGCGTGCCAAAACAGCATCATTTTAGGTCGATATAAATGGCACTTTTTAGCATTGTTCTTTAGATGCTTTATGCTCTCTCTCTCTTTACCACAGCTTTTTTCTGCCTTCTCTCTAAAACTCTCAAAAAATCCATCAAAAATTGGAAATTCTACCAAATTTTGGAAAAAGTCACCAAAAAATTCAATCAAAAATTGAAAATCCCATCGATTTCTAGAAAATTTGCTGGAACTTGATCGAAAAACTCAACCGATCATCGAAAACTTAATCGAAAAACTCATGTTCTTAAAAAAACCTAGAAAGACCTAGATTTCTTCGAGCCTTCCTCAGATTTCTCTAAAATTTGCCCAGAATACTCCTAGAACCTCATAGAATCCTAATTCCAACTCTAATAACCTAAAATCAAGCCTAAAACTCCAAATTGAACCCGAAATCCAAAAATTTCTAGAATATCCCTAATGCCCAAAATTTTCCAAGCTTTTTTAAAAAAAATTTCTATGTCTTCCCTCTATAAAATTAGTCCAATTTATAGGCAATCTTAGAAACGATTTTTGGAAACGAACAGAATCAATCCTATGCTTAAATCTTGAGATTACATTCTGTCCAACGTGATTTTTGGGTCTAAAATTTCAGCAATTCGATTTACAATTAAAACTTTTACCAATGATTCTGATTCTCTCTTCGATCGTCCACGTGCAAATTGGATAAAAAAGGAAAGCAGAAAAAAAAAAAAAGAACACAAAAAATGAAAAATGAAAAATAATAATAATAATAATAATAATAATAATAATAACAACAACAACAACTTAAAAAAACTATCTAATTGGACCCAACCAAGGATGGGCCTAATTAGGCCTAGACACAAATGGACCTAATTAGGCCCGAACGTCAATGGACCCAATTGAACTCAGATATCAATGGGCCTAATTGATTCCGAACATAAATGAGTGTCTACACAAAGTTTTCATACCATTAGAACCAATTATTAAATATATTAATTATTTTTCTAATACATGTGAGATTAAATTATGAAACAGTCCTTTTCAATCTCATGGATTTTAATTGTAAGGATCATTGCATCTGCTGCTATTTATACAGACTACCCTTGCATCACTACATCTGCTTCATACTCTCTTTCTCTCTCAAGTTCTGTCTTTAAACAAAGAAAAAGAAAGGAATGAAAACAATGAAGGTAAAATTTATTGGGTTTATCATAACCTTTCTGCTCTTTGCATTGCTTCTTTGCTTCTACTCAGCATCTGCTCGTCTCCTGCCAAAGAAGCAAGGTTATTGACAAAAACCCTTTTACTCCTTTTTAGTTTCCTTTCACTTTTCTACTTCATGGATTTGGTTTAAAAGATGTGTTAAATTTTAAACTTATTTCACAGGTGAAAATGAGTTTAAAACTAATGGTATCATTCAAGCTGGTTTATTGACAGATATAAAAGAAGATTTCTCAAATGTAAGTTTCCTTTTTTCTTCTCCTTTTTTTAGTTAAATATCTGTTTTTTATAGGCTTATTGGTGTTTTTTTGTGTGGTGCAGTTAATGGGATCAGAAGAGTGCTATGAGAAAGATGAAGAATGTCTGAAAAGAAGGATGATTGCAGAACCTGATATGGATTATATTTACAGTCAACATCATAAGCCTTAGATATATAATCCATACAAGGAATAATAATAATATAGCATGTACTTTTTTATGCTCAAAAATCAAGAGACAAATTGTGTGTAGTATTGAAGTTTTATGTAACCATATTACCCCAAGGACCAAGGCCGAAAGCAAAAAAGAATGTAACTACCAGCAATAGTAGTAATATAGTACGATAAACCATACTGATTAATAAAGAATATAAACTTTATAAACTTACGATTTAATCTAATTAATTCATGCAGTTAATTTCTTTTCATATTTTTAAATTACAGCTTCTTTTGTAAATATAAATATATGATGCAATTAAGTAATGATTAAGTATTTCATTTGTTTCAAGCTTGCTGTTGAATTTTATGTGAACTGGGATTAAAAATCAAAGGAAAGGGCAAGTATATTTTTAATTGCAAAACATATCCTACTTGGAAGTAGGAAGAAAGGCTGAGTTTCCCTTTTTCTGTAGAGAAGACAGTCCTGATGAAGTTAAACCGAAACAAAAGGAGCTAAAAGACCCAGCTTGCATAATTGAGGAAGCTCTCTCCAAGGTGTTGGTTTATTACTATCCACTAGCAGGGAAGCTGAAGAGGCAGACTGATGGAAAACTTCGAATTAGCTGCAATGCTGATGGGGTGCCTTTCTTAGTGGCATCTGCCAACTGCCACCTCTCTACTTTGAATTACTTAGATGGCATAGACCTTGAAGCTGCTAAACAATTTGCCTTTGACTTTCCATCTGAATCTGACGATGGTTATCACCCTCTAGCCTTGCAGGTAACGAAATTCTCATGTGGAGGATTCACAATTGCATTGAGCTTATCACACTCAGTTTGTGACGGCTTTGGTGCATCTCAATTCTTTCGTGCCGTGGCTGAGTTTGCAAGCGGAAAGAGTGAGTCCTCAGTTAAACCTGTGTGGGAGAGGCAGTTATTGGTAGCAAAACCAACCCAAGAAATCCCTCAGTTTATAGTGGATAAGGACTCTTTAGCAACTTCACCGCATCTGCCAACCACTGACATAGTCCTCGAGTGCTTTTATATAACCGGGGAGAGTTAAAGACTAAAAACGACTTTGATGAAAGAAAGTAAGGATGAATTTCTGAAAGAAAGTGTAACAAGTCTTGAGGTCCTAGCAGCCTATATTTGGAGTGCAAGATTTAGAGCTTTAAAATTGAATTCTAATGGAAATACAGTGTTGAGCATGGCTGTAAGGATAAGACGAGCTCTCAATCCACCACTGCCTCAAGGATATTACGTGAATGCTTTTACGTCTGCAAATACAGCAATAAATGGGAGGGAGCTCAATGAAGGATCACTCACAAAAGCTGTGAAACAAATCAAAGAGAGCAAAAAGCTTGCGTCTAATAATGATTATATCTGGAAATTGTTAAGCATTAACGAGAAGTTGAGAGAATTGAATATGAAGTTTGAAATAGCCAGTGGTGCAAACATGGTAATAACAGACCGGAGACAGTTGGGACTATTAGAAGATGTAGAGTTTGGATGGAAAGGTGCTGTAAACTTGATACCACACTTCCATGGGACATGTTTGGCTACGTGGATTTGGTTCTCTTATTGCCTCCTTTAAAACTAGATCAGTCAATGAAAGGTGGTGTTAGAGTGTTAGTTTCCCTACCCAAGGCTGCCATTGCCATGTTCAGGGAAGAAATGGATGCACTCAACCATGATGAAGGCGTTGCTGGCGCTAGAATTTTTTTTTATTGAATAAAGGATAGAGATGAAAATGGTGGGGTTCAAACTCGCACCTCATATATATTTTTAAACTGTTTAATCATCAAGCCAAGAATAATAGTGTCTTGTCATTGTATCACATTTAAGTGTGTTTTAAATTATTGTGAATCGATTTGATTAATGGAAAGAATAATAAATTAATTACTAGTGTTGTTTAGAAAAACTTGTGAGTGGGCTTTGTCATGCTTGTATCGACAAGTTCAAAGACAGTAATTGACAAGCTTTCTATCTCCTATAATTTCTTTTTCCTGATTCTTTTTCGTTGAAATTTAGGCTTAGCTTTAGCTTGATTTTTTTTCCTTTGTCGTCGGAGTTACGTTACAAAACAATGACGCAAAATTATCACTCACCAAGTGTCATCTTCCCTTTCGAAATTTCAAGAAGAAAAAGGAAAAAATAAATTAGCTCACTCTAATTCATCAAATATTATCAAATTAATTCTTTTCGTTATAAAAAAGACTGCAATTTGATAATCTGAAAATAGAAAAAAAAATTAATTTTTAAAATTAAATATATGAATTAATTAAATTAAATTATAAATTTAATTAATTAATATTAATTAAATCACGGTATAATCTATTGTCTTGTTCCTTTTCCGATGTTCCTAATACTCAAAGAAACTACAAAAAAAGGATAATCATCTCAACTTTAAAATTTGGGTTCAAGAGAACTTGGACTTTGGTCTTTTCTTTTTCACAAATTGGTCTGCTAAGGGTAATTAAAAATAAACGAGCATTCAAAAATTTTGCAGTTTAAATGTCCTCTTCTTGACTTTAAGGACCATAAAATATAAGATAATTAAATACTTAGCCATTACCTACTTACCTTATAGTTCGTACATATCTCGCTAGTTGGTGAAGCTAACGACTGTTGACTCTATTGTTAGTTATCTGTTTTAGCAAGGAAATTAAATATAAAGCTCTAATATCTAATTGGAGCCCAGTCATACTTATATGAGTGTGTGTATATATATATATATATATATTTACAAAAAAAAATAATAACATGAGATTAAAATTTTATTTGATAAAAAAAATTTTAAAAAAAATGAAGATAAAAAATTTGTTAATGTAATGACTAAAATTTATAGTACTTTTTTATTTTGTAGTTTAACTATTAATAAATTTTTTATATTCATCCATTTTTATTTTTTATAGATGTTAAAATTTAAAATTTTATTTTTATCGAATGTTAATTTTTAAAAATAATTATATAAAAAATAAAATTAAACATTGTATTCATATCTTTGAAATTTTTTTTAATCCCTTAATTCAAAAATCAAAATAAAGTGGATTCAACAAGGGGAAAGATCCTTTCTTATGGTTATGGTACTTATAAATATATGTTTTTAAAAGAAAATGAAATTATTGTTTTTAAATAAACATTAAATTCTTAATTTAATCTAAATTAAAAATGAAAAAAAGTGGTAAAACGTTATCGCGTTCGTCTAACTCAAGGTAAGTGTGAAACAAGGGAAACAGCTGTCGGCCAAATAATGGGTAATGGTAGTAGTAAGTCCATAGATTTGAGTTGTTGTGTTGACGCTTTGGTGAGTCTTATTCTATTCTCTTCAACCTTGATTTTCCACACACAAAAAGAATGACATATATTTTATGATTTTGGCCCAAATTTCTTCCTCTTTTAGAAAAAAAAAATTATACTTATATATTTTTATAAATGGAAGTGGATTAGGGTTTCTATCCTTTAGTTTGTTGTTCATCCTCTTGTTGAGATCGTTGGCAACTTTGATTTTTGGAGAATTAGGTCCCCACTCCCCCACTACCACCAATAACAATGGGAGACAATGGCATGGCCCCTTTAAATACAATTCCGTGGACTTTGGTGCTCTTCCTAGTCCTAGCTAAGGTTTGATTTCATCATATGTTTAGTATAGTGCAATTAAATCAAATTATATCATTAGTTGAATTTAAATATTAATTTTAATAAATTTTAATTGTATTATATCATTAGTTGAATTTAAATATTAATTTTAATAAAATTTATTGAATATAAGTTTTTTGTTTAATTTTTTTTCAATTACAATTATAATAATTTTTTTTAATTGTAATTACAATAATTTTATTGTTATTTTTAATTTTATTAAAATTAATCTCACAGTTTATTCAAATGAAATCTTAGTCTCTATTCTTATATGATGATACATTTTTAGGCTTATTTTTAAGTCTACATTTCAAAGTTTTCATACCATTAGAACCAATTATTCTATATATCAACTGTTTTTCTAATACATGTGAGATTAAATTATGAAGTAGTCCTTTTCAATCTCGTGGATTTTAATTGTAAGGATCATTGCATCTGCTGCTATTTATACAGACTACCCTTGCACCACTACATCTGCTTCATACTCTCTTTCTTTCTCAAAGTTCTGTCTTTAAACAAAAAAAAAAAAGAAAGAAATAAAAGCAATGAAGGCAAAGTTTATCATAACCTTTCTGCTTTTTGCATTGTTTCTTTGCTTCTACTCAGCATCTGCTCGTCTCCTGCCACAGAAGCAAGGTTATTGAGAAAAACCCTTTTGCTCCTTTTCGATTCCTTTCACTTTTCTCTGGGCTTTGTTTAAAAGATGTGTCAAATTGTAAACTTATTTCACAGGTAACGGTATCATTCAGGCTGGTTTATTGACTGATATAAAAGAAGATTTCTCAAATGTAAGAGTTTCGCTTTTTCTTCTCTTTTTTTTTTTTTAGTTAAATATCTGTATTTTATAGGCTAATTTGGTGTTTTTTTTGTGTGGTGCAGTTGATGGGATCAGAAGAGTGCTATGAGAAAGATGAAGAATGTCTGAAAAGAAGGATGATTGCTGATGCTCATCTGGATTACATCTACACTCAACATCATAAGCCTTAGATATATAATCCATACAAGGAATAATAATAATAATATAGCATGTACTTTTTTATGCTCAAAAATCAAGAGAAAAATTGCATGTAGTATTGAAGTTGTATGTAACCATATTACCCCAAGGACCAAGGCCGAAAGCAAAAAAGAATGTAACTACCAGCATTAGTTGTAATATAGTACTATAAACCATACTGACTAATAAAGAATATAAACTTTATAAACTTACGATTTAATCTAATTAATTCATGCAGTTAATTTCTTTTCATATTTTTAAATTACAGCTTCTTTTGTAAATATATATATGATGCAATTAAGTAATGATTAAGTATTTCATTTGTTTCAAGCTTGCCGTTGAATTTTTATATGAACTGGGATCAAAAATCAAAGGAAAGGGCAAGTATATTTTTCAGTGCAAAACATACCCTTCTTGGAAGTAGGAAGAAAGGCTGAGATTTCCCTTTTTCTTTTCTTTTTTTTTTTTTTGGCGTACTTTGAATCGTGCAAGTATGGTAGTCAGATATTATTAGTTCCTGGATAACCAAAGCCAAAAGAATTTTCTTCTGCGACGGAATTAGCTGTTAATGGTGTAAAGCGAGGAAAATGATATTCCTCCCTTGGTAACAGTCAGTCAAAACGCAAAAAGCATCAGAGATTTAGCTGTTGCAGTTTCACGAATTCATCAGTCAAGTGATGGGAAGGGTGCCTGTCAAAACTCTGGAAAATTAGTGGAATATGCTTTTGTATTTTGATTATCACATTCCTCTGCTTCAAGGCTTTCATTATATTCAATGATAAACAGACTCTTGCGGTGCCTCTCTCTTTTATCAATTTCAAATCCACTCCAGCAAAGTCAACCAAAAAACAAAATATAATGCAACATATTAAACGCATTAGGGAAGAAAAGTAAGGCAAAAACGATCTGGTATTTTATATGTACTTCTATCTGGCTATGATACCTTTGAAATGAAAAAAAACTAAAGGGGAAAAATGAGAGCAAGAACAACTAGTAGACACTCTCCAACACCTTTCTGAGGCACAACAAAACTAGCATACAAGGGCTGTTAGACATTTAGGCTATGGAAAAGTAAACCTGGATTCTTTCATCAGGTTCTACTTGTGGCACAGCAACTGAAGGCTCGATTTTTAACCTCAAGAGCATTATACTTCCTTCTCCTAACAAGAAATGAGAGTGATGATCAGGTGACAAAAACATGGGAAATTAATGCAAATAGAGCAGAAACAAGTTACTAATCCAAAATATGAAAAAGATTTTTGAAGACAAGTGACCTTACCATTTTAATACCACCAGCCAGTCCCAAGTCATGAACTGAACTTTCTGACATACAATTTTCATGCACAATGAGACTGTTGGCTGCACTCTCATTTGTAGTTCTTATCTCACCATCCTTTGATGGGATAGTCAAGTACATTGCTCCCTTAAACATCCATTCGCCCCTGTCCTGGCTAAAATAATCTTCAAATAGCTCACCACATAACATGCATGCATATTGATTTTCATCTGCAGGAACCATAAGCTCAGCCATTTCTGTTGTCTTATCCAACTGGTTCACAGAACCAGTGGATTCAAATACCAATTGCCTGGCCTTTCCAGCAATCCAATCGTCTGACCTAGCATACCATCTCCTCAATGCAGTATCAGTCTTTTTCAGGGCATGCCACTCTAAGTGTCTATCCAACTGTTCCTGAAACTTAAGTCGAAGACCACAAAAACTGCAACTAAGTGGAAAGTCATCCAACAATCCACTGATAACAGATGAATGAAATTCTCTGATTACATCTGGCCTGAATTCTAATCCTATGAGGTCTTCTACGTCCAATGAGGCAAACCGATGTGACACAAATGAACTTTTTGTAGCAGGTTCAGCAAATGATAACTCACCCATGGTTAAGGAACCAGGAGCATCCAATGAACTTGGAATGGAAGAAGCTGGAAAAGAGCTACTAGTAGAAATGTCTAATCTCTTGTTCAGTGATTCAGTTGACCTCTCCATTCCAGGGCTCTTCTTCTGCATTTGAGTAGGCATCTGATGAGATGGGAGAGATGAGCTCTTTTTCAGTGATTCCATTAGCCCTTCCATTCCCGGGCTCTTCTTCTGCATTTGAGTAGGCATCTGAAGAGACGAGAGAGATGGAGCATCCTTCTTTGATGCAGATATCAAACCTTTTGCAACTAATGAGCTCAAAAGATTGGATATTGGATTTGAAGCCTTGCTTTCTGCATCTGAAGTTTGCAATGGGGCATTACTAACAAGGGATGAAGGTGGTGGTGGCCCAGGAGGCAGTGGCGGCTGTTCTACTTTTTCCTGAGAACTATTTGCAGTAGCTGTTATTGCATCATGGGATGCAGAAGCTGACAAAGTTTCAGTATCGACCCCGAAGCCTAAGGTTGTAAAAACAGCAGGCATAGGCCCATTTGGAAGAGGAGGCTGTGATGGCGTTTGCCCCACATCTTGAGAAATCTTATTTGGAAAGCTGCCAGTAAATGAATCGTTGGAGAGGATTCCACTCTTCATTACAGCAGCCAATAGACTACTTGTACTTGACGGTTCTGAAGTTTCAATAGGAAGTGGATTGGTATGCTCTGATAGTGTTGATGCTGCTCCTACTTTGGTGATCTGAGACATAAGTGGCTTCTGAGTCTGACCAGAAGGTTCAGCCTGCAAGGAGTCTGGTTGTGGTGGCTGTGAAAAGGGATAATGACGGCTGGGTTGAAAAGAAGAAATTGAAGCAGATGAAGCCTCAGGAGAGTGTTTATAAGACCCAACATTCAACTTTCCTGAAAAATGGGATGGTTTTGGATCAGCCCGAGGCAAGGAATGAGTTTGTGGATGGTCTTGCTCAGCCAATTTCTGAAACTGTTGATGAGGACGGTGTGCAGGAAATGAAGGTGACGGTGAACGCTGGCGCATAGGAGACTGTTCAGGAGATGATGCAGTTCCCAGGGACTGAAAACGCTGCTGGCCTATAGTACCTGTGGATCCTGATGCCACATTTGCCAAAATCCCAAAGCCTGAGGTTCCCATATGGGACCTACCTGTTTGTGGTCGCATTCCTATCCTGGCCAGGGAAGAACTTGTGCCAGTCGGCAACCCACCAATAGTGGCAGAATAGCTTTCAGAATGGCTCGAATTAATAGCGGCCAATCCATCTGTGTTATGTGACTCCTGCAATGGCCATGCAGATGAAATCTGGCGCCCATAAGAAGTTTTGTTCTTCTGCTCAATGGATAATGAATCGGCAGAAGTTTCTCTATCAATCCTTGACCCCATACCGTCAATACCTTGCGCTTTGCAGAGCTGACTTTCAAAATCCTGCCATTGAAAATGTAACCGAGATAATTATAAATACTCCAGAAAATAAATTCCTAAAGGAAAGAAATGAAAGAAAACTATAAAAAAAAAGGGTAAATAATCAAACAACCATAATAATCCAATTAAAAATGCTTTTGAATAATGCATTATATTTACATTTTCATAATGCATATTTATGACTGCAGTTAATCTTAAGCCCATACCTTACGAGCTTATAAGACTCTAATAAAAAAGACAAAAGAGTATAAACATATATATTGTAAACGTTTCCAGTGAATTAAATTTATAGATAAAATTTATCATTTTCAAGTTAAGAAAATAGAATTCTCAAAAAAATATTCAGCAAAATTATGTAATCCAATTCCAAGTCCTATTCTTGCAAGCTTACCATTTTTTGTGAAACATCAGGAGTCCAGAGATCTTTCCTCGAGTTATTAGAGATGTTGGCTGCATCATGTTCTGACAATCTAGAGTGCATCTCCCACATAAATTCTTCTTCCTCAGAGTTTTTCCAGCTGCTAGACAACCCACTACTGCTTCTTCCAGCAATGTTCTGTGTTGCCCGTAAACGAGGATCAGCATTCACAGATTTGGATGCCGAGTAATTTTGAGATCCATGCTTACTATTAAAACCATTCCTCTGGCCGGAAAATGTCTCAGTAACACCGCTTGTAGCTCCATACCAAGGCCTATCATGCCCTTGATCAGTAACCTTCCCACTGGTTCTTCCGACTCCCATTCCATGAGTCTGTGAAAGATCAGAACCATAGTCATATTCACCAAATGTACCAATAATGTTCCCCTCACTTACAGGCTCGTTAAACACACCCCTATGAGAACCCTGAATGTTCTGATAATTTTCAAATACAAGGAGAAAATGAAAAGGGAATAAACAGATTATAACAAACTTCAAAATACTTCACATACATTCAATTTAACTGAAGGATCTCCAAAGGGCCGTCCAGCTGTAATGGCTGCTCTAGCTGGCCTCTCAGAATCCTCCTTTAAGTTGGCCATAGTCCCAACCATATCATTGACCATACCTTTTTCCTTCATCACATAAAAACAAATAAAAACCAAAACAATACAAGCATTTAAAGTGCAAGGTTGAGAATTTACATAAAATACGAATCCTTAAAGTTGGAAGGTGAAAGAACAAGAAATGATTGAGAAAAATCATTCAAAGTGCTCGCTCTATCAACATGAGCAACCTTAAACCTCCAAATATGCTTCAGAAATATATTGAATAAAATCAGATGCATAAAATACCAAAAAAGGAAAAGAGGATAGTAGAATTTACCCTGCTTGACTGTTGAAGACGCTGCTTCTCCAAATACTTTGGATTTACATGAATGCTATGCGGTGGACGCTGTGATAGTGGATCTGGTCTAGATGTTGTGGCTCCTGAAGATGAACCATTTATCATAGGAGCAAAGCCAAGTTCCTTTTCAATCAACTGAAGAGGCTGAAGAGGGAAAACCCCTTTCCATGTTCCAAAAAGATGTCGCATACTCTGATGCACAGGAGGATCAACTTGCCTATATGCTTTGCAGAACACCTAAACCAGCAGTTAAAATGGTAAGATTTATTACACTTGCAAAATGAGTATCAAACACATTCTAGGTAAAAACAGAAGTAATATACAAAGGCACTTTTAGCATTTAGAAGAGTTTGAGACTCTGAGCACATAACAAGGATGGATATATTGTTAAAAGGTATGATCCTTTTCATTGATGACATAGTCTTCTGCAGTTTTTCAGACAATAAACATAAGCATATTACAAGACATTTTGTCAGATGCCACATTGAGCAACAGAGCCAAAAAAAATAATGAAACCTAACCTCAGGTAATCTGGAAGCAAAATATTTAATGTAATCTCTCCCAATATTCTTTACAATACTGTCTAAAAGATAGAGCGATGGCAGCTTTTGGTCACTGGGAACCTGCAAAGTCATTTTTTTATCAGCTTTCAAACCACAAAAGCAAACCTTAATTGGACTAATTCTTCTTCAAAATACTAATCACATCCATAATACCAGCAATGCTGGAATGAAAAGAACGCCAGTAGACAGAGGAATAAGGATTGCAAACAGAAAAATAAAACGAACCAAAGCTTTCATTTTCCTCATAAAGAAGAAGAAATAAAAATAAAAGATTCAATAATGAAGATTTTTCATCTGTAAACAAAGTTTTCGAATGAATTCTGGGTGCCAAAGATAGGCAGCCCTTCAACTTCAACAACTCAAGTGTTTAATTCCATTTCCCTAAAATCTGACTTCGCCATATCTGTTTTTAATTTCATTTTCTTCCCCTGTTTTTAGTGACTTTCTATCTGTCTGCAGCCTTAACAAATTAGCTCCATCACAGAGCATAAATTCTTTCAGAATCAAGTAGATCAAATCCGAGGCACCATTATAAGCTTTTGGTAGACTTAAAGCTGATCTTTACCATTTGCCAATGGGAAACCCAAGACGGCAGGAAGTAAAAGGGAACTTAACTTAAGCACTTACCATGGCCTTAGCATTTCTAGTTCTATTTACTCATATCAGCATCCAAATGTGATTTGAGTAATATAACAAAATGTTGCCGGCAAGAGATGGTAACATGTAAGTTAGAAAGTGCTATACTTATTTAAGAAAGAAAAAGGAAATGGAAATCAACAAAAGAGTGGAGCATACAATGATATTGCTGTTAAAAAAAACCCAACTGCAAGGGTATAATAGCCTTATCAGATTCCAAACCCAATACAATTCATTTTCCATGAAATCAATAGTCTCACAAGATGCTGGCTCTCTTTATATTCCATTTCAACACATGCCTGTAAAATTTATCATATCTCTAATTCAGTAGCTGGCTGTTTACAGATTGTGGGGCCATTAGAAGCATATTAGATCCATGAAAAATTAGCACAGAAATCCAAGAAACGAAAAAAAAATTTACAGGCAACGTGCCTTAGGCACAGACTAGGCAATCGCATCACATCATTACCATCTCTCACGCTGCGTTTGTCAATAAGAAAAAGGAAAAAGAAAAAGAAAATTCAGACAAACATATAGAATTTGAGCTTGTAATAAGTCAGCAAAACAATTTAACAAACCCACATCGAGACACACATTGATAAAACTGAATCTAAAGGAATCCATTAATCCCAATTTACACTTACAATCTAATTTATCTTTTCCTCTTTTCTTTTCTTTCCACAGTATTGGAGCACACTTATAATTTATTTCCCAAACAAAAAGGAAAATCTTTAACGGATAAGGCGCAGCTAAAACTGAGTTCACCTCAAGAATGTTGGCGCAGACAGTGGCAGCAATCGCCTTGGCGACATGAAGATTCTCACCGGCTATTATCGTCAAGTTCGTTATAATAGGTTTCGAATTAAAAGTCAGCTCAGCTAACGCTGTCTTGTACTGGCTAACTAACTCTTGGTGCTGCTGTTGTTGCTGCTGATGTGACACTGGTTGCGGTTCGTAAGCTCCGCCGGTGCGGCTCAAGTCATTGGTCTCCGAATCACTGGGTCGAAATCTTAAAGCAGAGGCGTGACCAACTGGGTTAGGCCGTTGAGGAAAAGGCCGGCCGTTAGGGTTCGGAGCGAGATCTTCGGTTAGCCGCGGTTTTTTAAAACCGGGTTCTCTTGATCTATCAAATGATCTACGAGGATTCTCCATATTGGTTAACATAAAAGAAAATCGAAAACCCTAAATCGATAACAAATCTTCTTTCATTTACATGAAATTAGCAAATCCAAAAACAGCAACAGAAATAAAGAATTAAACAAATACAATAAGAATCTAAATCGAAATTTAAAAAAAAAAAATGCAAAACCCTATTTACAATGAGGGAAAAAAATTACAAGGCTAATTACCACGAAAAAGGTTAATCCTAATTTCTAAAAAAAAAGGAGATGAGAATCTTCGATTGGAAGAAAAAATAATAGAGAGGGAATTAGGGATTGATTGGAATGGAGATTTTTTAAGAGTGAAAAGGAGAGAAGAGAAGAGAGCGGAGCGAGAGAGCCGACGTTGAACGGAAAATATGGAAGGGGGAAAGGTTGAGGGCTATAAATGTAAATTTATGAGTGTGGAGGCTAAAGATCGATTTTTAAAGAGTGCTGCTAGCACACATCTTTTTTTCAATATACTCCAAAATTTAAATATTAAAATTAATCAATTATTTTTTATTTTTTATATTTTATTTCGAAAACTTATTTTTAAAAGTTTTTAAAATTTATTTTCAAAATTTTTTAAAATTTTCAACTTTTCAAAAAGTTCGAAAAAAATTTCGACATTTATTTTTGTAAATTTTTAAGTAATTTCAAATTTTCATTTTTAAATGTGTCAAATCATATCTAAATATTTTAATATAAAATTTTATAAAATTAAATATGAAATCAAATAAAAAATTTATTTGCATTTAATTTTATCTTTTTTTAACTTTTAAATGAGTAATTTTTTTTTTAATTTGACTTAAATAGAATTAAAATCTTATAAATTTTCGGTTGAAAAGAGAGAAGAGATGAGGTATAACGAGACAGGGTGTTTAGATTTTTAATAAATTTATATTTTGAATTTGAAATGTGTTAAATAAAAAATTGAGTGTTAGTAGAGGAGCAAATAGCACCGCTCTATTTAAATTATCTGGTGGCTTGCAGGTGATAGGCCGGGTGAAGAATAAATAAAAGTAAATCCAAACCCAAATGAACTCATTAATCGGGTCTGGCCCAAAAACCCAATTGGGCAGAGGTGTCGAATTCTCGAGAGAGTTACAGTTTTACTATTTAGTATAGCCCTTGTCTAATGCGGGAGTGTTATCACCTTGTTATTATTAATGCCACAATTGTCCATTACAATAAAGAATTTTGATAAGAGTTTATATAATTTTAAATTATGATTGATTAATTATAGTATAATTATGGTAGGTGAAATGCTTCGGTTGCTTTTGTGTAGCAAAATTTTTTAGATTCTCACTTACATTCTATGCTATCAGTTTTTCAATCATATTTGTTGATTATGTGCCGTTTTTTTTGCAGTATGATTGACACTCAAGGAAGCGAGCCGTTAATCTTGTCCTATGTCGGATGTAGGATCATCACCATATTTATGATCAAGTAGAGGTTAGGGTTGAAAATTTTAAATCCATTGAATCATTCACTTATAACAAGAAGGTAGCTCCATGGGTGGGATCAAAGCCTTTGATTGTGTTTGTTGAAGGATTTGAGAATGCAGATGAGCCGAAGCATTTGAAAGGAAGTTTTGCTTCAACTTTTTGCAGGGAGAGATTATATCAATGGAAGCATGCGATTCAACATATAGATTAGACCAAATCAAAGTGATAAACAAATTAAAACCTTCCTAACATTTACAATCTGCCAACCACAATGTCACCTCAGCATACAGGAAAATCCATCCATCAAATTTCTTTGAGAATTACACTAATTCCTGAGGTTGCTTAATTCTTTGCTTAAATGTTCAAGTCTTATTTAGATTAAATGCCAAGTACACAAATACAAATACAAGGTTACTGAGGATATTATCCAAGAGCTTACATGCCAACAAATGAGGCAAACCCTGCATCCATGATGAAATTGTCAATCAAGTTCTAAAGTTATGCAGTGACTGATAAGAATGCAACCACAGAAAAAACAACAATCAAGATGTCATTTCTTACCTGATATTTCACATGCCAGTCCTGCCAGATGGATAAAGAATATGGCGCCAAGCCAAATGGATGTACAATACTTCGACTCAACCTGCAATTTTATAACTCAAACGTATCTGTAAGTAGAAAACCTGCAATTTCAAGTGCAAACCATCATATAGCACAGCAACAGAAGAAAAAGATTGATTGGAAGAGTTAGCTTATAATTGAAGCTACCAAGCTTCACAATCAAAATTGAAAAGAAAAAAAGAACAGAAACCTCTACTGATACTAATATTAGGGGGAAAAATCTGGCATTCAATTAATATGCTCATAAATCAATTGTCCAATCGACCCTTCATCCTAGTAACTGAAGATTTCTACGATCCACAAAGGCACCATCTGCCAAAAGCAAATGAACCATTATGGATCTGTCTTCTTAGACCTATTATCTTCTGGCTGGCCAGCTTGACATTCAGTATCATAATTATAGAAAGGGGATTCCTCAGCTGGCCATTTATCAGTGACTGAATCTTGTGCTGTTTGCAAGAAATCCAGATCCCATACATCAGATAACCCACAAGTCACTCCCAACTCCGGAATTTCATATCTTTCAAGATTACCCCATAACTCATTGCTAGAACTAGACATACCAGAAGTAGCATCAAAACCCATGCTCCATATATCCTCTAGTTTAGCAAGGGTTTCACCAATAGGAGATGAGAACTCTGGTGTGCTTTTCTGCTTCACCAAATCCTCTGGGAAAGAGATAAAATTCCCTGGATTAACCACTTGGTCTGAGCCCATTACGTTCTTCCCTTCGAAATGGAGTTCTTTGCTTCCCAAGCCTGATTTACCTTCTCTCAGGAGCTCTGGGGTTCTGAGATATCCACGAGCAACCCCCAACTCATCAGATACAACTATTTCATCATCAACTTGAAATGGCAAGTCTTCTTCACATAAACCAATTCCAGCTACAACTTCAGGTAGGAAATCTGGAGATTGTTCAACAGAAATTGGATTTAAATCTGGGACTGAAGATGATATAGCAAGGTTTGTCCATTCAGGTCTGTACTTCACAATCTGCCCTTCAACGGGTGATTCTGAATTGGCCGGTTCAAGCTGCTGGTGCCTGACAAACTTCCTCCTTATTGTTGGAGAACCAATTTCTCCCTTTTCCTTCTTTTGTCTAAGGCGTGATAAGAAAGCAGGATTCTGAAATAACTTCCCTAAGAATGAAACCATTTGCTTCTGCCTTTGTTCTGCTGATTGAAGCCTCTGATTCACTACTTCCACATGGCGAGCTGTACCCCGGTGCTCCTGCTGCAGTTCCACTACTTCCTGCATCAACCTGCTCTTCTCCTTCCTCAACCTCTCTATTTCACCATCCAATCCAGACCTCCCCAATTCAGTAGAAGGTCCAAAATAGTCACTAACCTGCTGTGATTGAGCTGACTTACGCCTCTGAATGTTCTTCAAAAGATGCCTCTTCCCTCGCTGAAAAGCTTCATTAGCAAATTCCCATTTATCAGTATCAACTTTGCGAAATCCCTGAAAAAAACACATAAGATGATTCAAGAATGAGTGGGGAAACAGGATTGTTAAGAAAACCAAAAATATGAAGAGTATGATTCACATAAGTCAATTCGAAGCCGTCAATTTTCAGATATACCAGGAGCCAGATTGCACTACATGATGATATGTTTATCATGAATCACAAGATCAGCTTTCTTCCCAAAAAATTTGTTAGAAGTAGAGACTATGAGTGTGAACTCGAGTACTTAATCACAATAACAAAAATTCCACCAAAACCCAAATTTCTACCTGCTTAAAATGTGTCTGGCTTCTGCAATTACAGAATTCAATTTACAGACTAAGCCTTAAAACCGAAAATATATATAGAAAATTTAAAACAATAACACAGAGAACAAAAGCAAACAAACAAGCAAATAAAGAGAAACAAAATCTAGAAAATCAAATGACGTCGGCGATTTTCATTTTTCTCTTTTTTTTTGTTTTGTTTTTTTGTAGGCTGTGTTATTGTAATAATACCCACATAAGTATTAAGCTGACGAACAAAGCTGGAGAAATTATTGTGCTTGAAATTCCGAGGAAGTATCAGCCTGGAGAATTCGAGCGGGTCCCATACCACAAAGCTCTCTCCCGTCGAACCCCAAGAGATGATCGGATCCAACGACGTGTCGTCGACCAAATCAAACGTTTTCGACAAAAAAGGCGGTACTGGATTCCCCTGAAGAATTTCCAAAGGTTGAGGCACTCCAATAAACTCCGTTCCAGCTGGTGCTGATGAAAATGTTTCCAATTCCATTATTGGAGAAGGGAAATGCAACGTTTGGGGTGGGTTTGGAGGGGAATTCGAAGAGTGTTTTTGGTCCTCTGGGTTCATTTGATTTTCGGAGATACAGAAAAATGCTTCAAAAAGAGCTCTGGGTTTCAGTTTAAGAAGAATCTAATGTGAAAAAAATGTGGTGGAAGGGGGGTTTTGAAGGGTTTAAACCGACAAACTGTTACGATAAAAAAAATTATCAGAGGCGGTGGGGGGAGGTGGTTCGCCTTTTTCTTCAACGACATTAACTGTCGTTGATTTGAACGTGGAATGTTTATGAGCCATTTATTATTGAATCGCTGCAAAAATTAAGAATTGAGAAAGAAAAGAATCGCCGACCAAAGTTTTGGGTTGTTTCCAGGCAGTTACTTCCGCTGGGTTTTTGAAGGATCAAATCTTTGTTTGTGTGGTTACTGGTCGGAAAGAAGCAGTTAGGGTCCACTGTTGGACAAGATATTTTTGTCTCTGAGCTGGCTTGAAAACATTTGTTTTGGGGAAACTGAACGAATTGTTTCAGCGTTTGAAGTTGACATGTTGGTCAAAATACTTGGTGACGAAGCTAAATCCGACGGATCAATGAAATTAGTGGATTTTCGTTTGGAAGTCTTGTCAGATGGATTTTGGACGGACCAATCTTTTTTTTTTTTCAATCTATTTATTGTGCACGTGATGTTTCGCTTCTAATAATTAATTATTTTCTTCTTTTTTTTTTGGTTACCTGAAAATTGAATAATCACTTTTATTTTGATGATTTTTTCCCATCTCTATTAACTGACGAGAAACGGTGGAGAGATGTCCTTTTCTTCACATAGAAATGAAAAGGCCGCCGAACAAGGACTACCAAAAGGAGACTCTTCACTGGTACATTGAACAATTTTAGTATTTATATCATATTTGTTGCTAAATGTAAAACATAAACATATTTATTTTATATTACATACATATAAATATAAAATTATCATATCATAATTTATATATCATAATTTATATTAATAGATCAAACACGAAATAAATTTTTTTTATTTTTATTAAATTCATATGCAATTTATTTTAAATTTTAAACTATATCAATTTTTTTCTTATCATATAATTATATCATATCTAAAATTACTAAATCAAAAAACAAAATCAAATGAACATAACATCTAAAACATAGATACTAGTTAAATTCGTTAATTTTAAATGCTATACGATAACATCATATAAAACGATAAATAATAACCATTTATTTATTTTTTATAATCATATCAATATGTCTAAGATACAATGTTGCACATATCATATTTCATATCTTACACATATTAGATGTTTAAGATGTGATTAATTAATTAATCATGTTATCGTATTAACACATATAAATGACACATTTATAACATGTATATAATCTTGTTTTAATATTTTTATTATATTATCATTTTGATTTAATGTTGAATTATTGATTAAATATTTTAATGTGAATCATATTTAATCATATTAATCATATATAATTGTATTAATCGTATCGTATAATATTACTTATTCTTAAAATGAATAACATGTTAGTGACATTATGTCGCACATAACACATGTAATAAATGTATCGTATTTCTTGTTTTGATTATTCGTATCATTTAAGTTTCATGTTGTGCTCGTATCAAACTTGTTCATGCCATGTTTAAAATTATGTCTAACATGAAACACAATTCGATGACAAAGTTTTCAAGTCTAATATTAAATTTATTTTTTGGAAGAGAAGGTAACTTTTTCTTAACAAGTTCACTGCATAATATTAGTGATATTAATCAAATTCAAAAAGTTGAATAGAGGCATTTTAAAGCCTATGTAGTTACAAGTGAGACAGATCTCAAGTCTGAATAGCGAAAAGCTGCTTCTCATTGAGCTAATTTCAGTTACAATATTTACATACAAAATCTATGAGAGACGATATGATGCAACTTTTCCCGTAATTGCATGTAAAAATTTACTTGTAGAAACAATTACCTTTGCCAACAGGCGGGGTTAATACAGAGCAACCACTTAGTTCACGTTAAAAAAGAGAGGTCCCAATTGGCTATGAGAACAGACATGTACAACAATAATTCTGCAAATAGCCAAATTAAGGCAAGTATCAGTATAGCAAACAATGCAGATCAAATGACAATTCTCATAAAAAAAAAAAAAGGAAGATAAATGCGTATGCATCAGCAGAAGCATATGTGTCTGCTGCATTAAAAAAGGAAATTTACAATTTCGAAGCTTTCCTCTTCTTTTCTCAAGGAGAAGCCCACCATGATCCCAGTATCAACAGGACACCTAAAGAGAACAGCATAGCATGTTCTTTAATTTGAAGCGGAAGTGTTGAAAAGAGCGTACCAGATTATTTAACAGCATGTATCCTTGCAACGCATATAATGTCAAAAAGAATGCTGTATTATGTGCATCAAGAAAACTTTGCAGGAGTCCCAACCATTCAGGTAAGCAATGGCACGTCAGCACGCCCTGGTTGAGGGGTGGACGGTTTAATCAATGATTTCAGCCGTTCCATGATATCATAAAATGAAGGACGCTTCCATGGCTCACTGCATAATCAACAATGACAATGAAGAAACACAGATAGTTTAAACGGGAAAATTCTGCTTAACAAGCTCCATATCAGAAAAGAATTTGACTTACTCGGCCCAGCAATCCTTAATCATGGCAGCCACTTGAGGATTCAAATCATGTGGAATATCAAGCCTTTTGCCCTTGAAACCAACAGCTGCTACAACCTATGAGGCAGTTTACATTGGGCTATGCTTGTTAGAGAGACGATATCCCTTGCATGACAATTATGCAAATATATAAAATAGTTTTGAGTAACGAAAAACCTGAGTTTTAAAGGTACTAATTATACAAAAAGTACTGATATATCAATTGCTAATGTTAATTGAGGGGTATTTTAGTCCACAAAGTGCAAACATTGCTACTCATAGCAAGCTGCTAAAATTTTAAAGAACAGGTGCCTATTTGCAATGAGTTTCACACCTTTTTCTGAGGCACAAAACATGAGGTCTTCGATTATAAACATTCTGTTAAATAAGACAAATTTGAACTTTATCTCAATATAAGATTTCTGCATTAAAGATATCCAGAGAGTTCATCTTTCAAATGATATTCAAGCATGTGATCTATAGTTCAGGTTGTAAAACACTGTTGTTCAAGGTACATATAATATTGGTTTGCTCTTCTCCCAGAAATTTTCACTTGCCGCATTATTATTCCAACCAACTTGGAACCAATCGAGTGCTGTCTTTAATTCAAAAAAAAAGTTTCCTTCTAAAGAAGATTTCAAGATGCTCCTTGTCAAGCTCGTAAACAAAATGAGATATCTGTGGGAACAAGATCTATAATGACTTAACAAACCTGTGCTGGATTTAAGTTGCCCCATGGTTGCTGCAATGTTGCAATCTCCCACAAAATTACACCAAAACTGTATACATCAGACTTCTCGTTTGATGGCTCATCACGAAGAACTTCTGGAGCCATCCACTCAGGCTAATATAAAAATATATATATTTATTAGTATTATGCAGCATACACAGTGACCTATGGTAACTGAAACAGAAATACCAATGACATTGTTAAGCACAGTATCACTTACAGTTCCAGCTGCTGACTTGGATGAAAGAAATGTGTTTGCCTTCAAACGAGAAAGCCCAAAATCACCAACCTAAACAAACAGACCATGCCATGTGAGGAAGATTTATGTGAAGTAACTCAACAAAAGTACAAGGACTTTGAATCTACTTGACTATTCCCTACAAGTTACAACAGAGGAAATAAACTCGCAAGCCATAAAACAGACACTGTATGGATATGCACTTTAACAGAACATAGTAAAACTACATTCATTATAGCTGTGTTAACATCACCATAAATAATGTAACACCAAGCAGGAGTCCATGAAAGTGGTGTAACACAATTACTTGTCCTTTGTCAGATCAAAATTAGATCCAAGAGATAACCAGATAGTAGTTCCCTCTTATTGACTAAACAAATTCTGAAGCACACAATATTAACTCACAGGCAGGCCCAAAATCAATAAAACTTTTGAGAGAAATTTGCAACAAAAAGGAACTAGATATATATTACAAACAAAGCAACAAACGAAAGTAAACAAGGTTCGCTTCAACAATACATAATCCCAGATACGATCACAGAAAACTAGTTGAGAACTGTTATCAACTTTCAACCAATGGCTGCCTCTAACATATTTAACAACATTATCAGGTTTGAGGACCATCTAGATTCCATTATCAGTTCAAAAATCTAGAAGTCAATAACTTAGCATTTGCTCCACAGCATAAATAAGTAAATGAAAACATCAAAATGTTTATGCTTATTATCACAGGATCATTAGGTGAAAGATTAATACTCTTTGAGACACAGCAGCAACATGTGGGTCTTACCTTCACTGTATATTTTTTATCAACTAAAAGATTTGGAGATTTTAGATCTCTATGAACAATAGGAGGATTGCGTCTATGAAGATAATTCATTCCCTTTGCCTGTGCATAAAAAGAGAAGGTAATTTAGACCAAAACAATGTACAAAATTTAAGGATGATACCATAAGAAGAAGGAAATAAAAGCAAAAAGAAAGTATATGTTTTGAAAACCCACCACATCATAGGCCATACTCAATCGGCGCTTCTCATCCAACGCCTCTCTCACACCGGTCTTACGCAAAAGCCTATACAAGCTACCTCTGCAAGAATCAAGGTTTTAGTTAACTCAACAATTCAAACCTCTAAAATGAGTAGAGTCTTAAAAGTAGACATGATTTTTTTTTTGCTTTTCTCTTTTTTCAAATAGAAGAGTGCAAACAAAGGGGTACTTAAAAAAAAAGGAAGACAAAAACAGTAACAAACCTTGATAAGTATTCTGTCACTATGGACAAGTTTGGGGGCTGAGTAACTGCTCCCATAAAAAGAACAATATTTGGATGCCGTAGACGTTTCATTATAGCAACCTAAGAAACAATTGAGGTGAAACTACACATCACATCAAGAACATGAATGTAAAATCCCTTAAGCTCAGGAACAAAGTCTGCTCAAAATGTCAGTCAACTCATACCTCACTCAAAAATTCTTTGATGTGTTCAGCATGCAAGTCTTGTTCCATGAGAATTTTCACAGCAACATCCTGTAATTAAAAATAATGTTTATTGGGATGAAGAGGAATTATCAACAACACATCCAAAGTTTGACCACTATGTGGTTTGTTCCGATCAAAATTTCATGCAACTGAAAACAATTTGAATTAGTTTATAATGAAATACATTAAGAAAACTTATTTACTGAGGAACTCCAGTACAAAAGCACTGAATACTTTGAAAGTCAAAACATCACAGAAGATGGACCAAACTCCAAAATAAAATAGGATAAAGAACAAGTTCACTCTTATAATGAAACAGTAGCAAAGTTGGTCACAGAAAGATGTCTACCAAACATAGACAATTGAAACTATAAAGTTGTTTGTGTTCTTAGTTGGCATAATTGAAGATTGTTTGCTAAGCGCAGCTTTGAAATTGACCTAAGATTTATCTTGTACTTCGATTATATAGTGGACTATAACTACATATGAACCCAGATGCATTGCCAGATTTTCCTAATTGTGAACCCTTTTTCATTTATGGATATAGCTAAAGAGAAAAAGCATGTGAAAAAATAGAATGAACGCTGGATTAGAAAGGTTTATAGCATAACAGGGTCTAGCACTACAACAAGCATGAACAGTATCCAGATTAATAACTTGGATTTGAGAGGAGTTTTGATGGTCAATTGATGAGAGCTCAAGTGAACAATGGTTAGAAAAGGTTTCTAAATTTCAAGCAGCTTTCAGATTTGAACCTTAAGAATTATAGTGCAGCAACTGATTCAGAGACAAGAAAAAAGATAACCTAGACTTCACACCCAAAGTTGATCGCATCATAAACCATATTCTAGAAAATCTAAAAATTCCTTAAATAACCCTAACTCCTAAAATCAGAAGACAAACAAAAAAATGAGACATCTGTTGATAGAGTATTAAACTCTTAGTTTCATTGATCAGGATTCAATCTCTGGTAGCCTCAAATACTACAAAAATGACAAATAAAACAAATTCTGCAACTTCACAGATACAATACATGTAATTAATGAATCTATCTACTTTCACTTGTCAAACATATATGACTAATTGTTGATGTTTTCTCATTCCTAAAGAACATCACAAACAAAATAGGCACCAAAATACTCTATAAGACAACAAGAATTTAGAAATACAAGAAAGCATATGTTAGAAATGAACAATATGGCACAAGAGATATCAAACATAAAACTTTCATAACATTTAACTTTATCCTTACAGCAATAAGAAAAATAATCAAAAGGATTCTTACCGAGCCATTCCATTCAGCACGATGGACAGTGCCAAAAGAACCTGAAAAGAACAAAGTATAAACCTAAGTAAACTGGTGGAACTATAACAGCATGAATTAAGAGCAACAAATTTGGTCTCTATACTGTAAAAATAAAAGTTCTTCAGAAAGGGACCAGAAAATACCAGCACCAATTTTCTCTTTTAAAACAAGATCACTCCATGGAATGTCAAAATCATCAACTTCAAGGGCAAGTTCCCTACTTGGTTTGCTGGGAATAAGTTGACTGCCCTCAACAAACCTTAAATCCTTAGTAGCATCCCCCGTTGCCCTCAACAAATCTCGATGACCTATTGGAGAGATGCGCTTTAAAGGATTCTTTGATTGTATTATGGATTGAGAATATTGGGAATCTCTATCATGAGCAGTTGGCCGGGCAATTTTAGGAGGTAGTGGCAACTGTGAGATATCATCCATGATACTTGAGATCTGCACAAGGTTATTTCTGCCTGTGCCAATCTTATCAATTTTCTTGGGATAAAGAGAGAATCCAGGATTTTCTTCATCCATAGTAGCACCTGAAATGGCAAAACAACTATAGCTTACTCGCATATCAGATGAATACAGAAGCACAAGTTTAACCGTGTAAATTTTAATATAGTTATGACTGAATCCCTAGAAAAGGCATCATAATTAAAGTCACAAACATTCCCCATATAAAGAATATATTGCTTCTTAAAATGCCACCTGGTGTTCATAAACAAAATTTTAAATGTATTACATATATACAAATGACAGCCTCAACAACAACAAGAAGCAATTGACAATATTAAACACCAGCTTAAATTTTATTTATAGATGCCTGTCCACATATAGACAGCCAGGGTCACTTTTCTGGTTTTCCCTAGCAACTTCGAAACATTTAAGACAATGCCTTGATTTGACTCCAGGTTGAAATTTTTGTCAAAATCCCATGCCAAAAATTTCAGTAGAAGATTCACAAGAAACTGTTAAGTTAGAACACAATTACACTGGCAGAGAAGTAATTATCTATTGATTTCATCAGTGAAGATGCAGAAAATTTTTATAAAAACTTGAAACACTCCAATCAATCTTTGACCAACAGCATACGAGGGAAGGCACTTAACCAAATATGAAAGCCAGCATTCCAAGCAGATGATCAAAAGAAACTACATATGTCAAGCCAAGTGAAAGGCTAAAGCCTAAAATCTCAAAGCAAATAAAAAGGCATTCACTAAAGCTCTTTATATAGATAGTAACTGAAATTTACCAGCTGAAGCATCATCAAATACAAGATTAAGTGATTCACAGTCCGAAAAATACTGTTGGGCCAATGACCTGAAATCAACGGCAGGTACAGCTGGTTTGAGACGTGGAAAATGCAATGGGGAAGAAATTGAGATGGAAGATGGACCATTGAGCAAGGAATCGGGCTCGCATATGTAACCTGGGTTCCCAATTAAATCAACAAGATACTCCCTGAAATCACAAAGATTGTCTTCATGAGATTTTTCTTGCATATAGCAAATATTTCACCTAGATAGCTTACACATAAAATTTTTCACTAATCATAGACCAAAATGGGAAGAAAGAATCAGAATAAGCAAATGCACTGCCACCATGCAAGTGAAGTAGCAGGTGGAATTAGGCACTTTTGTTTCAAAGAATTTGTTCATTTCCACATGACCAGCAACAACATCAATTAAAAGGCAGGGTTTATTTTGTTAGCAAAATATTGCCATTCAAAAACAAAATCACAATAGAAGAATAACAACTTCAGGATTTAAAGGAAAAAAGATTATCAATCAGAAACAAAGTTAAGCAAAAATAATTAATACCAACCAAAATACCTTGGTTCTGATATAAAATACCTGTCAAGCCCAAAGCAAACAAGGCAGGAGGAAGCATCATCTCGTTTACAATATTTGCAGCCCTTTGCAATTCGACATGGTAGATCAATTGTGTCAGCTAGCACCTGCATAAATTATATTTGAACAGTGAATGAATCCTCTTTCCTTCAAAGTAAAACACATTTTATAAAGGAAACTTACTCCTACAAAGATGTAGTGAAGACATAAAATGCTAACTATAATTAAAGCGAAAAATACTTCATAAGATCTCAGATGAAATGAAAACACCATAAAACTTAGAACCTTACTTTGAATAGTAAAGCTCGATGTCTGCAGAGGCCAATGGATAGGCTACCTATAGGAACCACAACTGAACCTAAGCAATCTTTTAAATCATCACTGGACTCCCTACAATAGGAAACAAACTCATCCTCTCCTGTAGTAGATGTACCCCTTGGAATAGCAATAAAATAATTCGTCATCAAGGTGCAAAAAAATGCATGAATGTTGAAAATTTGTACATTAATGGAGTAGATAACTCACCCCATGCGACTGCAGACAAGCTTTGCTAGCTGATCAACAACTTCTTTTGTGGTTATGCAGCTACAAGAAATGTTGTGAACTCTATTTTGGAGTTCCTTTAAACCCGGATCACTTCTTCTGTCAACCAATATCACTTCTAGTGGTGAATCAGAAGGAGGGTCAACAGATCTTAGAGATTCAATTGATGGAATTCGACCATGTTCTTGCAGATCAGTGCACATACTCCAGACATAGGGATTTACTCCATGAATTAAATAAAACCCATCAGGAACTTTGTCAGAGTATGATAAGCAGCCATTCACCTGAAGCACATAAAAGTGAAAAGGCAGGATATTTGAATTCCCAAAATTTTATTAGCCAAATCCTGAAACTTATGTAAATTCCCAGTCCGTGCATCTGTATTTGAGATGCTGTGCAGCTTATATACTCCCAGTTTCCCCGCAATGACAATACATCACATAGGTATAAATACACTTGCCAATTATCAAAATAATAAAAATCATCATTAACAATATCATTTGCATTGCCCTTTGCACATGCCCCCATTCTAGAGCAGAAAACTTTACCAAAATCCATCTAATACAGCACTTTTCTCTTCAACATTTTCAAACTCTAAAATTGGTATTTCTGTAAATAGCATAATTGAAGTTTGCTAGCAAAAATAAACATTTTCAACAATCTAATTGGTCAACAGAATCATCATCCTGATTGTTTGATTAAACCACAAAGAAGAAAAAAAAAGTAAGCAATCATTTCACACGTATTTTAAATTGTAAAAAAATATTGTAAAGGCTAGTCTGGTTCTTTAAAATGCACGCACACCATTCAGACAACATCCATCCATCATGGTTAACCAGTCAAGTAATAATTCGGCGCTACTACAGTTTGATCGTGACAGTAGGGTATTTCTTCCAACTCCTTATAATGCTTTTGTCTTTTCCCAATCGTAAATAATAGATATTTTCCAAAATGCCAATTAATTATCCTCTAGAAAAGTTCACATTGACCTAACCCTGAACCACTGGAAAACTCCTGTTAGCACCAACCAACTTTTCACATCCTATACCCTGCATCATTTAGCGTTCAGAACACCAGGTGAATTCACACGCATCATCCAGTTTATCTCCGGAATAAACGTTCAAAATCATCCAAAAATGAAATCTATTCACTATCAGAACTACTTATATTCACCTAGGCACCTTTTTCAATCTCTGGCCTTACTGATCGTTAAGTTCGTTTAAACAAGCTCTTAGTGTAATGAACAAACAACGAACAAAAAATCCACAAGAAAACTTACCCAGAACCGGTAGGAAACTGTATCGGCAGAGCTTGAGCTAGCCGTCCTGATTGCGGAATCATCCAGAACAGGATCCAAAAAATTTGGATCATTAGCACAGGTAGCTTCCGAAGAAAGCCTCAAAGCCAACGCCAACTGCAACTGATAACTCTCCTCCGTTTGCTGCGCCCAGCTTTTCCCCAACGACGAACCCTCAACTTTCGCTCTGAAATCCCCATGCCTAAAGCTCTCATCGTGACCGTACACGAACGAATCAATCTCGTTCGCCGCCGTCGTAGAAAGGGTCGGCACATAACAATCTCCCGATAACGAGCTCTCACCGAAGCTACTGCCACTCGATTGCCGTTGAAGGCCGATCGACGAAGCATAAGTATTCCCTCCTCCTCCTACCCCACCGCCGCCGACGATTCGGCTCGCTTGTTGCTGGTTCTGGCTTTGGTTCTGACTCTGATTTTGATCCCAATCGATTAAAACTCTCTCTGATTTCACTTTGCTGTTCTTATTACTCGTGGTTTCGCTCGAAAACGAATCGCTGTACGGCGGCGGAGCTCCTGATATGGACACGGAATACGGGTCGTCAGGATACTGGCCAAGAAGAGAGTAGTTGGATCTTCTACCGGGCATTTCCATTGATAATAAATCGCCGATCACAAAACCCTAGGAACCGCCATTGTTGAAGATTTCAAGCTTTTAAGCCTTTTTCTTTTTACTCTCGCAATGATTTATTTCGTTTCGGAACGTCTTTTTCTAATTTTTTTTCCCTTTCTATAATTCGATTGTTGGAGAGACAGAAATAGAGAGAGGAGGCGATCCCAGTTTTATTCGGTGGCCTAATCGTAATATTCTCGTTATTTCACTTTTTTTTTTTAGGAAAAGTCGAAAAGCCGGATGTCTGGTTCAAACGTTGATTGGATGATTTTTTTTCTTTTTTTCCCCAAATATAAAGATTTCTTGCTTGGGTCAGACACTGTTTTGCAGTTTGCCTCTGATGGCTGCATTCCTTCTTTGTAAAAAATTGGATAACTGAAACAACACGTTAGCTCTGGCGGAAAAACACAACACGTTACTCACGCGCGCGTGTTTCACTCAGTGCACTTTCTTTAATTTTCTCCTTAAAAAGAAATTGAAAGGTAATACAATTAAGGCTTTCTTTTAGTATTGTTACTGAAAGTCATTTAAATATAATATTAAATATAAATTTTTTTTAATTTTTTATTTTAAAGTTTGATTTTTTTTAAGCTGAATTAAATTTTTCACAAAATATGTTTTAATATGAAAAAATACATTTGAAATAAAAAAATCACTTTATTATTCTTTTATTTTTAATATTTTATTATCTTATATTTTTTTTTAATTATTTCTGTTACTCACAATACTGCAACAATAATTCTAAAAGACTCCTAAAAGTAATAAACCACAGTAAAAATTTTGACGTTTTCCTTTCACATTTATTTCATGACTTATTATAGATTTTTTTTCAATTTAAAAATTAAAAGAAGAGTTCCCGTGCCTATAATTTAATATACAATTTAAAAAATCATTTTTATAGAATGTATTGTTCTTATAAAAAGAAAATCTATTAATTATAATTTTTTTTGCACAAAATTGCTGTATTTCAATAGATTCATAAATGAAACAAAAATTTTTGACACATAATAATTTATAATTTGAATTAAATTGTTTATGAATCAAGTTAGATGGAATTAGTTAGAATTAGTTGGTTTTTCAAAAAAAAAAAATCAAAATCCTACCGTCGAGCGTAAAAGCTTTTAATTTTTTTAAATATATTAAAACATTAATGTTTTTAAATATATTTTAAAAATAAATAAAAGATAAATTTTATTAATAAATTAAAATTTCAAATCATATTTAAATTTCAAGACTCGTGTCTGAAGTCCATTCAAGTCAGACCCCATTTATAAACAAATCTAATTTGAATAATTCAATTGTGCTTTTTCCTTGTGTTTGGTTGCTTGGATTCAGGGCACTTTTCTACCTTTTTTGGAACTTCTCTTATGTTTCCCCTCTCATTTCTCCTATTTCCTTTAAGATATGATAAGCTTTTGTCAGACATTTTCCCATGACACAAAATCTAATAGCTGTTGTTTGCAAAGATAGATCCATGTTAAAATATATATATATATATATTTACATCTTTTCTACATAATTGATAAATTTATCAATAATTATTTATTGAATAATTGTTTAATTACATATATATTTAATCATATAAATTGAAAATAATATTTTAATAATATTAATAATGATATAACTATTATCTTTTTTTCAAAATATGAGAACTCGTGATGGATAATTGTAATAATATAATAATATATTATTTTAAATTTTAGTTTGCATTATATATATATATAGTCTTTGGTAGGGCTCATATAAATGTACACCACAAATGGGAAATTTTATTATTATTACACATATCAGACTGTTAGAAAACATGATTAAGAATAAGCCTTTCACAAAATGAAAAAGTTTTGAAGGAAAGCAAGAAGTCCTTACCAAAGCTGTTTTCCTCGTATGATATCATGAAAGTGATTGAAATATTAAAAAAATTTATATATCATCCGTTGAAGAGGTTATGTTCAATGAATCTTATGATTTTGTTAATATTTGGATCGCTTTCTGTCATAAATCATATGCAATTTGGGAGAAGTTGGCCAGCTTATTGTAACCATATAAAATACTTAGATATAAACCATAGAATTACTTTGATATAAAATTTGAAAGGAACCATAAGTTTGAAATTCAAATTCTAATATCCGTAATTATTTTTTTATTTTTAAAAAATTTATATATATAAAGCTTGAAAGGCATGTACTGTTAATTACACATAATATCATTTTATGTGAGGTTGATCATTTTATATAAAATATTATATTTGATTGTAATTTTATTTTTTTGTTTGATAATGTAAATTAAAAAAAAAAAAAACAACTGCTAAAGTGAAAGCAACATTTAAATTTAAAATTTGTTTCAAATGTTTTATATTGATAAAAAAAAAATCTTAAAACCTTAGGAAAAAAAATTGTGAATAATATATTTTTTGGTATAAAAGAGACTACAACTTATAATAAGGGAAATAGTTACAGATTTTAAGATTTGAATATCAAATCTATTGAATGTTATATTTTTAAAAATATTGAATCAATCAATTAAGTAAAATTATGGATTCCTTGTGAACAATGTTCACAAGCTTATTATTTTGTTAGTTTGTTGCCTTAGCTTGAAATTTTCAAATGATTTAAAATTTGTAATAACTTTATCCCCTTTCATTCCTGGTTGTTTGCTGTAAAACTTTAAGAAAAGGCTTCAAAATTTTAAATTCAATTAAATATTTATTAAAATTTATTAATAATCAATATTAAAAATTATTATTTTGTACATTGACGACGAAATTTTTTTTTCACTTTATAGGCAAATTTATATAATTTTTGCATGTTCATTTAATAATTAAATATTTTAAAATATATTAGATATCAACATGTGTCAACTTTTAAAATTTACTCAGTGAAATAAAAAATTTTAAAAGATAATCTTAATCCTATATTTTAGTAATTAAATCTATCTATGAACCTGATCAATCTTCTAAAAATATTCTCCGAGACTCGACCTATTGGATCTGAAAGGCTTAAAAATGTTTAAATATATTTAAAATATTGAATTAAATTAAATTAAAAATAATTAATAATTTAATATCTTAGCCCGGTTTGGATTCGAGAATTTCCATTTAAGGTCTATTTTCGCCGACCATGGGCCCATAAGCAGGTGAAAGGCAAGTCGCTAGGTCCAATGAAGAGCTCAGCACTCGCCGGGCAAGCATCAAAGGGCCAAAGACAAAAAAATCCTTTCCAGGTTTAGATCAAAGGAGAGAAAAAAGGCTGCGAAAATGGCAAATTCTCTGAACACTTCTCTATCTGAACACTTCTCTATCATCTTTCTCAAACTCAAACTCTGGAAGCATGTGCCTTTTTTCGTCATTCAAAAAGGCTTGTTCCTCAACTCAAATATTTATATAAGGGGTATTTTTAAAGTACAAAAAATAAATTAATTTTTTATTAAAGATTATCAATAAATAATTAAAATTATTTTTAATTTTTTATTGAATTAATATGTATAGTATCATATCAATTAAGCTACATCATTATTTTGTTTCACAAATTCTTTATTTTTTATTTATAAATATAATTATTTAGATATTATCTATTTAATTTAGTTTTTTTCTTGTTTTGTTATTTCTTTTTCTTGTCGAATTTGAATATTAAAATACAAACGTGAAAAATACTTTTATTTTTGCATTTAACTACTCTTTTTATTGCTTATAAGTTCAAAGTTTGATCCTCAGCCCAAAGTTTGACACCAATGATTTTCTTTAAATTTTTATCTTTCTTTTAAAAATTTTTGTGTTTGAATGGAATTGAGCTTTTCCTCATATTTTTGTGTAATAGGATCAAAATTTTCAAGATCGGTTGTGGTCTAAAAATGAAATCTTATTGCAACCATAGAAGATTAAGAAATTTATTTACCAATTTGAAAAATTATAATGTCAAATTAGCCACTTAATCTAAAATATTTCCCAATATATATTTTGCTTGATTTGTACTTTGATTTATTTATTTATTTTTGGGTCACAAATTAGAAAAAAAAAAAAGAAAGAAAAGCAAAGCATGGGTTTATTATTAGGTCCAAGAGTTTTGGGCCCTAAGATTAGGTAAGAAAAGTCCAAACTTCTTGATTACCCAATAAAAGCCCACATCAGAAAATTTTACGGTGCTCCGCGCAACACCTAATCACAGCCTAGCCCAATCCTCACTGCTTTAATAACTCAGCGGACACCAACCGCCGACATAAAATTTCTGTCTCACCGTCGCTGAAAGTCTCGAACGCGAACTTACTAACGGAACATCGTCTCAAAAAACTCGGAAAAACCCTAAGCTTACTTCTCTCACACTCCACCACCAATAAAAACTGCACACACGCTCTCTCACCGTCGCTGAAGTCTTGAATTGATTTACTGACGAAGTTTCATTTAAAAAAAGCTCGGAAAATCCCTAAGCTTACTTCTCTCACACTCTCAATGGAGTTTTGGGGTAAATTTTTCTTAATTTGTTGCAATTATTTATTTCAATTAGGTTATTTTTTCTTTTAATCTTTCTTAATTACGAAATTGGCTGAAATTAATGATTATTTATGTTTTGTTTATTCTATTATTTCGCTTTATAATTTGAAATGCTAATCATATGTTGTGATACTGGTTTCCAGAAAGGATTTAATTTTTCAGGCTGCGGCTTTTGCAAATTATTTTGCTTTAAATTTGGTCGTTTCTTTTCTTTCCGTCTTTAATTTTGTAGATAAGAGTGCGTCATGGAATTGTTTTTTTTCATATGAAGTCACTCACTGAATTGATCTCACGAGTGCAGAGTCACTGATTCTGTTGATGAGATTGCATAAAATTGCAAATAACATAATAAAATACATTATTATGCATATAAAAATAAAGATATATCACTCTTTTTGAATTAGAATTTAGGTCCCGCATTTATATTGATTTTGTTTTCCAAATTGTTTTCTTGGGTTTAATTTCAGGTCTATTTAAAGAAAAATTACTTTTTTCATCCTTAAAAAAAGAAAAAAGAAAAATTACTTTCTAAATTTTGTCATAGCACTTTTTTCCCCATTATTTACCCATGTATAGGATGCAATGAGATCTAGTATGATACTATAATAGTTATTTATAGTTAAGGGGAAAAAAAGAGAGAATGAAATGGGTTTGTTGTTCTTGTTAAATCATTGTTTCTTAGGACAGGTATTAAGGGTTTGTATTAATATTTTTTTATATATATATATATTTTGATTTGGAATATGTCCCCTCTGCTACTACCCTTGATATTGTGTTCCACCATGTTGTCTTGTTGAAATTTTTACTTCTTAATAATGGTTGCATGTTGAACTTTTTTAATGTTGCACACTGTAATTTCTTGTTGGCTTATTCACTTATCACTGTATCCTTCATTTTTTTAGGTCTAATGAATTATGAACCCCCCTGAAACTTGGCAATATGTATGTAGGTGCTGAGGTTAAAAGTGGACAGATCTTTGAGGTTGAATTGGAGGATGATGGCAGTAGGATCTTGCATCTTTCACAGGTTTTTAAGGAACTGTGATTTCGGTGCTTATTGTGTGTTGACAGTACTTACATCTCTCTATTAAATTTGCTGCTATATAACTCACAGGTTGCCCTTGGTGAGGCGACTGGTGATAAGAAGAAAGAAAAAGAAAATGAAACTGTTTTTATCTATATCAAATTCAATAATGAGAAGTTTGTAATTGGAACACTTTCCCACGAGAAATTCCCCCAAATACCATTGGATTTGGTGTTGCATGGCAAATTTGAGTTGTCCCATACCTGGAAGAATGGTAGTGTCTTTTTCACTGGGTATCATGTAGATACATCTCAAGGTGGTGGTAAGTTATTCTGCTAGTGTTTTCTATTTATTTGATATTTGTTAATACTGTTTAAATCTGTAAATTATGTTTCAATTTTTACTTTACAGATTCTGAGTCCGAAGAGGAGCTCCCTGCATCCACAATTAATCCCATAAAGCTTCATGCTACAGCATCTGATCCTACTACGTCAAATCAGGTTAAGATTGTGGAATCAAAGAAAGAGGAGGATAGTAGTGATGATGAGGATGAAGATGATACTTCTGCCAAGGATGAAGAGTCCAGTGAGGATGAAGTAGATGTCTAGCTATTAGTGTCATACCCAGCTGATAAGCTCTTCCTGATTTTTATGGGTAAATCATAATTCTGAATAGTTGAAATAGGGTGTTAAACTGTTAATGATTCCTGGTACATTAGGGAAAATTGTTTTAAATCTGTCTTTACGCAACTGTCCTTGTTGTGAACCTAGCAAATCTTTCAATGTTTTCCCACCTTATTTTCTTTAGACTTTTTATCAAATTGCTATGTCTTTTTCATCTGAAAAGTTGCTGAATTAAATGTTTCCTGTTTCTAGCGTAGGAGCTGTTGTTTGGATATAGCTGTTTTTATTGTTGTTTCATAACCCACTTTGGGACAGAATACCATGTCTTATACTGTTGGTTCTGAATTACCATTTTAGAAAACGGGCATGTTGGTAAATGGTGAGAATGAAAGTAATGATGATACTGACAGTGATGAGGATGATAGTGAAGAAGAAAGTTCAGATGAGGATCAAGAGGGACCTGAGACTGAGAAGGTAAGGACATATTCTTTACGCTTGTCAATTCAGGACTTTGAGGGGCTTCAGCTGAGTTTTTAACTTTGTCATTCTAATCACTGGCAACTGGTTTTTCCTTAGGCTGGACCAAGCAAGAAGAGATCTTCAGAGTCAGCTATGAAGACCCCTGCTCCAGTAAAGAAGTCAAAGCTGGTCATTCCCCAGAAGACAGGTAGATTTTCCCTCCTATATGTGCTCTTCTAGAGATATTGATCACTAAATGACTAATGAGGGATCATAATATACATTTAATCAATTATGTTGTTAAAGAGTTGCAAGCTGTCGGTGCAGAAGGCAAGAAAGTAGGTGGACATTCTGCAACCCCTCACCCTTCAAAGCAAGCTGGAAAATCATCGGCTGCCACTGGTCAGGTGAAGCAGACTCCCAAGTCAGGTGGTTCATCATTCCCTTGCAATTCTTGCGGCAGGTCAGTTCCTTGCTCTTATTGAGTACTTAAACCAATTACTATTATATTTGGAATAATATTCTTTGCCTTGAAAACCTGTGCAGGTCATTTGGCTCCGAAAATGGTTTACAATCCCATTCCAGGGCAAAGCATGGTGCTGCAGTGTAAAGATGAGTCGACCTAATATCTTTGTTTGAATTTTAGTTGAAATGACTAGTTAAATGTTAATTGATGTGGTATAACTTCTTTTGAAATTGCCTTGTGTTTGGGATGGTGCTTTCTATCTATAATATAATGCAAGCCTCAGGGATTCACTTGGACTGAAATAGCTCTAGTTTTGGATTCACGATGATTATCTGTGTTATTCAGTCATTTGAATACTCTAATATTTCATATAATACCCACTTTGGGACAGAATACCATGTCTTATAGTGTTGGTTCTGAATTACCATTTTAGAAAATGGGCATGTTGGTAAATGGTGAGAATGAAAGTAATGATGATACTGACGGTGATGAGGATGATAGTGAAGAAGAAAGTTCAGATGAGGATCAAGAGGCACCTGAGACTGAGAAGGTAAGGACATATTCTTTACGTTTGTCCATTCAGGACTTTGAGGGGCTTCAGCTGAGTTTTTAACTTTGTCATCCTAATCACTGGTGACTGGTTTTTCCTTAGGCTGGACCAAGCAAGAAGAGATCTGCAGAGTCAGCTACAAAGACCCCCGCTCCAGAAAAGAAGGCAAAGCTGGTCACTCCCCAGAAGACAGGTAGATTTTCCCTCCAGTAAGTGCTCTTCTAGATACGTTGATCGCTAAATGACTAATGAGGGATCATAATACACATTTCATCAATTACAAACTGTTTGCTTACCCGTTTTCTAATTCCCCCTTCTAGTTCGTTCTTCTAATGTTAGGCTTTTTTTCTTTTTTTTTCTAATTAAAATTTGTATTGTTAAAGAGTTGCAAATCGTTGGTGCAGATGGCAAGAAAGTGGGTGGACATTCTGCAACCCCTCACCCTTCAAAGCAAGCTGGAAAATTATAGGCTGCCACTGGTCAGGTGAAGCAGACTCCCAAGTCAGGTGGTTCATTATTCCCTTGCAAGTCTTGCGGGAGGTCAGTTCCTTGCTCTTATTAAGTATTTAAACCAATTACTATTATATTTGGAATAATATTCTTTGCCTTGAAAACCTGTGCAGGTCATTTGGCTCCGATAATGCTTTACAATCCCATTCCAAGGCAAAACATGGTGCTGCAGTGTAAAGATGAGCCGACCCAATATCTTTTTTTGAATTTTAGTTGAAATGACTAATTAAATGTTAATTGATGTAGTATAACTCCTTTTGAAATTGCCTTGTGTTTGGGATGGTGCTTTCTATGTATAAATATAATGCAAGCCTCAGGGATTCACTTGGACTGAAATAGCTCTAGTTGTGGATTCACGACGGTTATCCGCGTTATTCAGTCATTTGAATACTCTACTATTTCATGTAATGCCCTTTGGCCTCGTCGTTCTAACGCCCTTTTGGCAAAATTTCATCACTCTGTTGGCACTTGATTGATTAACCAAAATAGAAATCAGCAAACTTTATCATTTTATAATGATTTAGATTTAGTCATTTTTAGATAATTTTTACCGTTGAATAAATATTGATCAAATTTATATTATAAATTATATTTTTCTCTTCGTATTATTGATTTTTTTAATAAATTCTATCAATATATGGATTGAAATTTTTTATTAAGTTTTTATTAAATTATTTTTAATTTAAAACTTTATGAACTTAAGTTATACTTAAGAATTTAAGCTAATGATATTAATTATAGGAGTATTTAGGTAGATTTGGTTAATCGTAAATTAAATTATATAAAATTAAATTAATCAAATTATATTATTTTATTTTCTTTAATTGAATAAAATATTTTTAATTTTAAAAATTAAATGATCAAAATTAATTTGATCAGTTTGATTAAATTTTTTGATTAATTGAATAATAAAATACATTAAATTATATTATATTTTAAATTTTTTATTTTATATATATGAAATAAATTAAATAAAATTATTTGATAAAAATAATCGAACACAAAAATATTAAATTCAAAAATCTAATAACTTTAAATGAAATGGGTAATTTCATATATTGTTAGTTACATATATAAGTTTTATTATATTTTAATTTAATTTTGATTAATTTAATTTTTTAATCAAATTAATTAAAAATTAAAATTTTTTAAAAATTATTTTTGATAATCGATCAAAAATAATTTAATAATGAATCGATAAACACCTCTAATTAATTACAATAGGTCTTCCTTCGACGACCCCAAAAAACCTCATGGTCAAAATAAGAACAATTTAATTTAACTATTTAAGCAACAATTAAATTAAAGATTTTTGCTAATCAATGTTCTAAACATATCGTTTAAGATTAACATATTAAGAAATTATTTTTTAATGCATTGGAACTATCACATCAATTATCAACTAATGTATTTTAATAAAAAGATGTTACTATAAATTAGTGCAAAACCCTTTAACTAAATAAAAGGAGAGTATGTAAAAAATTACGATATTTTGTTGAAATAATAAATTAAATATGAAATTTTAAATATCAACGGCAGGTTTGCCCGAGAGGTTAAGGGGGAAGACTTAAGATCTTCTGCACATAAGTGCGCGTGGGTTCGAACCCCACAGCCTGCATTTTTAAAAATTTTTTTTAGGCCCTCCAGGGTCCAGGCCCAAGCACCAACTGTTCGTTTTCCTACATTAAACTATCCTTCTAACAGGAATCAAACTTCTTAATTTTCCTTAAACCCAACCGCACAACCGCACAGCCTGCATTTTTTTTGTTCTTTATCATTTTTTACCCCATTCCACAACCAGGTCGAGGCTCCAACTGTTCTTTTCCCTACATTAATTTATCCTTCTAACTGGAATCAGGCTTCGTTTTTCTTCTAACTGAAATCAGGCTTACTCGTTTTTCATGTGTTTATTCTTTTTAGACAAGAATTTTGGTAGCAACATGGAATAACAGATTTCTATTCCCAAAGTGCAATATCTTTCAGTACTTTATCTCACTTGATTTTAATTTTTTTTTTTCATTGCAGTCACGAACTGTGGTATTGCTTCATCCCAATATTGATCTTCAAAGCTTTACACACACTTTTCCCTTCTTTCAGATTTTCAATTTCGATCAAACTGTTTGATTTTAGCTTACATCCATTACTAAGAAATCTTTTAGCCCATTCACTATTTGAGTAATTGACAAGACCGCATTTAAGAATTTATTTATGAGAATAATGCACCCGCCATCCACGTGGTGCCATGAAAATATTTCAGAGTTACCAAATGTTCAGAAAAAGCCAAACCATCAATTTTGGAAATAACAAGCAACCATAAGCAGAATATCATAACAAAACATGGAAGCTCTGATAAGAGGTCCGAATATGAAAATTTCTTTGGAACAAATTTCTGTCAAAAGTTCTCTGCATGCTTAACTTATTTATTCATTGCAAGCGAAGCTCTATCGCACACATACAGCCTCAGCAAACCTATCATCCGACAAAATCTTTAATAGGGTTCAACTGGAGCACGGAAGCTTGCTCCTGCATAGACGGCATCTGCGCCAAGTTCCTCCTCGATTCGCAAAAGCTGGACGCACAAAATAAGACCAAGATAAATCAGACAATGCTTGGTAGAATAGTTCTCTTCTCTCAAGACGTTTTTCATGACCATTGACAGCATATAACTCGTATTATCATCGTTCAGGGAAAGAAAAACACAAGCTTTTTTGAAAGAATGGATGTTAACCTGATTGTACTTAGCTAGACGCTCAGATCTGCATGGAGCTCCGGTCTTAATTTGACCCTGATTTTTTTAAAAAGAAAACATGTTAAAAAAACAGATTGTTTTATATGAAATATCCGGAATTACATTGCAACATCTAAATTCACAACAATGGAGATTTTAGATTCAGATTTCAGAAGAGTTTATTACCGTGGCCAAACCCACTGAAAGATCAGCAATAAAAGTATCCTCAGTCTCACCACTGCAACCAAATAATTTAAAACATTCTGTGAGTAATCAGACATTTGATTTTACAAATCAAATCAACGATTTTTAGCACTTGAAGGTTGACATTCAGACCTGCGGTGGCTGGCCATCACACCCCATCCGGCTTTCTTGGACATTTTGACAGCTTCAATGCTTTCAGTAACAGATCCAATTTGGTTAACCTGTTATCCAGTTATTCCAAGAAAGAATCTAGATTAATATCCACAGCATGGCCAAAAAACATAAGAGGACCTTCTAAAGAAAAGAAACTCGTAGTACCTTGAGAAGAAGGGCATTGCAAGTTTTTTCATTGATAGCCTTTTCAACCCTCTGCAGACATTAAAAAAGAATACAAGTTATGTCATGTTCCTTCAGAAAAAAAAAAAAAAAAACTTTGGGACACATACACTATTTTCTTTTTAGCAAAAAGACATGGAAATGCCAATTCTAACCTTTGGATTGGTGACCAATAGATCATCTCCCACAATCTGAACTTTTTCTCCAATTTCCTTGGTTAGTTTGGAGTAGTGCTCCCAATCATCTTGGTCAAATGGATCTTCAATTGACACAATGGGATACTCAGATACGAATGACTTATATAAATCTTTGAGAGAATCCCCTGGGATCTTTTGTGAGCCATCATTATTCTGCACATGCCAAACAACAAAAATAAATGAAGGAGCAAACAAAGTTAGACAGATTATCATATAATGATCCATTAATTAGGCACAATGATTGAGAATATCTTCTGAATTGAGACAGAGTTCACCTCTTCTTTGAAGTTTAGGTCATAGGTTTTATCCGTTCCATAAAATTCAGATGCAGCAACATCCATTCCAATAACAACCTAGAATAATGAATCAATTAGCCTTCTCCTAGTCAAAACAACAGAGGATTCATGGAGGTTACTAAGAAAGGGAACTAACTTTGCCTGAGTAACCAGCTTTAGCAATGGCAGTCTTTAACAATTCAAGTCCTTCCTTGTTCTCCTGAACTTGCACAAAAAAGGACATCAAATAACTAGTGATTAACCGAAACTTAAACTAACAGGCATAAATGAAGTAAAACCAGGAGATTCCTTTACTGACGATTGACCTGAATATTAGGAGCAAAACCACCTTCGTCGCCAACATTAGTAGCATCTTGACCATATTTCTTCTTAATCACAGCCTTCAAGTGGTGGTAGACTTCCACTCCCATCTTCATGGCCTCCTTAAAAGATGATGCTCCTACAGGAAGAATCATGAACTCCTGCAAACACAAAGGTAGGAGAAAATCAATATCAAGAAATGACCTAACAAAATCAAAATGAATATCGAGATTAATACCTGCATAGCAAGTTTATTTCCTGCATGTGAACCACCATTAATGACATTGAACGCAGGAACTGGAAGAACCAACTTCTTGTTACCAGCAAGGTTAGCAATGTGCTGCATTCAAAGGGTAGGTTTATTAGACTGAGATGACATGAACATACAAGAATTTCCATAAAATAAATTACCCACACAAGATTGAAGTGGTTTGAAGACCATAATATATGAATCATTCTCCCATTCACACAGCAATATACAGATACTTACACGAGTCTACAGAAAGAGAAAAAACTTGAAAGGAAGTCCAATAAGACAAAATGTACCTTGTAAAGGGGAATGTTCTTGACTTCAGCTCCAGCTTTGCAAACTGCAAGGGACACTGCAAGAATAGCATTCGCACCAAGCTGGAGGAAAAATAATAAAAAGAAACACCACCATTAAATGGAGACATTAATACAAAAGTCATTTGAAAGACATTAAAGAAGCAATCAGCTACGTTACCTTTTGTTTGCACCAACCCCACTCGTTTTGAGTTCCATCTAGTTGTTGAACCATGAAATTGTCAATAGCAGTCTGCTCAGTTGGGTCCTACAGAAATTAATTGAAAAAACACACTTCAAAACAAAGTATACTGCGAATTATTTTATTAAGCTCACTACAATTCACTAATGCCCCATTTAGTTAGTTACTAAAGCATGATTCTACTCAGTGACGGATCCAGAAAAATTTTTTTCTGGGAGTGTCCACTTATAACAAATTTAAAAAACTGTCAACGAATTTATTAATTTTGTCATTAGCTCATTTTTTATTATCTTTTATGGAAACAAAAAATAAAAACCAAACGGAGTTACAATGCCAAATTGAAGGTTCATTAAAACAATATCATCAGTTTATGAAACATTACAATCATGAAATCAAAGCCGAAAAAAAGTTGAGGACAGACCTTTCCAATCAATGCAGGGCCAATGATTGTGTTAACATTAGCGACGGCCTATATATTAAAAGAAGAACATATTATTAATGAAATAAATTATTGAAAAATGCCAGTAAAAATAAAAGATAAAATCGCATGCATAACTGACCTTTGATACACCTTTACCAAGGTAATCGGAACCTCCATCTCTCAATTCAAGAGCCTCGTAAATTCCTATAAATAAAAAATAAAAACTTATAAAAAAAGAAATTAGAAATTAATTATTTAGATTATTACGGGATCAATTAACGTACCAGTGGATGCACCACTTGGAACTGCAGCTCTAGCCTTTTTACCGTTCCGTGTTTCCACGTCAACCTATCATATTAAATCATGATTTTGAACATTAAAAACAAGTGAATAACTACCGGAATTGAGCTCATTCAAACAGGGGACAAAGAGCTAGAGGAACTCGACTACTCAACCGATTCGACTAGCCGAGTCGTAAAATCCAAAAGCAAATAGATCGAAAAAGATTTAATCGGGAAATGAGTGAAGGAGATGCTATATACACGGATCGGTGACATTACAAAAAAATAGCAAGGGAATGATAATGAAGAGGCGAACCTCGACCGTTGGATTACCACGGCTGTCGAAGATCTGCCGAGCTTTAACGGACTTGATTGTTTTCGCAGCCATGAAGTCAGCGATGATTGCCCCCCCCGTCATGAGATCAAAGCTTTTTTTGAGATCAAAAGAAAGACTGAGAGAGCTGGAAAGGAGGTTTTGAGAATAGTAAAAAGAGGTTTTAGGCGTAAAGTTGGAGTGATGGTTTATAAGGAGGAGAGTAGCTTGATGAGGCCCGTTGATATGAAAGAGAAAATAGTGTAGCCGTTAGATTTGAGTTTAATAGATACAAAAACGGTGTGCTTTTTGTCATGTGAGGAGCACCGTTGTTTTGGTGGATGCGCATGGTTTCTGGTGAATTGTCAAAAAGCGAACGAGTTTGGTGGGTTTAGTTGAAAATTCATTGTTTATGACTTGCTGTCCAAGTAAAATGCTGAAAAAAAAAAAGGAAAAATGGCATTTAATTTAAAAACTAATAAATAATGGGAAAATTTCCTGATTTAAAAAGTTTTTTCTTAAACTTACTAAAATGATTATATAAAGTAATTTTTTTCTTGAATATATTGACATTAAAATCAATATTAACAAATATTTTGAAATTATTAATCAATAAAATCCTTTTGTAAAAAAAAAAGAAATTAGTTGGAATTTTGTTTTTATAATTTAATTTTTTAGTTTGGTTCATCAAATTTAATTTTTGAGAACCTTTTAGATTTTTAATAGTATAAAAAAGTGATAATTTTGAATCAAAAACTTATATCTCTTGTAATTTTTTAAGATTCTTAATAAAATATAAAATTTATCTCATTTTTAATCTCAATAATAATTTTTTATAATCTATTTTATTTTTAAAAATTAATACAATTACATGATAAATTGATAATCATTTTGACACGTAAAATTGTTTTTTTAATCATATGATTAAGTAAAATTACATTTTTAACCACACATTTAAACATTTAATAATGATAATGTGGATTTAAATTTTTATAAATTTAATTATTTATTTTGAACTAATAAAATTTTAGAAACATAAATTTTTAATTATAAATTCAATTGATTTTGAAGATTATATAAACTGTTTTTGTCATTTTCCTGGGGTTATAAAGATTTATAAATTTCTTTATTGATTTATAATTTATTTGATAGAATAATGAAAAAAAGTTTCTTCACATCAGAAAAGATAAAAGATATTATAATACAATATGAATATTCCGACCGCATTTCTATCGGATGATTTTCGTGTAAGGGATTCTCTAATTGGTGACGGTGTTTGTGTTACTTGGTAAAGAGGCTGTGTTTCTTATGTTGTTCTTCCTGTTTTTTTTTTGGTTTTATTTTAGCATGAAGCTTTTATAATTTTGACAACCTTCTGTCTTTTTATAGGTTTATATCATTTTTATGAATTCCACATGTTCGATGACGATAAATTGATAATAAATTTAGTAATTTCAAATATAATATAATGATGTCATATAAAAATGATATAAATAAAAAATAAAAAAATATAATTTAAAATTTTAATAAAAATTATAAAAATATTTAAAAAAATTAAAAAAATAATATATTTTATATTTTTACATCAACATAAATTATAACACATAATTTTTATATAAAATATAATATAAATATATAAATATTTAATATTTTATATAATATAAATACTAGAATTATTAAATTTGGCTGATAGAAACACTTGAATTGTCACTTTCTAATTCTATACTTCATTGGTTTCTCGTTGATGGGGTCCCCATTTATTTTTTTTCATTTTTAATAAAATTCAAAGCATAACAATAGCAAAAGTAATAGCCTGCATGTCACTTTCGTGCATGAATCCCCGTTCCTTCATTTTTTGCTCTTAACGCAGAATCAATCAGGCATATACTTTTGTGCGAATAGTTTTCAAATTTCATGTATCTTACTCAGCTCCTCCCCTTTTTAAATCTTTTTACAAATGTCAAAATTTGATAATGTTAATTGATTTTTTCGAGTGACTCTGCCGTCCCATTCGTGATCTAATGATTGAAGTTAGGGGTGATAACGAGTTTTTTTTCTTGGTAAGAAAGAGTTATCACGATTTGGATCGTATTAATTTAATTTTTGTAGATATTACGTAATATTGTAAATTTGAATGAATTAAAAATTAATTTGAATGGAATTATATTGATTTGGTTTGATTTATCAATTTTTTAATTTTTAATTTTAATTTTTATATATTATTTTAATAAGATTTTAATATATAAAAATAAATTTATATAAAAAAATTATTTTTATAAAAATTAATAAAAATATATAATTTAATTTGATTTTTATTACACCTAGATTCAAAATTTTAATTTTAATTTAATATATATTTAATATTTAAATTTATATGAATCAAATATTATAATTTTAAATTAATTTTTAATTTTATCAATTTTTTTTCTCACGTCAGCTACGAAAGCAACCGTATAAAAAAGGGTTTTTTCATCTTCCATGGATCAGATCAGCTTGGACGGCCCAAAAGCTGCGCCCCTCACAACTGTTGGCTTCATATTTTCATTCCCTCACAAAAAACATGGCTTGGCTTTACATTTGCCACTATAAATCATTGTAGCTTAATTGATTTTGCCAGTCCAGGTTTTAGGAGTCTTCAGCTGACAGGTAAAGGTCACGTGACTGATGTAGAAGTATGCTTTGGCTGCTTGAAAAGTTTCCAGGCGTCTCTGTTTCGGGCATTTTCGGCTACACTTTGATTTTAATTAAATTAATTTATTGAATTGATTTAATTCAATTAATCAAACATCAATAAATTAATTTTGATTGATAAATAAAAATAAATTTAAAATAATTTTGATTTTTGATTAATTTGATTTGAAAATTAAATTAATCAAAATTTTAATAAAAATATAATAAAATTTAAATATAAAATAAAAACTATATGAAATAAATTATTTTATTTTATAAGTTATTAAAATTTTTAATACAATATTTAATATTTTAATATTTTATTAGGTAATTTTATTTAATTTATTTAAAATATAAAAATATAAAAATTTTAAATAATTTAATTTAAATATATTTATTGTTTAATTAATTAAAAAAATTAATCAAACCGATTAATTTAATTGATTGATTAATTTTTTAAAATTAACAAATTTAATTAGATTAAGAAAATAAAATAAAATAATTTAATTATTTTGATTTTAAATAATTTAATTTAAAATTAACCGAACTAATAAAGTGAATAATCTTACTAGTAAACATCACGTTGTTTTCTCATGTCTTTAACATTAAAAATTGCTTAGTCTTTTATCATTCAGTGTTTGATTTGTAATTACTTGATTTTGGAAACCCACCTCTCGGTTCTCGACAATATATAAAATATTTAGTTTCAAGTATCAACCTACCAATAGCTTAATCCATTCCAAAATCACTACAGGTGAATGCTAGTATAAGGATTTTGTTAATGATTTGGTGATGCTCATATATCATCACAAAATCATTTAAACCAACTTCTAATTCCTTTTTTTTTTATAAAATTTATCTTGCTCTATTTGTGATAACTTTCATTACGACCTTAAATAATCACATTGATAATTTTATTGTATGTATATAAATTTTAAATTTTATTTTAAAAAATAATTTATGTTAAAAGTTTATTTAAATAAAAAATAAAAGTTAAAAATTTATTTAAATATAAATTAAAAATTAATTAAATTTAAAAATGTATTTGAATGTAATATAAATTATAAATATTATCTAAATAAAATGATAAAATTCATGAACTTATTTTATTATTTTACCAATATTTTATTTAAAATATAAGACGAGACAGTATCTAAACTAGTTTATTATTTGCACGTAAAAACGAACTATATTATTAAATTTAAACAAAATTTTGGCATAAATATTAAACCAAAAAAAAAAAACACCTTACTCTCTCAAAAAATTATTATTTTCTATAAATAATGCCTTAAAAAAAAAAAAAAAAAGCCACAGCATTATCATCAAACATTTTGGTCATCAATCGTTCAACCACAACCAACCTCCCAACAAAAGACTCCAAAAAATTAATAATTTGTCGTCATCCTGTTTTTCTCAAGGGAGTTCCACCTTGAACCAAAACCAAAGCCTACAAAAAGCTCACTTTCTCTTCTATCTTCTACACTTCCATTAACAATGGCAGCTTCTTTAACAATCTCAAGATTACTGTCGCCAGCTTCTTTTTCCACCATCATCACCACCACCAAGCTTTCCCCTAAATCCCTTTCTTCAAAACTCTTTATTTCTCCGCAGTCCCCGAACCTCCACCTCCGCCCTTCAAAACCCATTTCCTTTTCCACCAAAACAACACAGATCTCCGCCGCAATCTCTGTCGGAGACAAGCTTCCCGACGCAACCCTCTCCTACTTCGACTCCGCCGGAGAACTCCAAACCACCACAATCTCCTCCCTAACCGCCGGAAAAAAGGCCGTCCTCTTCGCTGTCCCGGGTGCTTTCACTCCCACCTGTTCCCAAAAACACCTTCCTGGGTTCGTCGAAAAATCAGGGGAACTCAAAGCCAAAGGGGTCGACACCATCGCCTGCCTGTCGGTGAACGACGCGTTTGTGATGCGAGCGTGGAAAGAGAATCTGGGGATTAAGGACGAGGTTCTCTTGTTGTCGGATGGGAATGGGGAGTTCACGAAGAAAATTGGTTGTGAATTAGATTTGAGTGATAAGCCCGTTGGACTTGGACTCCGGTCCAGAAGGTACGCGCTTTTGGCTGAAGATGGGGTTGTAAAGGTTCTTAATTTGGAGGAAGGTGGTGCTTTTACTTTCAGTGGGGCTGAAGACATTCTCAAAGTGCTGTGATTTTGGTGAGATTGGACATTGGCGACCTCTTTTTATTCCTTTAAACTCCTTTGTTCGGTAGTTTTTGCTTTGTTAATAAAAATGAACGACTCTGAAAATGTTTTAGAAGGATACTTATGACAGTTTCTATGAATTTTTTTGTCTTATGCTATGGGATTTTTTTGGACTTTCATTTTTCTTGGTGTAGCAGCCAGCATTCTAGTTTTCTCTGTTTCAAAGGCCTTCTAATTAGAATCTTTGCTTAACCTTTGATGATGAATTGATATGAGGTTTGTTCTTCCTGCATTGTTGGTGTGATGGAATTTTACTCGGTCACTGAATGTGATAGGGATTACCCTGTTGAGTGTACTTGTTAATTGCTATAATAAATCACAGAGAAGATAATGAAGGAATTGATCCAACGAGGGAAGAAGGAAGTTTGGGGTTATTTGCGGAGTGAATCGATGAGACCTGATGCTAACAATTACTAGACTTGATTGTGCTGATGCCTGATTATATACGTGTCTCATATATATATATACACACACACAATCGGTATTTTATCATCAATTTCAAGTCTAGGGAACTTGATCTGAGGTAGAAAATGGGAGGCGCATTGACTCAGCTAAGTTTTCAGATGCTGTCTGCTTGTCAATGGATACCATGGTCCATGCTTGGGGTTTTCCTAGTCTATTTCGTTCATAGGCCTTTGGGACTGTTTCTTAACGATCAAGATCAGGATGCGACCAGCAAAAATGTACTTGGGTCATCAGAGACATAGTTGTAGCTAGTCACAGACTTGAGGCAGAGCCTCATTCCACAAGGGCACGGTGTGTGACCTGACATAAGGTTATTGTAAAGAGGTTGGAGGAACAAGGTTGTCTGGTGTTCTCCCCACTCAGGTAAAAAAGAAACGTCAGTTAAAAATGCTGGCTTTTGAGGCTGTCGATATGTCAAAATGTTGAGATTACACTTGCCGAAGTAATTGCCTCTAATATGATATTCGTGAATCTTTCATTAAATTGGATTCTAAATTGCATTATATTCTGATTCCATTTATAATTTAGGTCATGAACAAAGGTCATTTGTCAAAATATGGTCATTTTGATTCAAAATTTTGAAGAAACTAAAGTACAAAACGTTTCATGGATGCTTGAGTTTAATAAGAGAGAGTCAAAGTGATACACTACTTCCTTCGTACATGCACCTTGATATCTCCAACATTGAAAAATATGCAGCACTCTCATAGACAGCCATCTGAAGCTCATAAGTTAGAAGACGATTAACTATACATATGAAACATCTTCGGCTTTCTTTGAATACCAATTATCCGGTTAGAAGCTTATATACAGGAAATATTGACAAGCAAAACATTTACGACGATTAATAACCACTAGAAGATAGCCATCCTTCCCAACCTTCACTCGTTCAGTGCTCCTTCCATGCAATGACTTTGCAGGCCAATTAGCCAGCCTTCCTTTTTGACCTCATCTGGTGTCCACCTTCTGTCATTTAGAAGAAAAATTATGCAAAGCACCAAGAAGATTGAAATCAGTTTCACAGGGCCCTGAATCCAGATGATGGCAAAGCAAAGCACCTGTCTCTCTAACTGCGAATAAATTGATCCACAAAGGGCCTGGTCTAAACAGGTATCTCTCCCTTATTACATACTGGCAACAGCAGATAGGCTTTCATCAGAGCTCCAATCATCCATCCCTTTAGCCTTCATTTCTGAGCAGATACTCTGGGTCTCTTGCAACCTCTTCTGCTCTCTTAGGCCAGTCTCAAGTTCCTTACAAGTAGTGAAATGTGGAAGGAAATGATTCTCAAACATTTCTCTATACCACACATATGCTCCAATGAAATCCTTCAGTTCACAATATCCCCTTATGAGTAGGTTATAGGTATCAGCTTTAGGAACCAATCCCTTGGCCTTCATATCACTAACAAGATTCTATATTTCTGACAAGTTTCCCCTTCTAAAGTGTCCCAGAATCAAGCTATTGTAGGTCTTTTTATCAGGACAAATTCCTCGTTCTACCATCTCTTGATGCAAAGCAAATGCATTCTGAACATCTCCATGCTCCACACACAAGTGAATCAGCAAATTATATACAAGTAGATCAGGAATCAAATGCATCTGTGCCATTTCACGAAACAGTATCCCTGCAAGCTCTATTCCTTCCTTACTGCATCCACTAATGAGACTATGATAGGTATTTAAAGTAGGCTTAATGCCCGAACTCTTCAAGTCTTCAAACAATTCCAGACATTTCTGAGCATTTCTCTTATTAGAATACCCTGATATTAAGGTGTTGGTGATGACATCAGGACTACACCCACTTCCTGTAATTTGGGGAAGCAAATCTTCAGCTTCAGTTACCCTTCCCTGTTTGCATAGCCCATTGATGAGTGTGTTGTACGTTACAATTGTTGGTTTTGTTGCACGCTTCACCGTTTCATCAAAGAACCTGAAAGCATCTTTCAACTTTCCTGCTGCACAATTACCAGCAATGAGCGTGTTATTTATTAGCACATTTAGCAACACCCCTCTGTCACGGACCTAAGGAGGAGTCCTGAATCCCACATCAAACATAATAGGAAGGTCACTGGGGTATAAAAGGGTTCACACCATCTCCGCCTTGTGAGGCGTCTTTTGTAGGACAAAACCGTGAGGCCAAGGGGGTCAGAGCGGACAATACCTCACAAGGGTGTGAACCGTGGCAGAAAGCTGATCTGGGACGTCGGAAGGGTGAATGCTGGGTCCCGGAGCTGCGCGAGTTCGGAGCTTGAGTCTTGACCCGTGACAAGTGGTATCAGAGCCAGCCCTAAACCGTTCGATCCACGCCAAGCACCTCGAGGGAGGTAGGCAGGGTGGCCAGCCTCCGTGACGAGGCGTCACGAGGTTGGGTGCAGGAGAATATCAGTCCTGAATCCTACATCGAACATAATAGGAAGGTTACTGGAGTATAAAAGGGTTCACACCATCTTCCCCTTGTGAGGCGCCTTTTGTAGGACAAAACCGTGAGGCCGAGGTTGGGTGCGGGACCTAAGGAGGAGTCTTGAATCCCACATCGAACATAATAGGAAGGTCACTGGGATATAAAAGGGTTCACACCATCTCCGCCTTGTGAGGCACCTTTTGTAGGACAAAACCGTGAGGCCAGGAAGGTCACTGGGGTATAAAAGGGTTCACACCATCTCCGCCTTGTGAGACACCTTTTGTAGGACAAAATCATGAGGCCAAAGGGGCCAGAGCGGACAATACCTCACAAGGGTGTGAACCGTGGCGGAAGGCTGATCTAGAACGTCGGAAGGGTGAATGCCCAGGTCCCGGAGCCGCGCGGATTCGGAGCTTGAGTCTCGACCCGTGACACCTCCACTTACCATATCCCTAAAGGTTATTTCAGCTTCGAGAAGCATTCCATCTTTGCATAAACAATTTATAAGGGAACCATAACTAACAACATTTGGCTTAATCCCACCCTTTCCCATTTCTTCTATCATCGCAAAACACCTATCCAATAGGCATATTTTCCCATAACCATTTATTAGGATGTTGTATGTCTCAACATTGGGCAAAACACCCTTCTCTCTCATCTTTCTACCCATTCTTCAGCTTTGTCCATCTCTTTCATTTCAAAAAATTTGTCAATCAAAGTATTGAATGTAAATCCAGCCTCAACCCCAACTCTTCCATCTGCTCAACTGTCGAAATGGCTCTATTCGTATCACCAATCCGACAATTTCCATTCACAATGGTATTATATACCACCTCATTAGGCACAAACCCTTTTTCAATTTCTTTCAGCAAAACCTCTTCCGCTTTTTCAAAATTCCCTTCCTTGGACAAATGATTCAACCAATTGTTTAATGTATATCTATTGATCCCAACTCCATTCCCACTCATTTCTTCATACAAAGCCAATGCACTTTCAACATTCCCACTCCTCAAAAACCCATCAAAAAGTATACTACAAGTATACCCATCAGGAGCAAATCCTCGTGCTTCCATTTCCTTCAAACCCCTTTTGCCTCCTCCATCCTATGGGCACGACAAAGCCCACTAACCAATGTATTGAAAGTAACAAGGTTAGGCTCCACATTGTCCCTTACCATCCTCTCTTTTAAATCAAACACTTTCTCTAACTCCTCAACCTTACAATAGCCATCAACAAGAGTATGATACGTAACCGAACTCGGTACCAACTTTCTCTCAAGAATCTCATCAAAATTCTCTGCATCCCTAATTCTCTTCTCTTTACAGAACCCACCAATCAAAACGTTATAGATAAACAAACTAGGACTCACCCCTTTTTTCTTCATGGAATCCACAAGCTCATTAGCCCTTTTCAAGTCCCCTAATTTTCCTGCCGCTTGAACAGCTTTTCCATACATAAATTTAGTAGGTCTAAAACCAGACTCAATTATATCCTCAAACAAATTAAGGGTTTTGTCAAACTTATTCAAAGACGCCAAAGTTTCAAGCAACAAGTTAAGAGAAGTCACAGAAGCTTGCATACCTTCTTTCCTTATACCTTTATATACCTCCAGGGCTTCACTGTGCATTTTGGATTCTGCTAATAAAGACAGGACTGATTTCGACTTTCACTGTGCATTCTGATTTCGACTTTATAAATAGTTGGGCCAACAAGTTCGAGCAAGTTAAAGTCAGCCCAACTCTTTCATCAGTCAGCCCATGAGAAATCTGTCAGGCTTCATTTACTTCATCAAAGAAAGCCCAATTTCTACCTTTGTTGACGGCAGGATTTCTCACTCTGTTTCGTCTTTATTACCTGGAATATAAGTTTCATACATTCCTTTTAACTTAGGCTCCGTTTGTTTCATGAAAATAATTTTTGAAAAATAATTTTTAAATTTTAAGTATTGATTTAGTGAAAAATTAGTTGATCAATAAAAAATAAGATCTTTATTTTAAAAATTATTTTACCGAAAAAGAAAAAGATATTTTTCAAAAAAAAATTATTTATGAGTAAAACTATTTACAAATGTTTTAAAACATAATTTTACTTATAAATAATATTATACAAATAAATAATATACTATTAATATAATATATTAATAAATAATATTATATTCATAAATAATATTATAATATATTAATAAATATTATTATAATATTAATAAAATCTCATATTAATAATAATAGTATAATCTATTAATAAATAACATACTATTAATATAATATATTAATATATTAATATATTAATAAAAAATATAAAGAATAATAAATAGTTTTTTAAAGTAATTTTTATATTAACATTATATTTTAATATTAAATATTATTATTAAAATATAATTATTTTTTAATAGTAATAAGTTTTATAATAAATAATTGCAATATATTTTAATAATAGATCATTTTTAATATTTTAATTGTTATATTAATATTTTTTGAAAAAAAAATTCAAAAAACAATCAAACAATAAAAAATATTTTTCATTAACTTATCTAAACAACAAAAATTTCTTTCAATTCAAGAAATATAAATATTTTTCAAAAATTATTTTCTACCAAACAAATGAACCTCAATTGAAAAGTTGCGTAATTCTGTTAGAAAGCTGTAGTTCCTGGTCTCCATGGTGATCAAATTCCACAGGTTCCGTCAAGTGTCAACAGGATGTGATCGTGTTTCTGTTTCTGGTTAATAATCAAGATCCTAATGTCTTTCCAGGGCATCTGTGGAAAGCAAAGTCGGTGATAAGTTTCATGATGTAACCAGAGAAAAGCTGGCATGGTACAACCGAGATTTATAGCCAGTATTGTTGAGGTTATAAATTCATTCTGTCCAATTTATCGAATCATTAATGTAACGTGATAAATGTGACTGGTTGGCAACTTGGACTTTGTTGGCCCTTGAGGAAAGCCACTTGGATACACCAAATTTTCATCTGGTTTTGATATCAACTACTCTCAGCCTGACATCACACCTGACGCTTACATTGGAATGTTGGTTTGAGTTGAGCTGAAAGAGGCCATTACTTGTTACAGCAAACAGTGAAAAACCTGAAAATTGTAGGCTGAGTAGTTTTTTGACATTTGATTTAGCAAAAATAATGCATTCTATTATTTTTCATAGCCTCTTTGATCAAATGGATAGAAGTTCAACACCTGATTGCTCTATCTATGGCAGCATTTTCTCTGGATTATGCTTCCACGAAGTGAGAGAGGGTTAGACAAACAGACACAGATAAATGGAGAATCAACTATGAAAATTACTCTTTTCCCATTATTTTATTCCTTCTCAAACAAATCTCAAAGACAACAGAATGGTAAAGAGGAGGGAAAGAAGAGAGCTAAAAAGAGAAAAGAAATCACAATTTGCAAACAGTTCACTCTAAAAATCTTTCCTATATTGGGGTCCAAACCCTGAAACTGCCTTCATTTGCTCCTTATCTTCTGTGTATGATGCATTACCATAACAACATTTGTTCTGTATTTTCCTTAATTTCTTGGATATTCACAAGAAAACTAACTTGTTTCGAGTAATTCACTCTAATTCTTATACTCAACCTGAAAGAATAACCGGTCTTTTACCCTGTCTTTTTATACAAAACTAAATTGCGAGAAAATGTCCCTATAATCGCCACATGTTCAGTTGCTGAAGTAGAGAATGACCTGCTTAGGAGCCAAAAGAATTACACCAAACGAATACCTTAGGAGTTGCGCTAAGAGTTGGGGACAATGGTGCCAACATATCCAAATCCCATGATGAAGAAGGCAATTGCTTGGGCATAAAGATATATGAAGTAGTGGTTTTTCCCGAACACAACATCATAGCAGCCACAGAAGAAGAGATAAGCTCCGACACCAAGCTCTAACAAGTGGAGTCTGCAAGCATTTAATCGCAAAATGAGAGTTTCAAATTAGATACTAGACAAAAGTATATTATAGTCTTATTTGAATGACAAGTCAAGGTTCTAATAGCAGATTCAGTTTAATAGCCTTACCTTTCTCCAAACCTGAAACGAGGTTTCCTGGGTGTTTTTGTGGCTGCTTTAGCCTTGAGAGTATCTCCTAGTTTCTCAGTGACAATCCATTCATTTACTCTACCAGCCTCTAACAGGCCAATGAAGGTAGCCTTGGTCCGATGCAATGACATGACATTTTCAAAGAGGATCCAGAAAACCAACAAGTGAAGTGACCTGAAAGAGAATTATGTATAGTAAATGTTAATCAGGTGAATAAGGCTTATATCTTTTTCCAGAAACAGGGCAACCTGATTTCTTTACATTGATTTACACATCAAATTGTGTTATGTTAGCAGGGAACGGTTCAATCAAACTTGATTTTTCCGTTGATGAATTCAAAATTCTATTTCAAGCTAGGGAATAATGAATATTGGGAATCCATTGAAATAAATGGAAACATAATCCAAAAGCACCAGACCTTGGAGTTCCAACTGCATTGAGAATGGTAATGATAGAAGGAATATAAACAGCTCCCCACTTTGCAACCTCAACTTCAGGTACAAGAACAGTTGCAGGTAACACAACGCAATAAAAGATGAATGTAACAACGTGGGCAACAATCTTTCTGACCACGAAGAAGCTGTAGATTACATGTACCTTCTTCCACGAGGAAACTTTCTGCAATAAATTTTACAAAAAGGGGAAGGAATAAAGAGTGAGCCAATGAATTGCCAGTATTTTAACTCCTTAATTCATTAATCAGTTTAAGCAGCTAACCTTGTTTGTAATAATCTCCTTCACCATTTTCCTGAAAAGGTTAGCAGGACCGCAAGACCACCGGTGCTGTTGGTAGCGATAAGCCTTCAAGGTACTAGGCAATTCATTTTTAACCTATAGTCAAGCAGTAAAATTGTGAATATTAAAAAATGCAATGTCTCGGACTGTGAACCAAAGCTGATATGGGTGTGATTTCAGCCGACTTCAGCTGATGCATCCAGAAAACTAGCTCGATAAAACTCAGGACAGTACCTTTAGGCTTCCGAGATAAAGGAATTTCCAGCCTTTCAGACTAGCTCGGACTGCCAAATCCATATCCTCTACTGTGGTTCTATCTTTCCACCCTCCTGCCTCATTCAAAGCAGCAATTCTCCACACTCCAGCAGTTCCTTTACAGGTTTAACCCAATGGAAAAAGAAAGATTAGACTTCAAATTTAATCATAGTTGAAAAAAATTAACCCATTCCTTCTAATAAAACCTGCAGCTTAACTTAGTTGATTCATGCAACCTTTTAAGAAGTCTCATCAAGCATATCTAAAATTCAAATCCCACAGAATATTTAGCAAATCTAGAATTTAAATTTCAATACCTACAACTCTTCCTATCCATTTAATTTCTCATTACCGTTGAAGCCAAAGAAGGCATAGGTGGAAGACCCCACTTCTTGTTCCACAGTGAAATGGTAATCCAGTGACATTTCTTGCATTCTTGTCATCAAGCACTCATCAGCATTCACTGTAGAAAAAGAAAAACAGCCCGGAAAACCATTGCCATGTTACAATCTTTGCTGTCATTAATGAAAATTTCTTATAAAAAACATCATGATGATGAAATCAAGAGGGCGATTAAAATCAAACGTTGGCTAGTACATGGATAATGACCAAGGCTGGAGGTCCACCACTTACAAGCTTGCACATGCAGTTGTTGGGTAGAAGACAAAGTTAACACTGTAGATATTCTTCATGCCCAAACATGCCCTTCCCAAGGGCAGTTTTCAACATTTATTGGGAAGGATACTTGGGTAGATCCGCCCAAAATCTAGTGCCTCCTCCTAACCAAGTAAATACTATGGGACTCCTGCAGCTTTTTTTCAGCTAAAAAGTGACTCTCTAATTAATTAGCCAACATATTTGGGTCCATTTTATTGATTCAGTTCTCCTTTTTGCTGAGATAAAACTTATCAGATTAACCCACCAGACTGTCCTCAGCAATTTTTCTATCACCCAAAATCAATAAGAAAAATCCATTTTCCATTAAAGTGTTTAATTAAAAACATTAAGAATTGTGGAAGTTAAAATAATCATCAACATGAAAAATTCCAGGTGAATTTTCATTGCTTCCAAACAATGACCGACAAACTAAGATGGAACAAAATAACAAAAACACGTCCAGAAATAGCTTTCTTTACTTTTCAGCTTTCTTATGTGAAGCACCCACGTATCCAAATCTCTGTTCAGCCAACAAGGATTGGACCGTCGATAGATCCACGAGGGTAAGGACCCACCTAACCATTAACCCATACGCTAATAGACCCACCGACAGTTCTCAAAAATATAATCTTTTTAACCATGTTTATTTAAAAAAAAAATTTGCCTGATAAGAGATTTTTCAGTGTGATATATCACAGGTAAGCTTTATCTAAATTGAGGGATATGACTTTGTTAATACTAGTACTGATAGTATGTAACATGTGATTAAGCAGCATTACCGAATTTCCAACGAGCTTGAACCAAAGCTAATTCTGGATTGTGAACAAGGAAAGGGATGGTACGCCAAAGGAAATCAGGTTCTGGCTGGAAATCAGCGTCAAAAATGACTACGAAATCACATTGTTTGACGTAGCTGCGTTTCATGCCTTCTTTTAGAGCGCCTGCTTTGTAGCCATTTCTATTGTCTCTTATTTCGTACTTGATGCTGATGCCTTTGCTTGCCCATCTTTGGCACTCTAACTCCACCAAATCCTTCATTTTTTTCAATATTATTTCCATGCAAGAAAGCAAGAAAAAAAGAAACCCAAATCATTAAAATCCTTACTAAAATTGTCAGTAAAACTCAATGTCTTTTAAATTTTGATTTTTTTTTTTGGGGGGGGGGGGGGGGAGGTTTACCTTAATTGTTGGGTCAGTTGAATCATCAAGGACTTGAATAATGATCCGATCAGACGGCCATGAGAGGCCACATGCAGCTCCAATTGACAATTGATAAACCTGCATTAATCGTTGAACTTTTAAAAAATGAAAAATGTTGTAATCTTGGGTTAACAAAAAGGAAAAGGAAAGAAAAGAAAAGGACCTCTCTCTCATTGTACATTGGGATTTGAACCAAAACCATGGGATAAGCTGAGTTTCCCAACTCAACATCATCTTTTATTGGTTCCCATTTGTACCTTCTCTCCGGTTTTCGACCAAAGAGCTTGACCAACAGTATGACTATGCCCATATAAACCCTCTCAATGAAAAGCATCAAAGACATGATCAAACAAATGACAACCGCAAGTCTCAACAATGGTACCACCAATGGCGCTTTGATCTGACCCCAAAGCAATTCCATTTGCATGGAGAAATCATCTCTCGTCCCCTGGAATGTATCAGGAAGAATAGTCGTCGAAGAAAGCCGATCCATTTCCGAACTTTTTCCTAGTATAAAAAACGAAGCAATAAACAGGGGAGGACCAGATGGGAGGCTAAGAACAAGAGTGAAAGTTGATTGTACACAGGTTTTGAAAACAACCCACTAGATCTGCTCAGATATAAAGGACATTCTTTGACAAAAGAGATGGAATATTTCCCTTCTTTTTTTTCGTTTATGAATTTGCTTCTGGTTCAAGCAAAACAATGGAGGTAGAGCTAGCTGGAAAAATGTCAGTCACAGGCTCAAACCCCCGTTATTTCTGACTCTGTTATTTGGAAGAAAAACAGAAGCAGAAGCAGAAGCAGAACACTTGAACAAACAAGTTCAAGAATGAGGAAAAAAATTAGAGCGAAGAAAATGAGAGACAAAACAATGTCTTATATAAGCACCGTCTTGTCTGGTTATTGTGTTTTTTTTTTTTTTTTCTCTTTCTTATTTCCATTTTTACAATAACATTTGTTCTCTCTCTATTCTTTTTCTTTTTTTAATTTACAACACTGGTTTTGCTTTCCAACTACAAATGTGCGAATAGTACAAAAGAAGACAAAACAATGGTGGAATTTTTTATTCAATATCTCGTCGGTTTTCACCGGTTGATGATGTCATTTACCGACGACTTGGATATACATTTTAGACTTAACTTATATAGTTGAAATTTGTGAAGGTATTTTTTAAAATTAATTTAATAAAAGTTTTAATGAAAAAATTAAATTAAAAAATGATAAATTTAATATAAAATTTATTTATAATTTAATTTTGATCTTTATATATTTAATAATAATTTTATTAATTTTTTTATTAAAAATATCTATTTTAAAAAATATATTAAAATTTATTTAACTGTTTTAAATTTTATGTACTTAATTTATGAAATATTTTTTTAATTTATTAATTTTTAATTTTAATATTTTTAATAAAAAATTTTAAAAATTTTTCCTACAAAATTTTATTTAAATCTTTTTCATATATTTTTACCTAATAATCTCTGGTAATTATTAAGCTTGAAAAAGCTTTATCGACACCTTGCATTTTGTCGGTGATTTAACTCATGAGTTTTATATATATATAAATATATATATATATATTTATTTATTTATTTATTTATTTACTAACAGTATAAGACAATTTTGAATGCGTAGAAAAGAATATATTTTTAAAAAATTTAAATTTAAATAAAATTATTTGAGATATATTATTATATCGAATAATCTTAAATTTAATAAAGTAATATGACATAAAAATAATATAAAAAATAATAATATGATTGAAAGTTTTAATAAAAATTATATATAAATTTATTAAAATAAAAAAATTATATAATTATAATATAATAAAATTTATATCTTATTCATATTTAACATAATATTAATACAATATAAATATGTAAATTATCATAAATACCTTTTATACATATATATATATATAAAGTATATAACAAATTCACAACCTTTTTATATGTCCTATTTATTTGGAGTGTAGAGGGCAAATAAAAAAAAAAAGTCCTTTTTTGCTCTTCTAAAAAATAAAAGTAAGAGAGAAGAGACTTGAGCGGCCTTGGTCCAAGCTTTGCATATTTGATGGGATTGGGAATGCCCTTTGTGTGGTCTAAATCTATGTGACAGATAGGTCAGATGCTTCTTGTTCGCAACGCCTTTATAAATGCTTTTTTTTTTTTTAATTAATGCCTTTAAATTAAAGTTACAAATTTCTCCCTATTTGTTTACCAAAATCAGAGGGGTATCGGGGGTACGTTATACTTTTGTGCCATGAAAGGTACAATTATTATAATTATAATTAAAAAAATTATTGTAATTGAGGTTAAAAAAATATTTTAATGAAAATTTAATAAATTTAATCATATCATATTAAAAATTTAATAAAATTTAAATGGCTACTAATTATTGGAAGGAAAAGCTTAATTTAATTATTATAGAGTCCTATTATCATATGCTTTAATTAATTATTGGGAGGAAAAGCTTAATTTAATTATTATAGAGTCCTATTATTATAAGCTTTAAGCTTAAGAAAATGTATATGTTTAAGTGTTTTGCGACGGCTTTCTCTCTTGTAGTGTATCTTTTGACGTTTTGATTTTGAACTCTTAGTTTTAAAGTTTGAGTTTCTAAAACTCGTTTTTTTTTTTTATTGATTAAATTTGATTAGAGGATAAAAAAATTTTGAAAATAGAAATTCAATAATTATTTAAATTTTTATTATTTTATTATAATTAATTAAGTTTTCAAATATTTATTTTTATCAATAAAATTTTTATTAAATAAAAATTATTAACCGTCAATATCAATTTTCATTTAATCAAAAACTTAATTAAAGTAAAAATAAATATTTGAACGTTCAATTTAATAAAATAAATATTTAAAAGTTTAATTCATTTGTAATAAAAATTTTAAAATTTAATTAATTATAATAAAATATTAAAAACTTAAATAATTATTAAATTTTTATTCTAAAGTTTTTTTTTAATTCTTTTATCAATAAAGTTTTACTCTATTACAATTAATAATGACATTGTCATATGCTTAGTTGTCATAACATACTCTCTCTGTACCATTTTATTTGTCCATCATTTTTTTTTCTCAAAATTATGTTTTTTTTTAATATCTAAAATTCTTATTTTTATATATTTTAAAATTATTTTTATGATTTTTTTAATTTTTTATATTAAAAATCATGTAACTTTAATTTTATAAAAAAGTTAAAATTTAATATTAAATACATTAAAATCAAAATAAAAATTTTAAACTCTGTGAAAGTCAATATAAGACAAATATTTTGAGACGTAAATAGTATCATTCATCTACACAAAAAATATTATAGTAAAATTTATTAAAATATGTTATTTTAGAAAAAGACAGTTCAAAAAAATCGTGCTATGTGCTCGAAGTTTTATACTAAGAGGGTGCTTGATACTTGATAACCAATTAAAATGTCCTGATTTTATGCCTAATTTACAAACTATTTACAATTAGTAATTTCTTGCAAAGGCAATTGATCCTTTTATTTAATATGAGATCGCATTGACATTAAATTTAAATGCTTGTATTCTTGCAATGCATGGCATATAATTTATCTTAACTTGAAAAATTAAATAATTATTTATTTTAATTTTTTTATATATATAAAATAATTTACCAGTTTCTTTCCTTCCTTCTAACAATATTCTTATTAATTAGGGCTTGAGATTAGAGAGCATGAATATTATTGATACCAACATTTGATTCCCAAAACATTGAGAGGATGAGCCTAATTTGGTGGTGATCATAAAAATCCAAGAAGTTTGAGTTATGTTAATTAGAACAAAAGTGAGAGAAATGACTTTCATTCAATCACAAAATAAGTGTGTCTAAGACAATGGTGTGACAATAACCTTGCATATTAGATGAAAGAAAGAGTTTTAAATGCAAAGCATCATTCTCACTACTAATTGCGTATCAACAACCATAAAAAAAAAAGAGTGAAGGTCATTAGTTTGGGTATTGGTAAACATCATTTTCTTTTTAATATAAAGATATCGTAATTTGAAAATAGAAGAAAGAATTGAAATTATTAAGATATAAATTTAAAAATAATTGTATGAATTAATTAGACTGACTTTTAAATTGTTAATAAACAACATTTGATCAACAATAATTGAAAATGACAAAAGTAAAGTAAAATATGGAATAATTTGATTAAAATATTATATCAATTCAAATAGACATATTGTTAAATATTAAAATTACATTTTATTATTTTTTTGGTATATCAAAAATATATATACACGCAAAAGTAACAATTAAAAATATTTAAATAAGTAAATAGATTGATATATTTTTTCTCATTAGTGAGATTTCAAGGTGAAAACATTGGATCTTTTGTGATAGTAAATATACCAATTGAATATATAGTAGCATTTAATTAAATTAGATAAAGTTTAAATTTATAGATTAATTCAATTGATTTATATAATAATTTTAAAATATGATATCTAATAAATCTAAAATTAAAATTTTAGCATCCGTAATTTTTCCTTACCCTAGATTGCAATCTATTTTGTATAAAAAAATTTAATAAATTATTTAATAAATTAACAATAATTTTTTTTTAACTTCACAAATAAGATTTAAATGATAACATATGTCTTATTTCTTTTCTAAATTAATTGTTTTAAATAAATAAGAGACATATGTCATAATCTTAATCTCATTTAAGAAGTTAAAAATCTCTATTGTAAATATATTTGATAATTTCTCAAAGAATTGTACAAAGTTAAATGTTGGGTTTATAATTTTATATCATTATGTATGAATATGCTAAAATATTTTCCTTCAAGAACTGGCCAAGATAATTGAACGTACCGTCAAAATATGCTTTTGACCAGATTCACTATCTAGGTAACAAATGCAGTAAAAAATAGGCTTTTCTGCAACTGTCAAAATAGATTTGTTATTATAAGAAACTACCCTTACCATGTTAACTCCAAATTCCATGTCGTTTTCATGAATACAAATTTCCCAAAACAAAAATATCCAATGAATCTTTGTTGCATGTACAATTATATGCATGCATGCTAATTTTGATCTATGCAAAGTTTTGTTATTGCGAGGCAAAATTAAACCCGTCCATAAGTCAGATTATCAATTTGATATACGAATTTAATCCGATTTTATATTTATTAACTTATTTATTATACCACTCCCTATGATTTTCTGCATTTGTTAACTTGTATATCAATCCCTCATCAATTATTAATTTGTAACTTATACTCATTCTTGAAATGATATATAAACTGCTAGCAACTTATTAGGTCAAGTCAAAGGTCCAAATTTATGGAAAGGTGAGAAGTCATTCTTTGTTAAAATATATATATTTCAAAGATTAAATTAACATCATTGTAATAAAGATTATGGGTTTTTTTTTTTATACTTTGTCATGTATTTAGAATATGATATGGGAACTAATTGACAAACTAGCAATTGGTGAATGAAATTGCTTAGAGTTGATCTTAAGTATGTGGAAAACTTTCGATCATGCTCACCTAAAACACTTGTTAGAAAAACCAGAGAATTTATTTAAAAATTTCACTAATTATAGACATTATTTCCAACAATTTTGGTAGAAAAAACCAAATTAAAAAAAAAATTATTATAACACCAGCTTGTAAGAAATATCTTTTAAACTTTCAAGTATGACCCAAATTTGATGTGGTCTATTAGCTGAATGGTAAGGATTATGCCAAAGAGTTTAGAGCTAGATGCCCTTGCAAAGGGATTGGAAATGTGAGGGTGAGATATCATAATATTGATATATTTGAAAGGAAAAAATTCCACAGATATGCACTATGTTTTTTTTTTTTAAATTTTTATTTAAGAAAATCCAAGATATTAATAATTAGTGTGAACACGTAGGTGTTTGTCACTCACCGTATTTGAGTCGGCCGTTGTCTATTCCTTGTTGTATTGTGCATGTGCAAAGCTAAATTTTAAAAAATTTTGCAGTCTCCTAAAATATGTTTATATTTTAATTTAAGCGTTAAAATACCTTGAAAATGGCCATTGATTAAATAAATTTTTTTTTTTAAGTTAGCAATAAAGTCAAATTCTATGTTGTTAATTATCTTACATTCGTTATTACCTTTGTCCCACAATTCTAAAGTCAATATTACCTTTGATTTTTATTTTCAGAATTTTTTTAATATTTGGAAAATTTAATCTAGTTTTAAAGATCATTTTCATAATTTTTAAATAATAAAAAATATGTTAAAATAAAGCACTACTACTACTTATTAATTGCCTTGTCTCAACTTGAAACGTTTTCTATAAGATATATCTTATTATGTTAATTAATTTGATTGGATTGTTTACCTTATTAATTATTAAAAAGAAAAGTAAAAAATTGGCATTTGATTATTTCAAAAATCATCACTTAATAATTTTAAATATGATATGATAATATAATTAAATATTATATAAAAATGATGTAATTTAAAATTTTTGTAAAAGTTATCACATATAGATTTCGTGAAAAAAAAAAAAAATATTTAATATTTAATATTTCGACACGAATTATGACATAATAATTTTTATATTTTATAAATATTTAATACAAATTAAATAAATACAAACATATAAATTACCATATAAATTGTAACTGAAACTTATAATATGCTCTATTCTTAAGGATGAGATAACTTCACCTCATATATATTTTTTCTTAAAGAAAAAGCATACGGTGAGCAAAGCAGAAGCCATTTAGTAAAACCATAAAAAACTTCCTTTCATATATGCAAAAAAAAAAAAAAAGGTTAATTATTGTAAATAAAAGAATGTCCATTACCTAATTTGTCTCCTAGTAAACAAAGGTTATATGGTTTGATTATATATATATATATATATATATATATACTTAGGAACCAACAAAATTATCTTTTTAACAAGCAGTCAAAATTTGGCTGGATATCCATGAATTAATTTTTAGTTCTGAAACATATGTTCTAATTTCACAAATCATTGCCAATTTTTTTTTTTTTTTTGTTAAAGAAAGTTAAAGGATAAAAAATGTTTTTGAACAAAAATTTAATAATCATTGAAATTTTTATTATTTTATTATAATCAATTAAAATTTTAAATATTTATTTTTATTAATTGATATTGATGATTAAGTTTTATTATTGATAATTACATAACTTAATTGAATTCTTAAATATTTATTTTATTATTGATAATTAAATTTTATTTTTTAAAATTTTGGTACGTATCCAAATAAACATGATATGACAAGTTAATCCTTCGTATATATGAAAAAACTTAAAAACGAATAAATGCAACTTAATAGAAAATAATAGAGTTAATGTGAAAAAAAATCCGAATACTTATGAGTACTAATTAAGTATAATTAAACTATTATTTAACAAAAATTTTTTAATACATTGTCTTCATTAAATTCAAGAGGAAACAATATGTTAATTAATATTTTTCTTTAAATATTTCCTTAATCAGTATTTATTATGAAATTTATGCTTGTTTTATTTTTTTTTTAACTTTGACTTATAGCCCCTCTATTCACATATGTAATAAATGTAATAAATGAATAGTGCTTAAAGTGATGTATTTAATAAAACCAAGGTAATTAATTTGCATATTTATCTTCAGTAAGGATCCAATAATCTTTCTTAATCATCACCTACTCTTAGTAGTGGTCTGGATTAAATTACCAATAAAAAAAATATCAACAGGATAATTATTTATATCTCATTATTTAATAATGTTCAAAATTTGGAATCTTTAACCATAGATTAATGTGACTATATATTGTCCATGCTCAGATTATGACTATTATTTTTTCCTTTGAAATATCCATTATGTTATTAAAAATGGATTTCCTAAAAATGAATTGGACAATAACTTTAATACTTCAATGACACCAGAAAAATAATACTTCCTCTGTCTCAAAATATTTGTCATGCATTGATTTTCACGCAGTTTAAGAAAAAAATTGATTTTAATATATTTAATATTAATTTTTAATTTTTTTATAAAATTAAAGTTTCATGATTTTTATTGTTAAAAAGTAAAAATAAATTTAAAATATAAAAAATAAGAGTTTTAGATATTAAAAAAAAAATAGGACATAATTTTAAGATATTCCAAAAAAAAAAGATGAACAAAGAAAATGACATAGAGGGAGTAATAGTTTCTATTAAAATTTTCTCTTTTTTAATTGTTTATTTCATTGTGTAATTAATTCAACAAAAGCAAAAAATAAAGAATGTATTCCATTATTTTGGAGTACATTAATACAAAAGAATGGCACAATGGTGATTCTATTTCCTTTTCTTTTTCTTTTTAATGGCACAAATTCTCCACATTTCTTTGTTGTCAAAGATTGTGTGTTGTGTGTCCACAATGATTTTGCCCTTCTCCATATCTCACTATAATTAATAATATTTTTATGGGTATTTCTCTTTCAATATAAAATTTTAATTAAAAACATTAAAATGGAAGAAAGTGAAAGAAAAAACCAAACAAGTTCTGTTGTTTGGCAAATAAGTGTTATTGGGGAAAGGTGGAAGGTGGGCTGCAAGGTGCATGTGCCTTTAATTCATGGAACTGATGGCAATATGTGCCTTATATGTTTGAACTAGATACCACACCTTTTTGCAAATTTAATTCCTCCTTTTTGTCCACATTAAATGAAAATAGAGTATAATTTGATTTTGTGGTAAATATTTTTGCATGCACCTCAACTAATATTAAGGCCCCTTTAATATGGATGATGACTAGTATTGTCACACCATTTTTAGAGCGTAGAAAGATCTCATTTTATAAAAAATAAAATAAAATTACTGCAAACGTTTAGTGGTTAAAAGTGTTTGAAGGGACATCAAGGGTCTAGTTTTGAGTCAGATTTCTCTTCTCTCCCTTACTTGTACTAAGATTTTATCCTCTTAATATAATTAAAAAATAAATAAATAAATAAAACTATTGCAAGAAGAATTTTAGATTAATTGCCTAAGGATCTCTATGTTTGGAAATGGACATATCCTCATATGATGTGTTTATCTGTTCTAAGGTGCAAAAGTTAAAAGAAAAAAGCTAATATCATTGAATCCAAAGTTAATTTAGTTAGTTTATACAATTTCTTTTAAAAATATTGTTTAATAGGTTTAAATTTAAATTTTAGCAATTACGATTTTTTTTTAATCTTTAGATTATGGTCTTTTTTGTGAAAAAAAAAAAACTAATATCATTAAAAACATTCAAGTTTTTCAAAAAAATAATAATAACATTGAATTTTTCATGTTTATTTCTTTCAAAAACAAGTATTTTTTCGGAAAGTTATAAGCTAAATTAGTTTTTGAAAGTCTATTTTTAGTTATTTGGTTTTTCTGTTCATTTGAGTCTCCAATTACATAGATATTCAAAGCGGGTTCAACTCAAGCAAAGGCCTTGTGTTTCCCACAAGTGCCAGCAAACCCAAGATGCTTTAAATACTTCTTCCAAGTCATAGAATTTAGATTTTGTCCTTAGCTTCACGATTTTATGTAGATGTGTCATACATCTACGGTACATTACAGATCATATTCCTGGAGAAGAAAAGGTTGTAAGTTACCAATAACTCCATATATGGTTAAAAAATCATCTTCCTTGGCTGATGAACATTGTGATTATGCGTGATCAAACGTTGTTTATTGAGAATGAAATCTTTCTGTTACTTTGACGTTTAATCATTTCTCTAATCTTTCAACAAAGCCAGAGAAGCTCCAAATGACAGATGGAATTACCTGGATGATCATTTTAATGTGTGGGTGAGAGAGAAAGAGAGATATGGGTCCAACTTCAATGTTCATGAACGTGCAAAACTGCTGGCTAACTTCCCCTTGCTGTTTCCTCTTATAGTTAAATCATAATGAGTTTCTGGTTTCCCTGTTCATCATTACTTCGGGCTGATCTGAACATAATTACTTAATTTTCTCTCAAACAAGAAAAGAAAATTCCACTAGCTGGTTCAAGAAGTGAAAAAAATTAATGCAAATTTATGCCAAGCTTAAAGCTAAACTAAACCTGATCCCAAAATATGATTCAATTGATTCATTCAGTCATTTTTAAAAAATGATATTCATCAAATCAGATATTCATATCATAGTATCTACAATTTCTTCTTCCTAAAAAATTAAAATAAACCTCACAAAGCTCCTTTCAAGTATAAATCTGTCACTGCTTTCAACGTACCCAATAAAGGAATTGAACTGGAATGATTAACCTAAATGATCAGGGAAACTAAAAGACTCATTTGATTGGAATTAAATGAAAATTATTGGTTATTAGCTTGATGGTAATTTAATCAAATTGCATGAACCACGTTTTGCCTCCTCAGAAAGGTACTTTACACTAAATACAAACCGCATAAGAACATAATAACACAAAATTAAGATAGTGACATACAAAAAGTTGAGACATCCTTTTTAGCTGGTGAAGAAAAAAAACTGAAATAAAAAGTTATCATTGTAACCAAACAAAGGTTTGATTCTATGGCATCCAGTCCAGTGCTGTCATCCACCCATGTACGAGTATCCTTTTTCTTGCTCTTTACTAATAAGCCTTTAGCCTAGTGTATGACTATGTAGCTGCTTTGAAAACATCAACAACAATTGGAACACATGTTTGGTCGATATGACAGCCAACCAGTCCTTGCAATTCAAGCACTACTCCTATTAATCTGTCCAAATCTCCCAATCTGGTGTTAGAAAAGCTAAGAATCTGGTAAAATATTGCTTAGCAATGTACAATCTGAGCGACCTGATTGAAACGTCAAGGAAATTTGAGTAGTTTCCATTTCAACTAGGCTTGGTTTCAGTTATGTATCTTAGTTGAGATCATGAAATACTACATGGTTTGATGAGACTTGAGAGTTTGAAATTGTGTTTTTTGATTTTCCAAATGAAAAAATGGATGATGAGCAATTTCAGTGAATTGAGTTTAGTTTGTCCACTGTCTCACTGCTTCTACCCCATTTTCGGAAATGGATTGTCATATCAGATCAGTTGCGGTTATGAAAACAGAGAACGTAATCCAAGTGTTCGATCAAATTTTGCTTTCTTAACAGCTTTCAGCCGACACACCCAAAACAGGCAAACTTTAAGACGCAACGGCTGCCTCTGTTTAGTTTGTTCATTAAGAAAATTGAGATACCATCCAACTGCAAGATAAGCCCCAAAAAAAAATCTGAATTAATTAGGGAATTCAAAGTCAAAAATAGGAACAAGGGTCTATTACAAAACTCAGCTAGCCGGATCTGATCAAAATGAGGTAACTGGTATTCTTGGATTGGGCCGTTAGGGTCAAGTCAGGCCACAGAAGCTGAGCCCACAAAAGATGAAAGCAAAATTAAGCCTCTTTTAACTAAAAATCTGAAATTAATCCAAAGAAAAGGAAAGTAAAGTAGATTGTTTTGGTTTTGGGTGCCTCGTGGCAGCGCCTAGAACTTGTTCTTCACTGTTATCCTTTTGTTCCTGGTTTGCCACACCCATCTAACCTTCAATGGATTTGACACCTTAGCAAGAAACTTGCCAATTCAATGTCAACCACCCATCAAAACCCATATAACTTTCAATCAAATGACCCCATTTACGATGTCGTCTCCAACAGCTCTTACAAAGGTGATGAGCAAGAAAAAAAGAAGTTTGCCTCAATCTCGATGGTCTCTTCACAAAGGAGATGAGTATCACGAAATTCGTAGGAGACCGCGTGTGGTTCGCTGCTTGCCGGAAGTGGAAAAAGGTGGTGGTTCTGAGTTGAGGTCTTAGGTTCATGATTGCTTGAAGGATAAAAGATATAGAGTTTATCTGTTTGGAATACACATAAAATACAAAAATAAAAAAATGATCATAATTTGTATAAATAAACTAAAAACAAAATACATTTTTTTTTCAAACTCATTTGATTTATATTAATTTTAAATAATTTCATTTTCAGTATCAATTTCGTATTATATTCGTAGTAAAATTGTTATAAACACTTTTAATAGTTCCGCAATAAGAAGGGCTTCAAATTAACACAAGGGTTAAGTTAAATTTACTTGTATATTATTCTTTGTTACAATCCAGGGAACTCGTAAGAGTTGCTTCCTAGCATCATGTTCACTAGTCGTACACATTCTTGTTCCCAAAGAAGAAAGAGCCAAAGAAAAAGCTAGCAATCAAACGACAAACAGGTTCATATAAAAAAGCATCATATCAATTAGTTAGCCTTCAAGCGAGAATCAACCTCAACTCTAGCCACCCCTTCTCGATCTTCAGCAGCCTTAGCCACCTCCAATTCACCAACCACAAACCCAGCAACGTCGCTGTTTTCACCGCTCAAAATCCTCTCTTCTTCCTCCTCATCCACGTAGTTAGGATCCTTCTTATCAACAGCGGGAGGCACCGGCATCAGCTCGTTCCCCGCCAAGTCATTAGGTCCTTCCCAAGTGTACTTCCCTCCATGACCGGACTTCGGAGGCGGTCGGCCAATCCCAATCCCATTAGCCGGGTGTCGCTCCATCCGTTGCACCCCTTTGTCCTCCAACTTCCGCTCTACGTACTTGATGGTGTCTATGTTTCGAGATGGCACTTCTGTCCTTTCAATTTTCTTTCGACCCTCTTCGTCGCGGTTAACAGCTCGGATCACCACGGGGGCTTTCTTGTCTTCATTTTTTCCGTCGATTGGTTTCATTTTTAACTTCACTTCTTGTCCTGTCCCAATTTTTCTTTTTTTTTCTGTTTGATTAAGAGTTTGGTAAAGAGCTCAGGTTTTATATAAAGCAAGTGAAAGTAGATACTAGAAAGTGGATATTGTCCGAGTTTAGACTGCAGATACTGGAAAGTGCTAGAAAGGAATTTGCAGTGGCGGGTCTGGAAGTTTCTGCATGCGACGTTGTTATCTTGGGTTTTTGCCACGTGTACAGGAAGTTTAAATGTTTGAGAATGATCAAGATCAAGAGTCGAGTGGATCTATTGCCGTGATTGGGATCGGATGCTGATGGATGTTTAATTCTTGGGACATTTATCTAGTGATAGTAATTTAATACTAACTAGAAAATTCTCCCAAATATAAAATTTTAAATATTTTAATAATTATATAAAAATTAAATTCCCACATTCTCAAATAAAATAATAATCAAATAGTAAAATATTTAATTTTTTTAATTACTTGAAATCATAATAATTTTATATAAAATAAAAATATGATCTATGTTTAATAATATGTATATATGATTTTCATTTATTTTAAATTTTTTATAATTACTTAAACATAGTTCTCAAGTTAAAAATATATATACATTTATTATTTTCAAATCCATTATTATTGCATTTAAATTTATTAGTTATTATAATATAAATTTTTATTTATTTATTTTTTAAGACAATCAAAGATGTTTAAATTAAAAGTTAGAAAATTAGATTTTTTTTTGTCTAAAATATGATGAAAACTTTTAGCACAAATCAAACTATTTGATTTGATTTCACTTCTAACCCATCTCTCATAATATTTTCACTCATTTCACTTCCAATCTATTTCACTTTCAGTCCATCTCCCATAACAAAAAATTACATTTTTTAAAAAAATTGACCCTCAAATCATTTTTAATTTCAATGCTTACCTTCTTCTAAATTTTGGGAGAAGGGATCATTTTAATAGGTTGTCTAGATAATAATTATTACTTGATCAGAAATTAAAATGGGTTTATAATCAGAAGAGCATATGCCTCAGAAAGACTGGAAAAGACTGCAGATGAAAACACACTAAGTAATGGAACTGTTGCCAGTTAAGGCGTTTATTCCTTCATGCATGGAACTGGGAAAGACAACAGTTAGATTCATGATGATTAATGGCAGAAGTTGGAAAGTTGTGGATTTTCATGTAGATAAATAAGCAAACAAACCTGGGGAAAAGCCTGCATACCGTTTGAAGACAACAAAATGGCTGGGTCGAGTAACTTCTCCAAACAGAAACTCTGTTATGGAGGTTTGCAAGATGATAGAGATCGGAATTGCTCTGTTCCTACCAAGGGGAGAAAGAAACTTCTTGTTCTTGGCGTTGGAGGGTTGCTATGCCATAGAATCTGCAAGAAAAACAAAACTGAAGTTCCAGTATAACATCGTCTTCCTGATGCTGCTTATGGAAGCTACATTGGTAAGGACTTTGGACTTTCTTCTTCTATTTTTTCCCCTTTTTTCGCATAATTGCTGTTATTAGTAATTGATTGTTAGCACTTAATTACATGTGGCTGTCCTTCCTTTCGTATTTTTTCCCTCATTCAGTGTACAAGAAGCCTTATTGTGAAGAGTTAATGAAATTTTGTCTTGAAAGATTTGAAGTGGGAATATTGTCATCCGCAAGAGAGTTGAGTTTAATTATTGAAGCCATTTTACTTCTGTTTTTTCTTTCCCTGCAATTTCATCTGATTATTAATGAATGCTTGGATCTGCTCGTGTTTTCTTATGTTAAATGTGAAGATGGTACTTCAACAGCGCCCTGGACTGTTTAACAGGTGGATTGAGAAGCAAGATTTTGTTTGCTAGCATGAAAGTTCTTTTTTAAAAAAAGGAGTGTGAATTCACAAGAAATGAAAATGCTTTTCTCTTTTTTACCTGATCAGGATCAAAATGAATGTACTAATTCTGGATTCAGTTACTTGGAGAAGAAAGGAAAGCCCATATTTTTTAGGGAATTGAGCAAATTGAGGGATAGAAATTGGTCTACCTTTGTGCAACACAGGATGAATATTCTCCGTCAAACACATTGCTAATTGATGATCAGTCTGACAAAGCCCTGTTAAATCCTGTAAAAAACACAATTACCATTTGCAAACTTTTCAAGTACGATTTCATTAACTTCAAAGGTTATTCTTTATGCTTAATTTCTTGCAGCCACACACCTCACCTACAGAATACAAGGCCTACAATGTCAACGATAATTCTTTAGGTGAGTCTTGGAATAGATTTTCCGGTTAAGACTTGGAATAGTTCCAATGAATTAATGGAATACTGAAATATATAATTAAATCTGTTGAGGTCCAAATGGCGACCAGAGTCTCTACTTGGATGGTCTGGCAGCTGCTGATGATGTCCCTTTATATGTTAAGGCACACCCTTTTGGGCAGCCTGCTATAACTCCCATGCACTCAGATTGGTATTACTATTCCAAGATAATCGTCAATCATAGAAGATGAAATGAAGAGATTAAATTTTGGACGTGCATGGAGATATGAATAATAACTGTTGCAGACAACACATTAAGTCAAGTTTCATTATCTAATTGTATGTGAAAAATCTAGTATTTGGCTATACAATGCAATAGCTTACTGTTTCTTGTGCCAATCTTGTGCAGTTATAGTGGTGAAGCTGATGTTTCTTCACCTATGTTTGAATTAACTATAATACACAATGAACATGATTCGTTCAATCTGCTGAAAATGCATATGTTTAATGCAGTGAATGAAGAAAAAGTGCCTACCAACTTAATATAATGAATCTGTCTAATTTGGCTTAGTTGAGTGTCAGAATCTATCTTGAAAGATTCTATAATAAAAAATGAACTCTTCACACCGAGTAGTGGAGGAGATCTCCCTTTTACAAAATAAAAATGTAACAGTGAACAACAGGAAAAATGTTACCAACATAAAATAATTGATCTGTCTAAATTTAGTTTGGTATCAACCCTTCTGTAAATAAACATGCTTTGACAACCTAGCTCTCTGACCTCCAGCAAAATACATAAGAAAAGTTCAATCTGCCTATCAGACATCAGACATAAAGGTAGAAAATTCTCACTAGATCTAATTGTTACAAATGATAAAGTGAATAAAATTAGTTTCAATGAGTTTATCACGTCAGCCTCCGACAGTAACCTGAAATGAAAAATTTTATGGGGGTTATAAATAGAACTTCTGAAATTGGTACATAAAATGTTTGTTGCAGAGGACAAATACATACCTTGGACACCTATTCACTAGTCACAGACACGTTAATATCAGGGGATGGCCAATGGATTGATGTAGGTTCTGAGGAGCCCTTCCAACCAGCTACAAGCGAGGCTGCAGCATTCGGTATACGTTTGTCAATTGTGTTATTATCTGCTTCCCCAAGGCTTTCCCCTGGAAAGGGGAACGTTGGTGTCATACAGTTCTCACCATCAGGTTTTGCTTGTGAGATTGGCCTTGCTGCTGTCACTATGGCTGAAGGAGCAGCAGCAGAAGCAGCGACTGTGGATGCCACCGTCTGCTGATCACGATAGTGCTTCCTTTTATGCAATTTGTATCCATTTGGCATGAAGCTTCCTACCACAATCTAGCATAAGAATATTGAACTATATCACTTGATTCATACATTGGTTTAGAACAAATGCATAAAACTCCAGGCACAAAACTAGAGATAATAGATTCAAGAGATTGTTTTATATAGCAAAAATGGTGCTTGTGAATATACTATCAGAGGAGCAAAAGCACTTACTTGTACAGGACTAGCAGCCACTAATATACCAGCAAGCCCACCACCTAGCACACGACCATCTGGCCCAGCTAATGAAACACTCAACCCACCAGTTCTACTTTTTACACCACCAGTGTCAATGACTGTAAACGAACCAGTTAAGGACAATATCTCAAAGCGACCCTGCAAAGCAATTTCAAATTTGGTCATAAATATCAATGTTGAAACAGTAGGGGACAACAATATTAGCAGCAGAAGGTTAGAAATCATGCCTCGTATGTTAAAATCCCGCCAGATGAACCAGGTTGCCGAATACTAACATTAGAAACAGCTCCATTAGCTGACAGAATACAAATCCCACGAGGACCCTTCTGCGAAAATGAAAGAATTTTTCCTGCAACATCCTGCAATCAAAAGGCAATGTCCCCAATCATGCAAATTAAAGAACTCAATACAGGATCTGAAATCCGTACAAATTACTCTCAATTAGAATTCTCATCATTTTTTTGGCTCTTGGCAACATTACCTCCCCAGTATTAACGGTGACCACATGTGGCGTGAAGTCCCCTCCAGCCGTGTTAGCAAACAACTCACCTGTGCAGATTTAAGATTTATATATAGATTTTGTAATTGATGTCCAAAGCAATAAGAATTGATTGATTCATAAAAATAAAAGCCAATTTCTGAACCCAAAATTCACCAACTTAGAATGATGTCTATCATAAATTAAATTTTTTTTTTAAGTCATAGTCTGCGAATAGAGAAAATAAATAATAGGTATTAAAATTTTAATTTTAAAATTATTAAAATGTCACATTTTAAAAATAATCAGATCTAATTGAACTTCAAATTTATTAATTTCTAGCAAATGGAGAAAAATGAGAAGCAAAAAACCAAGTCACTACAAATTTGCTATTTTGCTATTTTCCTTTTGTCAAAGTTGAAATTAATGTGAAAAACCCACCATTTATTAACTTAATCTTCCAATTCCCTAAGAAAGCATGAATCAACTACCCACAATGTGTTCGGTGAGCAATAGAGAAACAAAATATGCTAAAAAGGGATAAGTCTTTAAGGCTATATCTCTGGTTCACATTAGAGATTACATTTTTCTATTTTTTATTTTTTGTTTTCCTTGGTATGCAAGTCGAGAACTCAGAACTATCATAAAAGGAAAAAGACAATATAACAAAAGACATGCAACCAATCACAAGATTTTACTTTTCTTTTCTAACTTTCTGGACTTTCTTGGGAACCAAACAGAGTTCTGTATCAAACCAAACAGAAACAAAAACTTAAACTTTCTTGAACTTTAATTACCTAGAGAAGCAAGAATCTGCCAGTTGCCTGAACCAGGAGGCCTGCCTCTACCTCTCTTAGAAGAGGAGAACTCAGTAGGAGAAGAAGGAGATAAAGTGAAGCCAGTAGGCGAAGTTGTCATTGCTGGATACGGATACCTGAGCTTGCCATCTGCATCATATTTTCTTGGTCTCCCTCTCTTTTTCTTTCCTAAAGAATCAAGCCCAGTTCCACTTCCAGGACTCCCTACTATTCCTCCACCTGGTCCTGGAATTGCTGTTGCTGCACTTATTATTGCTCCAGCCGCTCCTACCCCCTCAGCTGTTGCTGCAGTATCAAGGTTTCTTTCCAAGCTCATGGTGATGTTCATATTCATGTCCATGTTCATGACCTGAGGCAACACCAGGCTACTCACTGGTGCAGATGGTGAGTCAGTGTCGGAGTTGCCTAATGACCCAGATATCGTGCTATCCTTTTCTTCCATTTTGAAAATGGAAACCCAAAAATGGAGTTCTTCTCAAGAAGACCAAAAAGTTGGGTATAAGTATGCTTTGTTGGGGAAGCTTTTTTGTGTTTAATTAGAAGCGGGAGAGAAGAAAAGAAGGTGAAGTTTGAAACAAAGACAGGTTTCCTTCAAATGGCGCCAGAAATTGAAGATGGTGTAGCTTTTTCTTTTCTTTTAACTTGGAAGAAAGAGAGAGAGAGAAATTTAGAGATTTTATAAACTTCCCTCCATTAATGGAGGTGGGAAACTAAGGTCTTTTTCTTGTCTGGACTCCACATCTGAAAACAAGGTCAATTACTAGAATGGTGCTTCTATTTGTATCATGTTTTTACTCTGCACAATTATTTTTTTTTCAAAATTATTTTTTAAAAATATTTTAAAGTAAAATTATTTAATTATTTTTTCTCTCAATTATAAAAGATTTTGGATACGTATGTTTAATAAATTTTATAATTTATTGAATTTTCATATATGATAAATAAAAAAAAATTACATTTAAGGTTTAAAAAATAAAATTCAGTTAAAAAAATTCATAAAATGAAGAATTTTAAAAAAATTATAAAGAAAAAGTGCAATTTGTTTTAAATAATTACAAATTCATTTGCAATTTGATAGAAAAAAAATTATGTATGTGAGTTTTTAAAAATTTTTATTGATTCCAACGAACTAAGATAAAAAATTTTAAAAGACTTGTAAAAGTTTTCGAATTTTACAAATTTCTAGATTTATAAATTTAAAAATTTTTAAATAATTTCATTTAAAGTAATTTTGAAAAAAAAATGGTGCAACAAGAAGCTATTTTATTAGATGCCTTTTATTCATTTTAACCCTACATTGCCCCTATAGCAATAGAAAATTACTTTGTTTTTTTTAATCAATTTGCTTGGTTTTGCACTTAAGAATAATATTAAAAAATTTTAACATGTGGCATTTAGGGTTGCTTATACTAAAATTTGAAAAAGGAAAGTGGGCACAATGTTCTTGTTCTCTTTTTTGACAATTCACCTAAAGAATAATTCAAATGCTTACAAAAGTAGAATGAGAAAAAAAAAAAAAAGGTTTTGAATTAATATAATAATACTTTTATTTTAATATAAGTGGGCAACATTATGATATCATTTAGAAGTTTTACATAAACTTCTAATTCATCATATAAAATTAAGCCCACATAAGACTTTTCAAATTTCATGAATTTGGTAATAACACCTTCACTTTTTTTCAATATTAAATATTAAAAAAGTATCTCATCTATCATCATTGAACATTTTAAATCCCACAAATAAAATAATAATGTTACACATATTTAAATTTCATAAAATGATATGAAAAAAAAAGACTTAAAGTGGTTTTAAATTTGAATAATAATTATATATGAGTTTAATAAGATAAAAATATATATTTTATATTTTCATATAGATATAAATTATAATAAATAATTTTTGTATAAAATATTATATAAATATATAAATTTTAATATTTTATATTAATGAATATACAATTATTAGATTTACATATTTATTAAAATATATTAAAAATAAAAAATTATAATAATTTTTTAACCTCACTTATAAAATTAAAAAATATAATCTTAAACTTTCATCTAATTCAAAATTTAAAATCAAAGTCATTTGCAAGGTAATTATAGGCTCTAAAAATCTCTTTTTGTTTTTTGGAAGAAAGGGATTCAAACTATACTTTTTGACCAAAAAAATTATGTATCCAATCAAATATTTGGGGATATTTTAAATTTTTTTAATTCCTTCTAAAATAGTAGACCTAAAAATAACTCGTGAGGCTACAGCAACAAGTTGAAGTATAGTTTAGTAAATTATGATATCAATCCCTTCTTTAGCTATTGTTTAAAATTAGGGGAATTTAGTCTAGCATGGATTTTATCATATTTTTTGTATGATATAATTGAATTTATTATATTATCATATAAATATCAATTTTGATAAAAAATTTTAATATAAATATTTTAATTAAAAAATTTAATCACAATTATAATAATAATAATTTTTTTTAATCTAACAAAAATTAATTTCATCACTCGTCAAAAAAAAATTTAAAAGATAAAACTTTAAACCTTTAAAATTGGGTTAAAAATGCAGTGAAACTGGTGCTTTGCTGTTGAAGCAACAAATAGTGACATAAAATAATGTTTTTTTTTTGTTTATTTTATAAAGTACCTCATTTTTTAAAACTAAAAAAAATTGAAATCCCTAACTTACGCTTCAAAGCATAATTGGAATATGAATTTTCAATTTGAATCGTTATGTTCGTAATTTCCATGAAGTTTTTTTTTTCATTTTAGTGGGGACCTCAATTTGATATTTTCAACAGCAAGAATGGTGAAAAGGCACTTAAGCCCCTACTCTCGTACATCGATAATATATTAATTAAAAACTAAAACATCGAACATTTTTTAATTAAAAGTTATGATATTCTTTTTTATATATTGAATAAAAATATCTCCCACCAATTTTTTATTTTTATAATTAAAAGGTCGTTATTTGACAATAAATAAATTGTAAATGTTTAAATTAAAATTATTAAATATTATTTTTAAAATAATAGTATAAATCAATTTACTCAAATCTTCGAATTTAAATTTCTTTTACATTTTGGTTCAAATGGAATTTTACATATTATTGCATGCCAAAGAAGAGAAAATATGATAAAATAAAATAATATTATAAATAAAATAAAATAAAATAATATTATTTTATATTATATTTGATGTGTGTAAAAATTAATATAGGATAATTAATTTATTGATCAAAATTATTTTTTTTTAATTTATATAATTTAATTTATTAATGAAAATTTTAAAAATAAAATAAAATATGTAAGTTTAATATCATAAATTAAAAATAATTATCTTCATTTTAAAATAATTGAATTATCTTATATCAACAAAATAATTAATTTTTTTAAATATAAATTAAATATAATATAAAATAATTATTATTCTACTTATCTATTATTTTATATACCAATAACTTATGTTCGTCTTTATCATCACTTTATTTTAATCGAATAACTACAGTAACACTTGCAAATGAGAGTAATTTTAAGTTTGCAAGCTGTTCTCCGCTACGAGAATTTGAGTTTTATTAACAAATTTAAAAGAGAGGACTGCCTCCCTTTTTTTTTTTAAATATAATTTTTTTTTTCTTTTTGGTTGTTCATGTCTTTTAACGAAATTTCATTCGAACCCTACTATTTCAATTAAGTTCCAAACCTCTTAATCATTCTCTTTGAGAATCTTTTATTAAAATAAAGTTTGTTGTAATTAAAATCTTAATTATTTTATATAAAGCGATAATAAAATAAATACAAAAATTATAATAAAACATTTTCAATATGAAGGTTAGAGTTGTTGCAAAAATTTTCATTATAGTGTATTTACTCTATGAAAATTATAAAATCAATTTATGTAAAAACAATCAATATCATAATAATAATTAGACTTAGGTACAATTTAACAAAGTTATTTAATGGCGCACCCAATCGTTGAAAAACTTTTAAAATGCTTGTAAAATACATGTAAATGATGTAATAATTAAGCCAAAATAAATATTAAAATTGAAATTTGAATAAAATTTATTTTGCCACTTTTTAGTTCAGGAGCACACGGGCTAGATACTAAGTTGGGACAGGAAAATTTATATATCTTCCCCCTTTTTTTTCCCTAAACGAGTGAGTGCTCGCATCATTTTGCTAGTTTGCCTAAAAATGGCCGGTGAAAAAATATAAAAAAGAAAAAGGGAGAAAAATAAAAAGAAGGAAAACGGAAAAATCCAATTCTAACACTGCAAAAAGCAAACAGTGGATATAAAAGCTGTCGGTAAGACCGTTGACGGCGATGACCAAACCAAACACGCAATTATTTACAACATCATTAAACAAGAAATTATGTAATAAAGGAGCTACAATCCTCTGCGCGAAATTTTATTCCCATACTTAATCCAGTCCATGCGATTCGATCGTCCAGTTCCATCGAACGGCCTTGATTTTCTCATCAAAGAACTTAACCCGCGTAAGTTTTGTGGGATTGGCTGGCCAACAAATCCAGCATCCAGGAGGAGTATCCAATTGCAGCAAAGTCAATTCCTGGATATCCTAAATCTCTTGGGACCAATCAGGATCCAGCCAGGACAATTTTCCATTACAAACACCCCTCTCTCTCTCTCTCTCTCTCTCTCTCTTTAAATATTTGTATTTTTAGTAATTATGAAATTCAAATTACATTTTGAGTCATTACTACTATTTAGTATCTATAATATTACTGAATTTAATATTACAAATCAAGTAACATTAATTTAGTAAAAAAAATTATGCAATAACTAAAACATAAAATAAATTATATATTTGTAAGGGTATCTAAGTTTTTTTTTTTTTTTATAAGTTGAAATGATTTTAAACTTTTTAACTCATTATTATGCATTTTTTTTCACTTCTAAATAAGTGTACAATCACTTGTATCATTCATTTTTTAATATTTAGAACTAATATATCATTTAAAGGTTTTGGGTATTTCACAAGATTATATGTATCATAGTAATATCAATAATATCAATCACGTGGGTTTTAGAAAAAAAAAAAAAACCATACACTTAATATTATACTTTGCATCGTTTTTTTAATTGATCAAAATTAAAAAAATTTTTGTCAAACTCTTTCTTTATCTCACATTATGAGGTATTTATATTATTTTTTCAAGTGTTTGTTCGAGCTCGACGATTTTAAGGGTGACGAATCATGGTATTTAATGAATTAATAAAAAATTAACTTTTGAATTTTGATTTAAATTTGTTGACATTATCTCCTTTTCTCACTAAAAGAGAGAAGAAAAAAAAACTTCATTGAAAAATAAAAATGTTGTCTTATGTTTTTTAATTGTGGATTGAGAAATGGATTAAAAAAGTGTGACATTGTCACGTTATTTATATTAACGAAAGTAGGAAAGTGAGGACATTGAAAAATCAATGGCAATGTGGTTTTAGAGTAAACATAGAGTTGTTAATAATTTAATTTGTGGTTGTTGAACCGGTTTGAATTTGGTTATTCTTCCGGATCCTATGAGCCAAGTTTCACCTAACCCACCAACGCTCTTAAAATGTGTATTATGCACCTAAGACATTAGATATAATTTGCATATATATAGTACATTGAAGCCTACAAAGGGAAATATGAGAGTGTATCCAAGAAAAAGGCAAAATACTCTCAATATGGTTAAAAATACACTAAATTTCATTATTAGTTTATAATCTTTTCATAAAATTCATTTAATTTTTATGTGTAATTTAAAAGTTAGATGTTTTCGTTCATGATTTTTTTTAGATTATTTCAAAATTGTCCATTCACCTACATTAAAATTTAAATGGAATTTGACATGCTTCGATGAAAATGCTTAAACTTCACCATCTCAATCCCCTATTATGTGAAATAAAAAAAAAACAAAGTAAATCATATATTTTAAAAGTGAAAGATAATATAAAAATTAATATTTTTTAAAAATTTTACTCACTAATAAGATGCTTAATTAGAAACTCAAAATTCAATATCTTCCCATAATTATCAATACATATTGAATGACTCTACAAATTTTCTTTCCTTTTAGATTTTTCATTTTTTTCTTGTAGTTGTACATATATTAATTAATATTTTATTATGTTATTTTAAAGATAAAAAAGTAAAAAAAAAAAAAAATTCAACAAAAATTCAATAATTATCCAAGCTTCTACTATGTTATTATAATCAATTAAGCTATCAAATATCTATTTTTACCAATTGAGCCATTATTAAATGAAAACTAATTAACCGTCAACACTCGTTTACGTTAAATTGAAGGCTTAATTAGGGTGAAAATAGATGTTTAAAGGTTTAACTCATTCAAAATAAAAATTTAAAATTAAATTAATTATAATAAAATGTCAGGAGCTTAAATGATTGTTAAATTTTTTATTGAATGCATTTTTTACCCTTTTGCATATTTTAAATATTAAGTTTATATTTAATGCACTGTCAGTGTCTAAATTTTATATATTATCAGTAAATCAGATGATATCACTTCATTAATTAATAAATATCAACCATTAAAATAAATATATAAAAATTTAATTAAAAAAAATTATGCATTAATGAGGTGTCATCATTTGATTCACCTCATTAATAAAATGGTATAATTTGAATCATTGATAGTATATAGAATTTATATACTAACAGTATATCAAATATAAATTCATAAATATTAATAGAAAAAATAATTGAACCAATGTCTTAACTTAATTGATTCATATAGATCTTTTTAAGAGTTGATACCTAATAAGTTTGAAATTTAAATTTTAATATTTAAAATTTATTTATTTTGACCTTCATTGTATAAATTAAAAAAAAATGTAAAATAAGGTGGATTATCCCTATTGATAAGCATGTGGGGTTAAGGAGTTTCAAGGCAACCCCATATGATGTATTATTTTAAGACTTTCTTTGACAGTTCATTGTGCTCTTCAGGATAATCAAAACATGGTTTTCCAATAAAATGCCTTGACAAACGATAGTAGTAGCTCAAAAAAAAAAATGTCAACTCTTGACTTTTGAATTATCATTTCACAACAATATAATAAATGAATATATAAGCATGAAATAAAGCTGTAAAGTTATAATTAAGGTTAAATGCAAAGAAGCAAAACCCTTTTGGATCGGCTCACTCCTTGAACATGTTAGAGATGATCTACTGCTCATTTCCCTCAACCTTATATTCCTCTTTTTTGGGCAATCTGCCGTCTGGTGAGCTAGCATTTTCTTCCTTTTGCCAACCTATATTCATGACTTGTTTTCCTTTCTCATAATTGTCTTTTTTTTTTTTTTTTTTGGTTCCTGATAAGGATAGCACCATCATCTATTTCACTGATGATCACTTAATTGAACAGATAATAAGCTGCCAAGGACGTTAAATGCAGTAGGCAAACAAAGCATTCGTTTATTTTTGTTTACAAACGATATGCTGCTAGGCTAGGGTAAGTTAACTTCTTAATTCATGTGTGATCCGTTAAATCCGACATAAATAAATTTATTTAAACCGAGTTGAAAAAATATGTATTGTATGAAATTTAGAAAACTCTTACTGCTGAAAAGAAGAAAATTCTATTAAGGAATTTCCCTTTTTTTCATTAATTCTTAACTGATCTAACCATTCTTTTGACAATTTTAATGCTCCCATTTTGAAAGATGAATAAATAAATTTAAAAGGAAGAAAAGAAAAGGGTGAATTATTTGATCACCCCTTGCTTTGGGAGGTATATGCTAATGGAGGAGACTGTTTTCCATTATGGAATATCTTTGCCTTTTTAAGGACTACCCCATAAAATTAGGCTTTCTTGAATACAGTAAAAGGATACAACAAGTGGTCAAACAGTTGGTCAGATGGATTATTTCATGACCAAAGTACATACTTTGGTGCAAGAAAACATCATTTTCAATGAATGGGGGCACTGGTTATACAATGTTCTCTACATCCCAGTAAGGCTGTAACCCATCAGAATGTAGTTCAAAAAGTCTTACCAACAAAATCTACTTGACTTTTCAAACTCCCATGTGATGCAATGTATAATATTTCACCTAAACCTATATGGTTTTCCCATAAGAATGAGATGATATGAATTTGGATAGAGGAGCAGATGATGCTTCTTCCAAAGATAAAACCATTCCAATTAGCAGCTTACCATTCTACCATAAAATTATTTTGATTTGGAAAAAATATCATGCATCAATCATTAAATTAAATGCTTGGATACTATTGGTAAATTTCTATATACCATGAGAAATGAATTGTTTTTTTTCCCCCTTTCATATTCCTTGACATTCTGGTTAGTCAACGTGCAACCTGTCAGGCTAAAATGCCAGGTTTTTTAAGAGAAGACAGAAATATATAGTATTGGTTTGGTTAAGATATTCAAAATCATGGAAACTGGGATGGTTATAGCAAAATTTTCATGAAAACAGCTAGAAAAAATTTCAGTTTGGACCACGAAAGAGTTGAAGCTCTGTAGGTTTGAATTGGGTATACTTTTGTTTTGAAGCTTATGATCTTAGATCCATTAATCAGTTATGGCCAAATTAGAAAAACCAATACAAAATCCGAGACGAAGAAGTGATAGCTAGGCAAGGGCAAGAAAATCTTGAGAAAAAAAAAAAAGGAAGAAGTATTTTAGCTTTGCTCCTGCATGAGCCATAAAATCAACATTAAAATTTTTATTTGGATTAAGCAAAATCCTAGACATTTAATTCAAGTTTTCTGAAATTTGAGTTTCTTTTGCAGCCATGTTATTGTTTTATTACTGAATTTTTAAAGCTTTAATTGTAACGATAGTTGTAATGATAATTATAACACAGTGAAAGAATTCATTCCATCATGTTAGCAAAAAAATTTTATTTGAATGAATGATAAGATTAATTATTATGATATTAAAACAGTAAAAAAAATTACTGTAGTTGCAATTGAAAAAAAAAAATTATGATTGAAAAAATTTATATTAAACGAATTTTACTGTAATTAATATTTGAATTTAATCGATGGTATAACGAACTTAATTACACTACATTAAAAGTGTCACGAAATCCAAACCCCCCTCCAATTAATCCACCAAAAATTGAGCAATTCTTAATAAAAATGTTGAGCTACAATACAAGAGCTTCAATTTCTTGTTGGTCATAGAGAATCCAAGCTTGGGACTGGGAAAAAGCAACTTATAAACCCCACATACATCTGATTATTAAGTGTTCGATAAAAAGCACAGTAAATATCAATCTGAAATTGGAACTTTCCCTTTCATTTGGGTTTGATTTTGCAAATCCTCCCCCCCCCCCCTCTTTTGTCGCTGTACCTGCATGCGGGCCCAACTTTGTGATCTCTTTATTGGGCCCCAGGCATCAATTAAACTCAAATTTTCTCATCAATTATATTATTATATCTTTAGTATTTGAATTTTGAAAAAAAAAAGATTATGTTTATTTCAACCCATTTGACTGTATTTGAACTAAAACATGTTACTAAATGAATAAATTACTATAAATTTTGAGAGGTATATGTAGGTGGGTTATGCAAATTATGAAAAAATCTTTCAATTTATTAAAAAAAAAAAAAGTGAACCCAAAAAAAAAAAAAAGAAAGAAAGAAGTTGGCCCCTATTCTCAAGGGAAACGAGTAAAAAAAAAAAGAATAAACAAATTAATTAATATAAAAAATCCGAAATAAAAAAGATTTATATGGCTTTGTTTGCCTTTTTCTTTTTGAGCATCTTTATGTTTTTATCATAAAAAAGAGAGAGGAAAAAAAAAATGACAATTCTCAAGTATAGATAAAATACTAATTTCTAGAAAGGTGGCCAAAAATTAGTCGGCAAGAAAATTTTTTGAAATTTAAAAATAATATTTTTCATAATAAAAATTTTAAAGATTTTTATTCAAAATTTGATATTTGAAAATTTTTAAAATTTTATAATTCGTGTATTTCTACATATCTGTTTCATATAAAATAATTATAAAATATAAAATTATTATGTTTAATTTATATTGATATATCAAATATAAAATATATATTTATTTTTGACAATATATATAATTTTTGTTAAAATTTTATATTATATCATTTTCATATAATTAATTAATTATTTTTTTATTTTCATAGTAACTACTAAGACATCTTTTATTAAAAAAATTCATGTAAATGTTAATTACTACATATTATCCCCTATAAAAAAAATGAAGGTCATATTTGCTTAAAAATTCTAACACTTCTTTTTTGAAGTGTTCTTTGCCTAAAATTTACATTATTTTTTTTATCATTTAAAAATCATATGGCTTAGAGCTCATTGAAATTGGATCCACTTCCAATGCAAGTTAACGCTACAAAATTGTAATCTTTGAAGTCGTTTCCCATTTCACATAACAACAGTTGTACATTTTCAGCTTTGAAAAAGAATTTGCCGTTTCGAAATTCTCTCTTCAGAGTTGAGTTTAACGTGCGACAAGACAAAAGCCAAAAGCAAAGCAACAAGGTGACAGCGTTGAACCTGGCATCATCACATTTATTTACATCCACAAGATCCTAACTCTGGGTTTCCACTTTTAACCTCGGTTTGTCCGATTTTCAGTTTTCTATCTTCTTTTGTCTCTTCCTCTATCTACTTCTGTTCTTCACCCTTATGAGCCCCTTCTTCTTCCCACTATCTGTTTCAGTGTTGCTTCACGGGGATGCATCTTTTTACTTCTTACCCCTGTAAGTTTATGCTTTGTAATTTAAATGCATTTTTTGCTGGTTTACTTGTTGCATTGTTGTGTTTTTGGACTTCTAAAGTCTGGGGTTTTTTGGTATCTGCGTTTAGTAAATGTTATAGTTGATTAGTGATTTGAGTTGCTACTCACTATAAAGGGTCTAACTTGGCTAATCATGGACTGGTGTGAAATTTGCTGAATTAGGCTGTTTGATCGTAAGTGGGGAAATATAAGCTAATAGGGGAAAAATAGAAACTTTTAAGACTTTACTTCTTTGTGCTTTAAAGGGCCTTAACCAGCAGGAATTTGATAGATCTTAGAATTTGAATTTTCTATTTTGTGTTTTATATATACACACAAGAAGAAAGTTATGTTTATGTATACTTGAGTTCTTTCAATTTAGTGGAAATAGTGGTCTGATCTGTGCCATTGTTTATGCTTCAATAAAGGGATTGTAAGATCTTTTGAGAATGTTTGATTAGTACTTAATCTCTAGTATATTGGATTATGAGACGCGAGATGGTGATTGAATCATGGTTTGGCAATTTATGGTGGAATTCAAGGAAGAGTGCTTCAGACAGTACTGACAAGGTGGTGCTTGGAATCTTGGCATTTTTACAGGGTTTGCTTACTCATAGCCTGACTCGGTGACTCTAAAACCAACTATCCCCGGGGGCTGACTAAAAATAGCTATAAAAGCCAAGCAGGAGACAAGGCAGGGACTGAACTTCGTCCCCAACTCTAGCATCGGTTCTCGAAATGAAACTTAAGTTGCCAGCTCAGTGTCTAAGTTGGTGCATTTATGGCAGTTTTTGGATGATAGGGAGATCTTGAAGTTGAGGGAAGAGATTGCAAACTCGATTGGAATCCAAAGGGTTGTATCTGATGATGGAAATTACCTTATGGATCTTGCACTGAATTAGGTAATTGAGAATTTTGGAAATCAGGCAACATCTGTGGCCAGGCTTGGGAAGAAGTGCACTTACCTTATATATCACCGTTTTGAACATTTCATAAATGATCCAATTTTGAACAGTTTTGAATGGTTTGGGTGGGAATATCACTGGAAGAAGATGGAGAGGAAAGTAAAGAAAATGGAGAGATTTGTTGCAGTACGATGCAGTTGACTCCAGAGTTGGAAGTGCTGGCAGAATGTGATTAAACTCTTAGGAGGATGCAGAGAAATGCCAAGTCAGATTAGTGAAATTACTTGAGTTTCGATGATGGAAGGTATTGTGGCAGTTTCAGGAAGTAAAAAATCTATGTGAGATGTCGACATGGGTTAGAACTTATGATTACATTGTCCGGCTTCTGTTGAGATCACTTTTAACAATACTTGAGAGGAAAAAAAAAATGTCTTTGGGACCAATCAAGTGGCATCTGTAGATGGTAACAATCATTTTGAATCTATTAATAGCAACTGTCTTTCATGCAGCCATTCCTTTTCCACTCTAATACCGTCTTCAGTATACCCTTCTGATAATAATCTGTGTGGATTCTCCACTGGACCTCTTGGCAGGTCATTTTCAAAGTCTGTGCAGACAACTGGCAAGCATCTACAATTACATTACCAGTCTGCTGCTTACATTTCAAGCAGCCACATTCAAAAACCAAACGGGGTCATGTTGGTGTTGGGCCTTTTAAAGGATGCATGTCAGCTGGAAGTAATTGTCCCATTTTAGAGGGCTGCAAGTCGATTGGCACTAGAAATATCGGGTTCATTGTTGCTTACACCAAAAATATTGACAAAATAAACAGTTCACAGATGGAGTCATTGTCCTGCAGCAATAAAATATATTCTAAACTATCCACTTTCAATACCAAGCGCTTGTTGAATGCTCCTACATCAACACTTAGTGATGGTGCATTATCTCTCCACTATGCAAACATGATTATCTTAATAGAGAAACTAGTTTCGTCACCTCACTTGATTGGCCTTGATGCAACAGATGACCTGTACAATATGTTACGTACAGCTATGAGAAATGCTCTACGTGTTAAACTTAACTTGTATGTGAAGAATTTGGCTTCATTCATCCATGATGCTTCCCTTGCAGCAAAGTGGAGTCTAGCACTAGTGCGGATATTGGAATGGCTGACTCCCCTTGCACACAACATGATTACGTGGCAATCCGAGTGTAATTTTGCGAAACAGCATGTGGTTTCCGGGTCAAATGTACCTTTGGTGCAGACGCTACACTTTGCCAATCGAGCAAAAACTGAAGCAGCTATTACAGAGCTTCTTGTAGGCCTTAATTATGTCTATAGGATTGGGAGAGCACATAATGAAAAAGCTTTACAGGACTTTGCTGGCTGTGGCTGTACCAGTGTACCCAATATTTGCTCAAAAGGGATGGCATAAGATAACTATCAACTTCCTGAAGCAATGCTCAATGCTTCCATGAGGCTTCTTTTTAATGTCCAGAACAAAGAAGAAATTCATCCCATCATTGAGGTACTGCATTGAGTGTTATGTCGAGCTCATTCTATCTAGTTCGGTTTATTCATTTGCAACTAATAGATTCTTTTGTTTGTTTATATATAGTCAATGAATTTAGGTAGCTAGCCATTTGTAACGAATATTACTTATGGTAACATAAGCTTGCCTTGGTCCCGTCGGAGTATTGGCATTCCTCAAGCATTACATACTGAATAAGATGTTTTGCAACTTTATTGCTGTTAGTTAAAACGCTATGATTTTGAATGCCCTGCTACCTCATAACTATAGGTACTACTCTTCACAAACAAAAAAGCTAGGGTGACATTGATGTTGTAGTGTCGATATTTTGTCCTGAGTGATGGGAATCATTTATGCTTTGGTTCTTTTTTCTTGTGGGATGGCCTGTGGCAATGTGATAAAAAAAATGATGGGATACCTACAAGTACTTGAAATTTATCAGTGCCAATTAACTAAACTATAGGTTCTGAATTTTATGGTTGCAGTGACAAAGTAAGATAAGCTTCTTGAGAGCTCATTTTTGTTTTACCAATTTACTGTACTTAATCATGCCTACCATATTAATTTGTCTGTTGCAGAGGATTCTTCAAAGTACTTATTAATGGTGTGAACAATTAATCTTGCGTGATCATCTTGCATACATGACATGCTTCTTGGTTATTGCTTCCAATGGTATGAGCTTTCATATTGTTATCCCCACCGTTTCATTCATGTCTATAGCCTCTTTCGTGTTGTTGCTTGCAAGCTCCCAGTGAAAGGAATGTAGCAAGGGTTGTAAGCTAATGAGATGTCTAAACAAATTCGTCTCCCAGATCCAAAAGGGATCAACTCAAAATTCTGTCCCATGTAGTCTATTTTTTTGGCCTAAAAATCGTTCGGTCTAGAATGTGAAGGGAACCTACCCTTTACAAGCCTGCTTACAATTTACATGGCTCGTCCAATGTCCTGACCATGTTCCCCTTGGTCTCCTGGGTATCCAACCATTTCTGGACAGGGAGGAACTAGGAAATCGACCAAGTTTGGCTGCCCAGTCCATTCCATGACCTTGTTCATGGCATCAAAGAACTCTTTCCCTTCTTTTGATCGACAACATGAAAGCTCCCGCCACAGCACGAGGTTGCCAAATGCCAACCAGGTTAAATGACACGAGGAAAAGAGAGAGCCAAAAGTTCCTCACCTTCTCCCATAGCAGATACTAATATTATATGCAAACAAGAAGGGTATATTCAGTGTTATATAATAATTTGATTTATGATAAATGAGTTTCAATGTGAATCTTATGGAAAAAAAAAATTAGAAGTTTAGGAATTGCCCGTATTTTGTACTCTTCTTGTTCTCATGTCTATTCTATGGTCCAGTCATGAGTAGCATTGCTAATATCAAACTTCCAGTCAAAGAAATGAACCACATAAGACAGCCAAATTTAATTACACGTTGGCTTCAAGGACTAATTAAAAGATTATTAACTGTAATTAATTATAGTCAGGAACACTGGTGTTCGAAGGAAACTGAATCAGCATCAAACAAACCAGAAGTCTGTCTCTCTTGAAATCACCCTAAAATTTGATCAAATTAAATTTTGTCCCAAATCCAAATAATATAATGAAATTTGCAGTACGAGACATTGAATGAAAAATCTGCTTGGCACAATTTCCATGCAAGAAATGGTGATCCTGGGTGAAGTTTCCTTCAGAGATCCTGAGTCTTGACAAGTGCCCTTTCATCAACCCTTTGTTGTCAATTTTGCTAATCATAAAAAAAAACGTAACATAAACTATTCATCAGATGCTTTAATATTATTATAAAATAAACTTACATAAAGTTTCAAATTGACTTGCTTTACTCTAGTCTGCGGATGTCCGAGGCTTTTTAGGAACTGCTAGTAATGGCTCCAGCTTTCTCATTGTTACACCCAATATGTCTTTCATGTCAATTGTCTCCTTGGTCACATTGCCTCCAAGTTCCCAATCAAAGTGGTGAAGCAATGAGCCTAAAACAAGGTGAAGAACTCTATCAGCTAGTGCCACACCTGCACACATTCTTCTTCCTGCTCCAAAAGGAATTAGCTCATAATGATTCCCCTTGTATTCGATTTTAGATCCAATAAACCTGTCAGGCTTGAAGGATAAAGGGTCAACCCACACTTCCGGATCCCTTCCAATTGCCCAAGCATTTACAAAAACTTGTGTGTTTTTGGGTATGTGATACCCCATAAAGTTGGTGTCTTGGATTGCCCTTCTTGGGATAAGGAATGGAATTGGAGGATGTAACCGAAATGTTTCTTTTATTACTGCGTTCAAGTAATGAAGATTTTCGATGTCATTCTCTTCCACCTTTCTATTTGGCCCGACCACCCGAGTAAGTTCTGCTTTGGCCTTGATCATGGTGTCTGGATTGCAAAGCAGCTCGGTAAATGCCCATTCTATGGTGCTGCTTGTTGTTTCTGAACCAGCCAAAAATATTTCCTGGTCAAAATTTCAGTAAGGTGTTACAAAATGAATGCCAGGAATCAAGATGAGGAGCTTGTTGGAAGGTATTTTTCTGTTGCAGTTATGGCAGAAAAGCAGAAGTTGCATTAGAAGGCTAGTTGAATTTAGACTTTGTTAAGAATTGTTTAACCACCATTTATTTTAATTTCATCGCTATCACTCTTTTTAATTTCATCATAACTAATTTCACCCCATACAAATAACGACTATTAGTTTCCAGCTACAGCAGGAAATGAGTTGGCAGCTAGTTATTATTAACAACTGTAATGCCAGTTACTAGTTCTAAAAATAGGATTAGTTTACAGATATAAGACTGAAGACTGAAGACAAGTGCTTCCAAGGTTGGAAAGACGGAGAGCAACAACCCACCATTGGAACAAACATGGAAATCTTTTGTTTAACAAAACTATTCTGTTTTGAACAGAACAAATTCACCAATGAGCCTATGTAGAACGTCTGGTACAGAAAATGTCACTCGGCCATTGCCTGGAAAGGATAGCTTCCATCTAATTTGGCTGATTTCTAATTAATTGGATTCTATATGAGAATATGTCCTAAGATTAACCCTTGCCATTGATTTCTTGATTCTCAACTTTTATTTTCAAGACATTGAACCAAATAACAGAAGAAATATAGCAGCATGATATGTTTCATTAAAGTAAGAGAATTACCAGGATGAAGATATTCAGGTCTTTGTCAGATAATTTGGCTGGTTCGTCCTTGCCATTTCCTTCAAACTCAATCAACAAATCCAAGAAATCCCTTTTATCTTTCCCGATCTTCTTCTCTTCCATTCTTTCCTTCACAAACTTGGAGGCAATCTCAATAGCCTTACCAAGATCCTTCTCCATCTTCCTTTTCAATCCCTGAGGGTCCAGCCACTGCAGCCACGGGAAAAAATCTGCTATATTTCCTTGCCCGGACAATGTCATTAGGCTCAACATGGTCATGAAAAATTCTGAACCCTCCTTTGAATCAGGATCGAACAAATCACGCGACAGCATAAGGTTTCCAAGCAAATTAAATGTCAACAAAAACACAAAACGTGCCACATGAATTCCATTTCCATGTGACTCTCCTTTCACCTTGCATGCCTCATCTTCGATCCATTGCAGCATATTATCGACACATTTTCTTCGTATAGAAGCTGTTTCATTTATCCGCTTGTTGACCAACATATCGACCGTAACTAGGCGCCTTAGCACACGCCAATATGAACCATACGGGGCTAGAGCTACGGAGCTTTTGTGGTAATCGTGGGCGCGCATGGTATCTGTGATGTTGCGCTCAGCAAAGGAGAGATCGTGGTTCTTGAACAACTCAGCAGCTGCTTTTGCTGAAAGAATTGCCATGGTGTTCACAGTGCCTAACCTGAGCCATATGACTTCACCATACTTGTCTCTCAGGCCGGTCAAGGTCCGGTGTGGCATGGTGCCAAGGTCGAACATGTTTCCAAGAATCGGCCATCCTGGTGGCCCTGGAGGGAGCTTGCCAGGGGTGAAGTTTCTTCTTCGGAAGAATAAGAACAAGGCTGATGATGAAAATATGAAAAGGCAAACAAGAAAACTTGGAGTCAAATCCATGATTTTGCAGGCCAAGTTCTACAGTCCTTGGCAGCTTTCTACACTTACCTTGATATTATAAGGAAACATGCAAAAGGGTTGATTGAAATTCTACTTTATAAATTACTTTTTAAAAATTTTTTTATGTAATTATAAATATCATTAATAAATGTCGGATTCCATAGTTTTTTAATCAACAATTGTTTAGAAATTTCTCTTCTTTGCTTCTGTCTGATTTCATCTCTTGGCAAAATGACAAATTAAAGAAGTGAAAGCATTGTTGGCTGAGATAACTAGAAGACACAAACTTAGATGCCATCAATTATAAAATCTTTGAAAATATAAATAAACGAACAAATTAAGCATTTGTCCACTTAAACAAATTAAAGTATCATTTAAATTTTTTTATTTTATTACAATCAATTAAATAACTTCGAACATTTATTTTTATTTAATTAAAATTTTAAATATTTATTATCACTCAATTAAATTATTTATTAATTAATTAAAATCGTTCACTTGAATCACATAAATGTGGTGAGCGATAAAAAATTTCAATAAAATGATAAAATTTTGAATATTAATATAATTTTAGTTCAATTTTTTTTTAATGAAGGCTACGTACTACTCCAGGGCCCCAGCCCCCATGAGGTCAAATTAGCCGGCGCTTAACCATGCAATGTTTCACATGTAGTGGGTCCAAAAGACCATCTAATTTATTACTATCTAATACCGTACTATTTTGGTGCTACCATTAAAACTCTATTAATGAATATTTATTTCGTATGAACTATAAGATCATAGCATTTTTTTCCTTTTTTTTATTTTTTTATAACGAAAGCTATCATTTGAAAATAAAAAAAATAAATTATTTTTTTAAAATAATTATATAAATTAGCTGAATTAAATTTTGAATTTTTTTTTGTTTTACATTTGGATAAAAAAAATGTGATTATGTATTATATAACTTTAGATCAATCTCAAATGAAAATGTTAATTACAAAGTTAAGTCATGATATATATATTTATGAAATAAAATAAAGTGATGACTCAACAATCTGGGATTCAAAGAGGCATATTCATGAGTTTATTCCATCAACAGAAAAGGAAAAGATTCCCGGTTTACCAGACATGTAGAGACAAATATCAAAAGTTCTGTACTCTAATGTTGAAGCATATTGTCTGTTAAAGCCGTCTTACTTGAAGAGAATCATCCTCCCGATTCCTCGCTCCCTTCCATTTTTTTTTTTCCTGTCTTTTTAATATGATGCAACTTTTTTTTTAATAAATTTGTCAAGTTGATAACATTAAGATTTAAATAGTAAAAAAAATTATTATAATTATGATAAATAAAAAAATTATTATAACTATGATTAAAAAAAATATAATAAAATTTATTAAAATTAATATTTAAATTTAATTAATAATATAGTGAAATCGATTACACTGCACTAAAAAATTAATGAAATTTAAATCTTCACTTAAGCATAGATAAGCATGTTGTTATCTATATGCTTATTAATTCTCTGAATAATTGAAATAAGACAAGTTAAACTTTTACTTTTAAAATTGATATTATTTACACGTCGTTGTCATCATGTCTCTCCTATGTAGATTGGTCTTGAATATACTTTAAAATAATGGAAAAGATTTTATATGAAAATTTATAAGTAAAGTTGTAAAATTTTTAATAAAAATAAATATATTAAACTTAACATATTCAAAAATTTTATCACATAAATTAAATATGTAAAAATCAAAAGAAATTTAATAAATTTTGATATATTTATTAACATATGTTTTAAATAAAAATATTGATAAAATTTTTATTATTAAATAATTATTAATCAAATTTAAATTATAAATAATTTTTTAATAATTTTTTTACATATTAATAATTTTTATATTAAAATTTATCAATTTTTTAATTTAAAATTTTTATTTATTTATTTTTAATAAAAAATTTCAAGAACTTTATCTAGTATAAGTTTTGTCCTTAAATAACACAATCTAATAAAAGCCCAATTTCAACAAACCATCCACGGCCGCCCCATATAAGGCATTGACACGACCTTCAAGGGAGCAAATTTCTTATGTGCTTTGCCCATTCGTTCATTCATGTCCATATTCTCATGCTTAAGCCCATTAGCCAAGATCCAATCGAAAGATTGTAATAAAGATCCCCACGCAACGCGAAGCACACCAGAGGCAAGACTCGAGGGATTGCGAGCCATTTTAACCAAAGATACGTACGGTGGCCAACCTAACAGGAAAATATTGTTGCCAACCGTCGGCCACATTCTTGGCCCTGGTGGAAGCAGCCACGGTTTCTCCGAACGACAATTCTGGCGCTGTTTCGCCATTATTGCGCATCCAGCAATCCATAGCAAAACGGCTACTACTAACCCCAAAGTTTCGTAGTCCATTATTTTTTTGGTGTGGCTAAAATTAGGGTTGTTTGGAAATGTTAATAAACCCAAAGTTCCTTTTATATTAGTTTGTGAATGGTTGTGACAAATTTATGCATTGTTTTTTTCTTGAATATTCGAGGACAAACTTCTTGAACATGACCATTTATTTTCTTAATAAGACGACAAATCTTAAGTTAAGTCGTCGTCATATATCTAAAAGAAAAATATAAAAATTACGAACTAATTAGGCGTAGAAACGTTCCTAACATCGTAGGCTTAGTCCCTGTTACTGTTGTAAGGTAATGGAATAACGTTCAAAGGAACGGATTTCCTAAGCGTTATGGCCATCCGCTCAGTCATGTCCAAATCCTCAGGCTTAATCCCATCTGCCAGGGTCCAATCAAATGAATGTAGCAGCGACCCCAACGCCAAAGGCAGCACAAGAGAGGCAAGAGGAACAGCAGGACACATTCTCCGACCAGACCCGAATGGTATAAACCCAAAATGTTGTCCTTTATAGTCCATCTTGTTGTTCAGTTCCAGGAACCTTTCTGGCTTGAAAACTAATGGATCATCCCACGATTTGGGGTCTCGTCCAATTGCCCGAACATTCACTAGAATCTGTGTTTCTTTGGGGATTGTGTAGCCCAACATTTTGCAGGAGGCCATAGCCAAGTGAGGGACTAAGAAAGGGAGTGGTGGGTGAAGTCTTAATGTTTCCTTGATAACTGCTGTAAGGTATGGCAGATTTTCAATATCATTTTCTTCAACCTTCTTTCCAGGGCCTATAGTACTTCTCAATTCAGCTTGGAGTTTCTCGAGTTTCGTTGGATTGTGTAAAAGCTCAGACATAGCCCACTCTAAAGTGCTCGTGGTTGTATCAGTCGCTGCTGCAAACATTTCCTGATATACATATATGACAAGGAAACCAAGTTAGCTTTTTGCATGCGTAAAAGATTGAAATTAGGGCACGTTTATAGGAAAGTTATTGAAAATAGACTATAAAGCATGACACTTGAAAATAGACTATAAATTTATATTTAATACATTGTTAGTGTATAGATTTAATACACTATTAGTAAATCAGATGATATCATTTCATTAATTAATAATTAATAATCTTTAAAATAAATATACAAAAATTAAATTTTATAAAAAAATTTACTCATTAATAAGATAACATCATCTGATTTATTTTATTAATAAAATAATATCATCTAATTTATTGATAATATATAAAATCTATATATTAACGATACGTCTAATATAAATCATATTTTTATTATTGCATCTCATTATATTGTATTTTATTTTTAAAAAATTACTTAATTAGTCTATATGCATGCTTACATGTCAAAAGAAAATAAGTAATAATTACTTACTAAAACAATGCTATTGATAGTTGTGGAAGAAAAACTTGATGGCTCCTCTGTACCATCACCATGAAACTCCAAAAGCACATCCAGGTAATCTTTTCTCTTCTTCTTTTCATTACATCCATTTTCCATGCTTTCCATCCTTTCCTTGATGAACTCTCCCACAATTTGAAAGGCATGTTCAATATGAAACTGTGTTCTATGTTTAATACCTTGAGGGTCAAACCCTTTCAAAATTGGAAAGAAGTCTGCTACATTTGGCTTACCAGCGAACTCCATGAACTTTTTTGCATGGTAAAAAAAATTTGCACCTCTCTCCGATTTCGGATCCAATAAATCCTTTGAAAACATGAGATTACCAATGAGATTAAAAGCCAATAAGAAAAAGAATCTTCCGATATCGACGGCATGGGTTCCACAATTACTAGCATCTTCTATGAATTCCAGCATTTGATCTACGCAGTTTCTTCGTATGTCTTTCATGGCATCAAGACGGTTTCGGACGAAGAATTCCGTGGTGCATAAACGCCTCAACATCCGCCATTTTGAACCGTATTGAGCTGTAATAATAGACCCTTCATTGCCGTAATTCCCTTTCATGGACTCGTAAATTTTGCGGCCTGCAAGCTCCACGTCATGGTTCTTGAACATCTCACGAGCCACTTCTTCGGATGAGATGACCACGTAGCACATTGAACCGAGCCAAAGTGTCATGATGGGTCCATGTTGACGAGCCAATTTAGTGATAGACAAATGCGGTGGTTCCCGACTTAACTGGAAAATATTGCCAACCACTGGCCACCTTCTTGGCCCTGGTGGAAGCTGCCCAGCTGAGCCTTGGAAACGATGGAGCCAATTCACCATTGCACATGCAACCCATAAGATAGCCCCTGCAAATGCAATTAACCCAAATATTTCGAAATCCATTATTTTTTTTTTTGGTTAGCTTAATTATTTTATTTCATTGTTAAAGCAGGTTTCCCTTAATTTATAGCGTAGTGATCGTTGATAGCTAGTTTACGTTGGCTACAGTTATTTTTTAGATCTTAAACGTTGAAAATTTATCCTCTTTTGCCTTGGGGGACCGGAATTTTGGTGTTATATTTTAGTTGCACTTTGAAATTTAACAAGCAACTTGTATACTGATTTAGTTGACAATGCTTTTGCCAACTTTTGTTTTTTACAAAATATGTTGTAATATAAGAAAAGAAAAAGAAACTGCAGAATACTATATTTAAATATTAAATTTATTAGACGTAATATTTTAAAATAATTTTATAAATAAATTGATTTAATCTTGGAATTCTTTGTAAATTTTAATTTTTTTAATTAAAAAGGTATTGATGCAATAGGAGGCATTCTCTTGTACCAAAAACAATTAATTAGGTTATTTATTCAATACTTACTATGGAAAGCCGCCAGGGATTAGGCGAGACGACTGCAAATAATTAATGCTCTATATTGATCACTAATTTGCTATTCATGCAATGCACAAATTATTTTTACTTTAATTTGTGTAAAAATATAAATTAATATTATTTAATTCCTTATATTTTTAAAATATACATAAATTAAGTTATTATTCATGCGATGCGTAAATTATCTTTAATTATTTAAATGTGTATACACATATAAATTAACATTATTTAATCACTTATATGTTCAAGATATATATAAAATTAATATAATATAATTAAGATATTAAATCATCATAAATTAAAATTTTTTACTAAAAATTTAACAAATTTAAAAAATATGAAAATAATAGTTAAAGAATAATAAATATCCAAAAGATATTATAAATAAAAATATTGAGTACACCAACAAAATATTAAAATAAAAACTAATAATTTCATCACTTCAAATTAATTTTCTTCAATATGTATTATCTTCATCTTGTACAATCATTTTAAAGTACCTACAAATTTATATAATTTTAAGATAAATTTTGTTTATTTAAGATAAACAATAATTTTTAATGTTTAAACAATGTACTAAAAGCTTACTTTATTTCATAACCTACAATAATAACATCTTGTAGCAAGTGTGGTGTTTCCTTTATTTTATAGACGGGAAACGTGCTTACAGTTACAATAGTCTACACAATTCACCAACAGAAGTGAAAAAAATCAAGCCAACTAGATTTGAAAATTTTAATAATTAAAACTAAGCTCCTTTATATTAAGAAAAGTCAAGTTTTTCATGAGACAACTACCAAACAAAACCAAAACTAATAAATGTTAGAAAATAAACAATAATATGTAATCATTTGTTTCTAAGATCATTATTTCCAAACAATGCAGTTAATTTTTTTTTAGAGTAAAGAATGAAGTTAAATGTTAATCTACATGTTTGTTGATAAAAGGTTTCATGAAAACTACTTCACATATGCATCTATTCTCCTTTAGCACCCATATTTGAAAACAAAGAGTTCTATATATTTCGAAAAATAAAGATGCAAGTAAGCACTAAAGCAGAGTAATAAAATATCTACTTATCAATCATTCTTTGTATAAGATTAGTGCACGTAAAAATGGTGACATAGTATCATTGCATATGATATCGACACTTGAGGCTTGCAAGTAAATTTGTCAATCACCATATTATGAACATAAAACCTATTTTAGAAATTAAAGTAAATATCAAAAAACAAATTCAATGTAGATATTTGTAAGTTAAAAATAAAAAATATGTTATTAACACTTAAAAAAGAGAAGAATAAATGGCTTTGTGAATTGTAACTTTATACTTTGCAAAATATGAAGAAGTATACATTAAGGCAGAGGAAAAAAGCAAAGAAATATAATTAATTTTAAGAGTTTCTTAACTTTTTTGTTCTAATATGTCATATTTGATCAATTTGAATTTAAAAATAATCAAATAATAGAGGATTATTATGAAATCTCTAAAAATAAAAATTATATTTGAGAATTTGAAATTTAAAAGATATATATTTAAATTATCAAAAAAACCTTTTTTTAAATAATAGGAAATCCATTTTAAATATAATATATCAGTACATTTTAGTTTTTTTTAGATTTAAAAGGATATATAAATCTAGATTATTAATAAATATATTTTTAAAATAATATATTTTATATTTGAGATTTATTCTTTTCTTTTAAAAGATTTACTTGGGTGTTTTAAAATTTTTTTTATTCTATTAATGTTTTTTGTTTTTATTTCATTAGAAATATTATGATTTGGGTGGACATATGTAATTAAATTCTTCTATAAATAATCTAAATATATATTACTACAATTAGAATTGGTAACGGGTCGAGTTTGGACGAATTTATGCTCACTTCGAACCCAACTTGATTTTATAACCATAAAACCTGAACTTGACCAGACCTAAAATTTTTTATTATTTTTTATACCCAAACTCAAGCCAACCCGATATTGTATAATCCCGTATCCAACTCGACTCAAAATTAAGAAATTATTATTATTATTTAAATATAAATATATAATTATATATAAATAAAAAATTAAAAAATAATTTTTAATATAATACCTGGTCGGGTCGATACGAATTTGCTTAAAACCTGAATCCGATCCAAGCTTGATTTTTTTTAATAATACTTGACCTAAAACCAATTTAAAAAAAATAAAAACAATCATATGAGGTCGGGTCTGAACCAGTCGGACTCGAGTTGGATTGCTAATCTTATATACGATTGGACTTTTTAGATTTAAAAAGATAGATATATATTTAGATAATAAGAAAATTTATTCTAAACTATATTTCTACGTTTGAGATATTTAAATTTAAAAATATATTTTTTAGATTATTACGAAATTCATTTAAAATTTAAAAAGATAATATATTTAAATTAGATTTTATTGATAATAATATTATTATTTACAAATTTTGTTGGTAACAATATATTTAAATTATACATTTAAAAAAATATATTTAAAGATAATTATATATATTTAAAAATAAAAAATAATATTTAATTATTATTATCTAACGTATCATTCAAAAAAATTTTAAAGTCTTGAATTTGTATACAAAAACTTTTCTGTTATTAGTTGAAAGTAGCTTGATAATAGGCAAATAAGCATTAGATCAATATTTTTTTTCATAAAAATATATCAAGATTTAAATAAGCCTGATAAAAACCATTGAAATAGCAATATAATGTAATTAAAAGTTACTAATTAACTGAGAAAGAAAGAGAAACTAACCTAGAAAACAAAAGAATGATGTATTTTAAAACATAAGAACATGAAATGGCACATATAAAAAAATTTAAATTTAAAAAATGAAATTATATATCTAAATTAAAAAATAAATTTAAATTTAAATCAATATTTTTTTATAGATTACACCTAAAGATAGTTAGGAAGCAAATGTAGTTATGAAAAAAAAAGGGAAAGAAAAGAAAACAAATGGGTTTTCACATTACTTAAAAGTTCAACCTTATATAACTATTGGATTATATATGTGCTTTTGTGCCAATAAGTAAACAATCAAACAAAAAAAGGTCTGATAGGAATGAAAAATAAGAAAAGAAAGGAAAGAAGTGGGATTTAACATTAAGTAAAAATTTAACCTCATATGACTATTAGATTATATAAAAAGTTTATTATCATGTCAATCTTTTTCCTTTAAAGCAATTGAATAAAAATTTAATTAAATCATAAAAAAAAATTTGACACATCTTCACTATTATAATTGTGATCTAAATATTGAAAAGAATGAGAATATAAAAATATTATTATTTTTTGAAAAGAAAAAAATATATAATTAAATAATAAATTAGCTCATAATATTTACGTACCTTTATTTATATGATTTTAAAGAAATTTTTGAAAAAATATGAAAATAAAAAAGTAGTAAATGTGTGTCAAAGGAAAAATAATTAAAAATAAATATTATTTTTATAAAAACAAAACAATAAAAGTAATAATACGTTTCAAAAAGTTACAAATTAAAAAAAAAAAAAAAACTCTTCACCTCATTCTATTTATGGTGTAGGATGATAATTAGGATGTTTAAACTTTAAATTATTGATGAATATCTTTTGAATTTAAAAAAATATAATAAGTGATATTTGTGTTTTTTAATTTAAAAAAAAATTAATGACTAAAGGATTACAAAAAAGTTGTCAAAGTAAAAGTATCCATTCGAGAAATTTAAATTTAAAAAGAGACATCTCTAGGCAAAATTTTAATCAAATAAAATTAATTTTTTAAGTTTTATATCTTTATTACAATTTATTGAGATTTTTTATTTTTGAAAAAAAAATCATAGAGAATTAATCATAAATAATTTGGGTAAAAGTTTTATTTTTAAAAATGTTAATATTTGAATTAAGTATAGTCGATATTGTCCACATGTCAAAAAAAGATATGTCCATCTAAACATCCACGTGACAAATTTTATTAGGTATTATTGTATATTATAATATAATATTTATAGATATGATTACCTTTATTTTGATTTTTTTATTAATTAGTTATCATACATTAGGATTGAATTCTAGAATAAGATTAAGAAGTTTATCTATTTTTTTATAAAAAGATTAATTTTAAAATTGAAAACAAATATATTATATATAATGAGTTTGTATTTGAAATATTAACAGTAGAATTTTTTATATTTTATTATATTTGAAAAAATATGTATCATCTTATTAATTTTATTACTATAATCTAAAAACTATATCGTCAATGGGATGTGATGCAACTAATTAACGATTTCAAACTCTAACATCCAACATATAAGCTGCATAAATTAATTTGACTTTTACAATATATTTGGTGGCTTTTGGTTTTAGTTACTTAGAAAACTCTAAAATGAATTTAATTGGTTGGCTAATTACCCTAAAGGCATGCATTAATTAAAGCATAATTCCAACCATAATTTTGAATAAATCTTGAAGAAATTGATTTATTGATTGGCAATTAATAACAATTATATCAAGAGGTAAATCAATTTGACCAGCTGCAGGTAGACAATACTTCAAGTTGAACTTCTTGATAACAACGTTAATCATGGGAATTAGGTACATGGAAAGATTTAGAATATATATATAAAAAAAATTATAGGCTAATAACTGACTTTTTTTTCTCTATACCTTAAATATTACATTAACTGAGCATTTATATAAGAGATAAGTATACGAAAATATATACGAACAGTCATATTCACCATAATAATTTTATACATATATATGTATGTTGGACCACTATAATTAATTGTGTTGGACAATGAACGTATCCCTTATAGTATATACATTGAACCTTTAAAAGGTTGTTAGGCAAACCAGCCTTAATTTAATTAAACTAATTTAAGTTAATAAAAACATAATCAAATAATCACATAATTACATAAGAGATAATAATTTAATGTAATTCAGTTCAACTGACATATATACATAAATGAAAAAAATTCATTAATTATAAAGAATTATAAATATATAAAATATCAATATTCAATCTCAAATAATACCTATAAACATTTTAATTCTCTTCTAATTTTACGAAATATTTTTAATACGAACAAACATATATTCATATGCATCTATGGATTATATATATGTAGACCTTTTATTCTTTTTTAATCCACTTTAACATATACACCCATAATGTTCTTTTCAATCTCTTTAATTTGTCTATCTAACAAAACCCTATAATTTTTTTATATTTTTTTCTTATATCTAATCCTATTGAGACTCATTATTTATCAGCATACAAATTTATCTATCAATAATCATTTTCCTCTTGAAATTATTCTTCTACAAATCTTTTTGTCCATCAAATAATATTTAGCCAATCTTATATCGAATAAATTTATATCCAAATTTTTTATGGGATTTGAGTCAATCCCAACAATCTCTACTTTGTCTCTAATTTCATCAATTATCAATCTTTATGCTGGATATACTTAACTCCATTCAGCAATGAAAGTTTTGTAATAATTTTCTTTGTGTCTTTCCATACTTCACCCAAATTGATCTCTTAAAACACAAACTCGAACCCATCATTCAATCAAGTTTTTTAAAAGTTTGTCTCTTCCTATGTCTTAAATATTTTTTCTTAAATCAATTATGAGGCCAAGAAGTCAATTCAATTAAACAATAAAGTCAATAGAAACATAATCAAACAATCAATTAATCACATAATAGATAATAATTTAATATGATTTAATCTAATCAGCTTACGTCCACATATGAGAAAAAAAAATTCACTAGTTATAGAAAATTATAAATATATAAATCATCAATACTCAATTTCCAATAATACCCATAGACTTTGTTATTTTTCTTTAGTTTTATAGAATATTTTAACCAAAACAAATATATATCCATATGCACCAATGCATCATACTATGTAGACTCTCTTATTTTCCTCTAATCCATTTAAAAATATACACCCATAAGGATCTTCTCAGTTCTGTTGGGTGTGTTTATATCATAAAACCCTGTAATTCTCTTATATATTTTTTTCATATATAACTTAATAAAGATTTTCACTATTTATAAGCATATAAACTTACTTATCAAAAATATTTTTCCTTTTGAAAATTTTTTTCTATAAGTTTTTTTATCCATTAAGTAATATTTAACCAATTTCCTCTTAAATAAATCTCTATCCAATTTTTTTATGAAATTTGAGTAAATCCCAACAAAAGTCACATAGCAATCAAAAACGCTTTTTTTTTTCATAAAAATGATCATAATTTGAAAATAAAAAAATTATAAATATTAAGATTTGAGCGCTTAATTTATTGAATGCCACCTTTTAATAATAATCATATGAATCAATTGAATTAAATTTCAATTTTCTAAATAAATTATCTCTACTTAAAATTTTATAAGAACATAGCCATCCTCATCTTATGTGCAAGCCTAATTTTGTACCTAGAAAAGCAAACTTCCTATAATTTTTGGCAATGATGCCAAGATTGAGATGTTCTCCACAGTCATGTATATATGTTGAACATGTTCTTTTGAATCAGATCTTGATAATACAAATAAATTAAGCAATAAGGAGTGGAAAGAAAACATATATATATATTATTTATATATATTTTGTCAACAAGAATTGAACTGAGAATGTGGTTAAAAAGTTACAGCGATGAAAATTAGTTTTTATTGTGTAATAGTTATAAATTCAATTAATTTTTGAAGAATTAATTATACTTTTAATATTTGAAAATTTTATAAATATACATATATAAATTGATTCTTAAATATTAAAATATATAATTTATATTATAAACTTTCAAATTATATATCATCTTAATCCAAATTTTAATTTCATTACCCATATAAAACTTATATATATGGTGTTTTACAAATGTTATCAAATTATGTTGTTCATTACACATATGGTTAATGTATATCTTTCAATATAAATTAAAAATATATATTTTTTACTTAAAGCATGAAAATTGTTTAGGATCAATCATTATTGTTTATCATATGATATTTACATGAAGATTTTATAAAATATTTAACACTTTTATTTAACAAATAACATATATATAATAAAATTATATTGATTAAATGTTATACAAACAAATTAAATTAAAAATATTAAAATTTGAATTAAAATAATATATAATTTAAAATTTTAGATACTTAACATCTGACAAATCAACCAATTACATAATCTGCTTGGATAAAAGTTAAAAAAAAAAAAAAAATCTACCACTCTCCCAAATCCACACCTAATGATTCATTTATTTTAATTTGTTTGCTTTGAAATAATTTTTTTTGGATTATTTATCTAGATCATTTTATAAAGTTTTCATTTATTAAATTTTAATTATAATCTAAGAAAAATGTTTTAATCTTATAATTATTTATAAAATTTCAAAATCTTACCGAAAATTTGTTTGTATAAAATCTATAAATAGGCCATTAAAGTAGTGAGGCTGAATTATTAAATTTGGTACGGCCCAAAAGCCTCCACATGGGTCCTATAATGAAACTTCTGGATGGGCTCAGAAAACATTTCCCTGCCCAATTCATCCTTATGGTGGGCCCAAATGCAGCCACATGGGCCCTATTATGACACTTCGGTGGGCCCAGAAAAACCTTTCCCTGCCCAATTCATCACTCTAAGTCTCCAACCCATCAAAAACTCTACTTGAAAAAAGAAAAGGGAAAAGCACTTCCCAAACAAGCAGAAGCAAAAATGGCGATGGCGGCATCGAAGGGAGAGCTAGTTTACAAAATCTACAGAGCATTAACCTACGGTCTATCACCGTTGCTGCACCTTCACTTACAATGGCGGAAGCTCCGTGGGCTGGAGCACCCCCTCAGGTGGCGCGAACGCTTGGGCCTGCCTTCCCTCCCACGCCCCTCCGGCCCACTCCTCTGGTTCCACGCTGTCTCTTTAGGAGAAGGAATGGCCGCGATTCCCGTCATCAAATATTGCAGTCAACGGAGGCCAGATGTCAACATTCTGATGACAACGACGACGTTTTCTGCTTTGTAAGACATCCCCTTAAAATTTCTCTCTCTCTTTTTTTTTGGTTTTCTTTCAAACATTATTTTCGTTAAGAGTGCGTAGGCATTTGAATGTTTGCCACTTACTTTGTGCAGTGAAGTACTGAAAAATAGGCTTCCAGCTAATGTTATATATCAGGTTAGTTCTGTAGCACGTAAGTAATGTTGATTTACATGGAAGATTGATGCATGCAAAATCATGTTACTTTCATTGCAATTACAAACAGATGGTTGTTTATGAGAAATGGATTTCTTATTTTTGTAGTAAAACTTTCTAACTTCTTAACAGTTTGCTCCACTTGATACTCCTGCTGCCATGAATGCTTTCCTTGGGTATTGGAAGCCAAACGGGATTGTATTAATGGAGAGTGAATTATGGCCGAACCTTATAATGGGTGCTTCGAAACTTGGAGTAAGTTGTTTCCTACTTGGTGATGTATGTATGTACCACTTTTTTTCTGGACATCTCTTTGAGGGAAAAGAAAGTAACTCATCAGTTTGTTCACCTATCTATGCGTAAAATTTTAGTTTTTAATATCTATATGATTGCTGGATTATCTGAGAAAACAGGATGAATTTTGGACAAATGTTAAATCTACACCATTTGTCCATTTTTCTATTACAGAACATTCATCATGTGTGTTTTATGGTATTTTATTATGTTTTAGGTGTTTTAATACCGTATAACAGATGTGTTTTTATTTATTTATTGTTTCAGATTGGTTTGGCATTATTAAATGCTCGGTTGTCCGCAAAATCCTTTAGAAATTGGTCGAGACCAGTGCTTTTTCCTCTGATATCGCTTTTGTTGTCAAAATTTTCCTTGATTGCCCCGTTGGTATGTAATCCAGTATTTTTATATGCCTAAATCTGTCTTCCTTTGTCATGTCATTTATCAAAGAAAATATAATTTTATTGTTGTTATTAGTGCCCTTTTTACTTTAGAACCTTTTTTGTATGCCACAGAGCTCTGTCCAGGCAATTCATTTTCAGCTACTGCGGGCCCCACCTTTTAGCATACATTTTTCTGGTGATCTAAAATATGGTATGCTGATTAAATCTTTTCTTGGAATATCCTTGGTTATTGTTTTGCAGTTCTGCTCATATACTGAACCTCAAAGTTGTATCATAGACTAGATTTATTCTATTGTTAAATTGCCAATTCATTTGTCCTGTACTTGAATTTTTTTTTTGGATGAACTACTGTACTTGATATATAATTAGTACATGCAATGCAAAGAATAATTTCACAGTCACTGCAATGCCTTCTTCCATTCAGTTGTTACTATCTAGATTCCTTGTGTAAATATCCCTCAACTTTTTTCAGATAAAATGTTTTGTTAGCATTTAAGAAATTATTATAGTCTATCCTAATATGCTACTATTCTTTCTATTAGCGGTGAATGAACATGAACTTCTAGTGAAAGATGTCAGACATATAGAAGATATGCAAAAACAGCTTTCTCAAAAACGGGTTTGGATGGCTGCTTCAATTCACCATGGTGAAGAAGAAAGTCAGTTCTTGCTACTGTTGAAACTCTACTGTGATTGCTTGTTCTACTTGGGTTGTCATTTGCATTGTAAATTTATGGAAGACCTTAACTATGTGATATGATATGATAATGTCATATTGATAGAGTTGTTTTGAAAGGTTAGCATACCATAGTAAGTTTATGGATGATTATCATATGAAGGTGCTATGGAACTGATACTAAGATTAGCATTTTTTGTCTGATCTATCTGTGGCTACCTGCCTTTATCTTTGGCCGTTGGCTTTCATTGAATTCACATATTTGCTCCTATAACATGTTACTTTCATATTTACTTCAGTCACATGTTGGATAAGCATGGCTTCTGCAGGTAATTAATTTAATGCATACAATTGGACAATTTAATGAATCATTGTTATTTTACTTTTAGTTAATGTTTTTCCGGTGATTATGGGTTCATTCTGAGGCATTTATTACTTAAACTCCCTGGATCATCTTAGTTTTCTTCTCAAGTATCTAGAGTGAAAATCTACATGCTGTGAGTTATGCTTTTCTTAGACAAAGCACTAACAGACATTTGCTGCAGTAATGTTAGGAGTCCACAACATTCTCATGCAAACTCACCCTGACATTGTCACCATTATTGTGCCTCGACATCCACAACTTGGACAAGAGATTGCTGAAGTATGGTTCTGGTGCTTGCAAGTTTATTTTCCATCCAATACGATGATTCTCCTAGTTGATCTACTACGTGCTTGAAATATGGCCTCATTACTTTTATGCCTCTCACTCCATCTCACTTTTAAATTATCAATATTTATTTTATGACTCATCTTACATATTTGGTTTTGGAATGAGACATTGGTGGTTCAGAAATAGATAGCATGTGATAACTGCTGTTTACAATTTCCTAGGAGAATTAGTTACCTTATAAGTACTACAGTGCGAAGTTTATGACCCTTGATGTTAATTTATTGGTGATAAAACTTATTTCCTCTTCATTGCACTCATCCTCTTATGATAATTTAGCATCTTCAAAAGGCTTTCACATCATGCCTTTTCATTAGGGTGTTATTAAAGTTGAATTTCTCTTGCTATAAAATGGTCCATATAAAGGTTAGTTAACTTTCTATTTATAGTAATACTCTTATATCAAATGCAATAGTTTATAGTTAATTCGTGATTTCCAATTCATTGAAACTAATATCTTACCTAATATGGTAACCTTAAAGAGTGCTCTAAGGGCACTCATTAGCAAAACCATTAATTAATTTAGGAATTAGCTTCCCTTGAATGAGCAAGGATGTTTTTAGTGCATGGCTTCATGAATATATACTGGCTACCTTCATTTTCTTAGAATTATTAGGAAAGCTTGCTTTGATGATGCAGGAAATGCAAAAAGGAGGGCAAAATGTAGCTTTGAGGTCTCAACATGAAAAATTTATTCCAGGAACAAGCATATATGTGGTGGATACACTTGGTATACTACATCATCTTCTATTTCACTTTTTCTTGATTTTTTTCTATTTTAATTTTAGTTGAAATTCCTATTGGATTTTTACCATGAGCTTCCTTAGGTATTTAGTTAATCTTATTAAATATCACTCCAGCTTCCCAGCCTTTCGTTTGGGTTGTTTATTGTTTTACTTATACTGATTGCTATGTGATAAACAATGAATTATATCTGCAATCTGGGCTTAATGGTAACAAGATAACAAAGAACATATAAGAAATGAGAACATCTGTAGGATGTTGTGTAGAGTTTACTGAGCTAAAGTGAGAGAAAGTTGATTAGCATGATTATTACATCAAATTGGGGAATATACTTGTTTGTCAGCTCGAAGCAGCTTATCTGAATTCAACCCATTTATTGGAGGTAGTTTTAGTTTAAATTCGCAACACATCAATGTAACTAGTTTGTTAATACTTTGACTTGTGAAAACATTCAGAAATAGTTTAGGATAGATCCAAGAAAGCATAATTGGGCTTGTCAGATGAGGTTTATCATGATATATCTAGAATGGACAGGATTCTATGATATCAAGCCCATTGCATGCACTTTTGCCTGGCAGATACCAGCCTCTTTTACTGCCAGCATAAATTTTTCATTTTCCAGTTTTCAGCAGTTGAGTTGCATTACAATGAATAAAGATCTAAATTATCATAAACCTGTTGATGTTCTTGGACTTGAAAGCCTCATTTCCATTGCACTTCTTATGCAATTAAAATAACTTTGGAAATAGAGTTCTATCAAGCAATGCTGTTGTTAAATCATTTGTCTTGCCATGGGAAAACTTGATCTATAATGTTATTCTGTATTGCAGGTGAATTAAGGCAGTTGTATCAGTTGACCCCAATAGCTGTAATTGGAGGTTCTTTCCTCCCTGGTTTAGCTGGCCATAACATATCAGAAGCAGCTGCAGCTGGCTGTGCTGTTTTGACTGGTGAAAATTTGCGTCATGCACCTTGTTTGTTTCATCTGCCTCTTAATGTGTGCTTTTCAAGGTTTTTATTTTGTGATAATTTCAGGTCATCATGTTGGGCATTTCTCACATATGGTGAGAGAAATGCAGCAGTTAAATCCTTTGTCAGTAATGCAGGTATCTTTGCAAGTCAAACATTTTTGGAGGGATTTCTTGTTGAGACTCTTTCTGTATTGATTCTGCGAAGATGATAACATCTGTTATAACAATACAATAAGTGATTACCGTAATTTAAGCATTTAGTATATATAAAAGTAAAAGGTGTTTATGCATTTGCAGTTGTGCTTGATTTATCCTTTTTCTAAAAAAAGTTATATTGGCAAAGGGGGCATTCGGACTCAGGTCCTCCTTTTAGGCAGAATGGTGTGGTTATCACCAATCTATTCCTTAATACCTCCTTGATTCATCTTATTTTTAAGTCCATGTAGTCCTAGATCTCATTGGTTAAGTAGTAATTTGATTTCTCTATATCTGCTAGCGTTTTAAGTATGTTTTGGAGGTTATTCCTTATTGATGTTTCTTAGTGAATGATGTTAACAGTGTCTAGATTGGCAGATGATACTCCCCGAATTTGCTCACCTCTTTAGAGTCATTTGCCTTGAATCAGCTTAATTTGAATTAAATTTTTTAGGGATTATACTATGTCTCTAGGTTTAAAATTATGCACTTTGTTTGAAAATTTCAGTCAAATATTAATACCTTTTTCATTGGCAGCATGTGCTTTTTTAGGCCTTAGGTAAAATTATGTATAAGTTGACATAGTGATGTTTATTTTTGTGGCCAAACATTGAAGATTTTATTGTTGTTGATCTGCAGGTATCAGGGAAGTTAGAGCTTGAAAAGGCTCTAAGAGAGCTCTTTGATGATGGAAAGATTCTAGAATCACGACAGAAGGCTGCAAATGAAGCTTACCATGCTTTATCAAGTAGTGTTGTTGCCAATGCTTGGAATCTACTAAATTTCCATTTCTTGAGGCAGGATTTCATTTAGAAAATAAATCAAGACTGGCACACAACAAATATAAATATGACAGTGAAGCATTCACCTGCTTTAGCAACAGAGCACATCAAGGCATGTAGTCCCATTTTGTGAGTCCTATACTACCATTTGCTTTCTCACATGGTATATTGAATCTGGAAATCAACTTTTTATCCCAGAAAACATCGAAAATAATTGCTTCCAGTGCAGAGTTTGTGTTGAATTGAGCCTAAATACCTCTAAGATATAAAGACTTTTATGCTTGGTTCTTTATATTAATTTTATATATGGTATTCTCTCATTGTGTATCATTGAGGGGTTTTTTTTCTGTCTTTTTCATTTTTGGAAAAAAAATTCTTCATGCATAACTATATTAAATCCAAACCTGTAGAGGCAGTTTTTCTTTTCTTTGCTGTTTCTTCTTTCTATGTTATCCTTTTGCTGCTTTGTGCAACTCTCTGTGCGTGCTTATGCTTCAGGGTTGTTCCCAACGTTTATATGAATAAAATGTATATGCATAAAGTTGGAATAGCAAATACTTGTTTTGTCATAAACAGCTCAATAGCCAATATTTTATACATTCTTCATTAAGAATATAACTCTATGTGCATCATTAATTTAACAGCAAGAAATGATGATAACATTTGGAGAGATTTGGCAACTGCCTTAATTGTTGCACCCAATCTTTGCTGCTGTTTCTTTCGTTCTAGCTCATCTTTGTTACATGGAACCATGAAGAAGTGCACTCGTGTGCTCCATGAGCTTATACTGAGGTCTATGTTGTTAACATGCTAGGTTAATTGACAGACATCTGACCTGCCCACCATCCAACGAATGAATAATATCTCTGAAGAGACACTCATCACAAGGTATAACCAGAGGACCATCTTTATTAGGACCATAATCTTCATATACTTGATCTAGCAGGTGACGAAAAACTGGTTGGTTTAAGTAATCCGCCTTTATGATGAACCTCCTGCCAGCATCCCCAACAGTAACAGCTAAGTGACCAGGGGGGATATCCCTGGGAAGTTTCTTCTCACTGGATCCAGCAACTTTTCGCCAAACAAAGGACATCCATTTGAGTCTCATAATGTTACAAACATCACTTTTGGAATGATCTGTTGGAGGAGCCATGAAATGAGGTTCAGTTTTTCTTCTAGAAATTTGGATGTTTGTATATACATCCAATCACAGATCCTCTGCAGCATATACTTACATATGATAACCTGAAAAACAGCACAAATCTTTCATTCTTTTAGGAATCAGCCAAAGGCATGGCTTAGTGTTTCAATGAGTAATACTTGAATTTTGATATTATTTATAAAGCATTGAGATTGTGTTGCCTAGCGATTGTGGCAAATGTTAGGTCGTGAGGTTCTTCTGTCATGCCTGGCCTTTCATAAAAACTATAAATGATGTAATCGGTACCTGCCTAGGCACTCTCTTTGTCCCATGATTAGTTGCATATATTTATCATAAAGCAAGTAGGTGTATACAGCTGCCAAATTTTGGGAGAATTGCAGTTTATGACTATCTAGATAAAAAATGTTGGGTTTACAATTCAAAAGTAATCCAAATGCATGGTAACAGTGGCAGTTAGTCATTGTGAAAAACTAACCTGGTTAGCATCTGGGATGGGTACAAGTTATAGTGCCATGTCTTTATTTGTTTGCTAAGCTGGATATTAGGGACTGAGGTGGATGCTGTTCAGAATAAATTAGCTTTCAACTACTGAAAAATGAAAAGAAGAAATACTTCTCTCCTTTTGGCTAGAATGATGAGGATAATACCACCAGCATATGATCTTTTTATTCTTTGACCTTTTTTCAATGGAAAACAGTAATTAATTTTTTGATCTCGCGGTAGGCAGATTGATTGGTGTTGGTAGGTTTCAGCAGCTCTTGATGATGAAGATAGGTGCCTTGTAGAGTGGTGATATTGAATTGATAGTAAAAAATTATGCAGGCGCCGATCCTTAAGATCATTTACTTATAATTTGTGATGAATAAACTTCAGTGGTTTTTCAGGTGCCATGTTCAGAAGTTGTTAATGATGCTTGTGTGGAGTGACTTCTGGAGATCTATCAGCTTGTGCTTTGGTTCCTGTCTATACATCTATTGGGAGATCAGCATGTGAGTCATTTATACATGCTTCATTGCATTGTTTTTTATTTCTATGGTTATCAATTCTGCTTGAGGACCATTAACAGATAACAGATAACCAGAAAATACTTGAAAGTACATCTCAAACATGCTTGTTAGAACACTTGGAATTTTTTTTGAGCAGTTTCAACCATGTAGCCACAAATGATTGTGGAAGTCTGTCATTTAAGGCATTAAAGATACCAAAAAACATATTGTTCATTTTGTTACTTTACATTATTCAAATTCTATTATCTATTTTGCATTTTGTGATAATATTCATTTTTTTTTATTACAAAACTAAATCTTTGATACATTTACTAGCAATAAAGTACAAAAATGATGTCAATAGATTTTTCTATATATAGGGTGTAGACATTTAGTTATGTTTTAATTACATCCACTACCTACAATTAAACAAGACAATCTCAAAAGAGTTGTCCCATCTTTACTGTGAAACAAAAGTTAGGCTGCATATAGTTGCAATGCTTCTAAAATGTCTTCTTTGCTGTATGCTAGAACGTGGAAGTGTAGTCTGTTTTAAGGGGAAAGTGTTTCTTCTTCTTGACATGTCTTCATCAGTCTCTATGTTCACTTTCCAATCATAAATAATGCAAAAGATGGCATCATTGCTTAGAGAAAATAATTACAAGTATTTCTAGGAAATAGATCTAACTTTCTTGTGTACGTAACAAAACAAGTTAGGTATGAAACATTATTCATTCAATTTATTGAGAGATGTTAAGGAGTTCGAATAGTTTGAACGTGACACATTTAAGGTTCTGTTTAGTTGATACTTTTTGCTTTTTGTTTGTTATGCCCCTGGTTGCTTGATTAATATCTTGACCGTTAAATCAACATCTGTTAACCGTCCTGGTGATGATCACCTCAATTAGTCTTAACACTTAACCAATATCAGGTGAGTTAACTGTTCATGCCAGAATCAACCCACTACAAAAGGACAGGTCGGGACGCAGGTTTCCCATTATGAATTCTTCACACTTATTTCTTCTTGCTCTTATCTACTTCTTTACCTTCTTCTCTCTAACTTCCTACACGTATTGCACTTTGTTGACTTTAGCATCGAAATGCATCCTAGAGTTCAACTTTGGATGTACCCTGACCATTCCTTCTGTTACAAGTTACTCCAGCTTGCAAGTCAGCCACATGACCAGTCTTCCAGCAAGCATCCAGTCCCCAACCTAGAAAACCATTGACATTGTTATTTGTCTAGAGTTTTAGTTTTTTTTTTCTTTTTCTTTTGACTTTCTAATGATAAAAGCAAAAAGTACAAAGCATGAACCAAATAGGGCCTAATCTTTGTCTTGTGATGTTTTATTTTGTATTGTTCACACACTATATCATTATTTCTTTCTCCCCTATTTTCAGATTCATAACATTTAACACATTGATTTGTATCTATCATTAATGCTATCATTAACGTGTTTGCAGCATAATATGTTGGGTACCTTCCGTTGATGAAAACTTGGTGCTGGCAGACGGCACAAAGAAGGTGGTGTAGAAGTAATGATCTTTGTTTTCAAATTGTTGTTCAGGGTAGAGCAACTTGCCCATAAGGGCAAGGTACGGATAAGGTATTCGCTAATTTGTTACTTAATTACAACAATATAAACCTAACTAAATGTATAAAAACCCAAATACGGTACCTGAACCTGTTACCAACTAGGCTATTAATAGGAAATCGTAAATGATGAAATCAATGATGCTCTTTCACGGTTGTTTTTGTGGGCAAATTATTGGTTATTCATCCCTAACATTAGTGGACAATATAATTTTCAATTAGGTATGTGGCAATCAAGAAAATTTTGTTATTTGTTTCTCAAAAGAAGAAAAAATTCCTACGGAAATCAGAATGGAAGAAGCCAAATTTGGTGTCTTATAGAATGATCACATTCACATTTTCCTTTTCTGGTTGATTGGTGTAATCACCAAACATATTTGTGGAAGATTATGAATGAAAATTTCTCTTGGTTTATTAATTAGTGAATAAAGAGTTCCAAATTAGAAATCAGATTTTTAGTTTGAGAAATCAGATTCAAATTTAAACAGTTCCAAATTAGAAAAAAAAAAAAGACATTATCCAAATATTTGATTATGAATTAAATTCATCCCTAACATTAGGCCCTCACTGACAACCACGAGGAAAAAAACTGCTTGCCTCATGTAATCTAAAGGTAAAGCCAAGTGAAATTTTTATGACAAAACCTTCTGTTTTGGATTTATTTCAGCCCAGACATAGACTTCCAAAACATCCTAACATTTTTGGACCTTAGTTCCATTTTCCAATGACTCATGCAATCAAGAATAAAGGGAGATTTTGTATATTTTGTTATGAATTACTCTGTGATTTTGTTAAGGCTCATCGACTCATTCCAAGTTCCTGCGACACAGATTTGACGTAGTTTTATCAGGAAATGGTTAATAGTGAGTTAACAGGTTTCCTCCAACTGAAAGTTTTATTACACAAAATCAATGCAGAAACAGCTTTTGCTGATAAAAAAAGGGAATATTTGACTCTGCTACTAGCCTACTAGAGCTAGTGATCCATATTGCAAGCGGGACTATGAAGATTTGGGTGATTTTTGTATGCTTATGTTTTGATTTTTAACCCCATAAAACATAAAGACAAGAAATTTCCTGTTGACCAATATGTCTATACATGTTAATAGTAGTAGTATTTTATATTAAAACTAGAGGCAGATTTCTCAAGTGGCTAATTATGCGGTATTTCCCAGAGGTCATCAAACAAGAGATTAAATAAAATCACAAAAAAAAAAATTGGTGAGTTGACAGTGTATTGATTCGATTACATATCACGTGCACATAATATAATTTAGAAGATCAAGTATTAATAATATTGCTATTACTTTTCCAGACATGCGACCACAATTAGTTGAGAAAAGTTCATCTGCTGAGAAGGCACCGACAACACCGTATTGAGGCTCCTTTTGAACGTACGATGAAATTGATTGTAATAAAATTAAAAAAAATTTATTGTAATTGTGTTCGAAAAAAATTATTATAGTTATGATTGAAAAAATTATTTTAATAAAAATTTTATATTGATTTGATTTTAATAAAATTAATATTTAAATTTAATTAGTAATATGATGAATTTAATTATATCACGTATTGAAAATACGATTAAATCTAAACGTAACTAAATCTTTTATAGGAAATATAAAAGATCTTGAAAGTAGAAACGAGTCAAAGAGGAAAAACAGAAATGGAGATACAGTCCATATAATCACAGCAGGCAAGATAAGCAAATGGCATACATCAGTACAGGTTGAAGGCTAGAAATTGTTCATTGTCCTACTCCTTTGTCTTGGAAAATTGTGGTCAAGATTTGATGAAAAACTTGTGATAGGAGGGTTTTTGGGTTTTAAAGGTTAAAAGTGGTCTCTTCCCTTATCAAAAATTGTCAAACAGTTATGAATATTTTTTATTTTTAGATTAATTTTTTAATATGTATAATATCATATCAATTTAATTATATTATTATTTTATTTTATAAATTTCTCATTTATATTCTATTTTATTTTATTTTTTTTTTGTTCTTTTGATTTATTTTTTCTCGATTTTTGACTTAAACGTTAAAATACAAACACAAAAGACATATTCCACCTTTACTCTTAATCGCTCTCTCTCTCTTACATGATTTCAAGATTTTCACCTTCGGATAAATTAGGAGAATGAATTGGTTTTCCAGGGATGCATATACAGCTAATGGTCACTCAGAACTCAAGCTTATTTCCCCTGTAAAAGTACACATTGGTTTGGGTTTTCTTCAAGTAGAAAAACAGAAGCATTCAGTTTGGTTGGAGTATTTCTCTGTCAGATATGCTATCGATATCATCTTTCTTTTTCAAAGCCAAAACGTGAAACAATTCTATCTTTAATAACGGATTATTACTGGTCCCTGGAAATGGACAGGTAGTAACCATCAATACATTTCCAGATAGACCAGGCAAAGCGGCAAATACCAATCTCCAATCATTTGCATAGCAAAAAGGTAATTGATGGAGAAAAACTTTTCTAGCTACCAAATTCAGGGTCAAATTCAAACTACCGTGAAATGTGAACTCCAAAGCAACCGCTCAAACGGCAGCGTTTCCCCCTTAACCAACTGTACCAACCTTATAAAATCCTGTGTCTTTCCGACAACGATTTTTCTGGTTAAATCCCCCCCGCAAATCTCGCTGCTCAAACGGCTACTTCGCCTACACTTATCCGACAACAATAAACGTGGCAACAACCTGATGAAATCTCCTGTTTGAACCGGCTCTTTGCTCTGCGGCTCCACAACAATGCATTAACAGGCCAAATCCCAGATTTTTCTTCTTCAAAACCTTAGAAGAGCTTAATTTAACGAGCAATGAGATTTACGGGCGGTTACCGCAAAGTTTATTGAAGAAAATTCTGTGAACAAAGCTTTACTGGAAATGAATGGCTTTGTGGTCCAAGTCCATTGCCTGTTTGTTCCTTTACAGGGTCCCCACCGGTGGATTGATCGGCCCAGACAGTTCCATCGAAACCGAGTTCAGTACCGCAGACAGCAATCATCGGACAAGACAAGCCAAGGCACGTAAAGAGTTAAGCCCTGGCGCTATAGTTGCAATTATAGTAGCAAATTGTGTGGTGTTTTTGGTGGTGGTTTCTTTTGTTGTGGCTTATTACTGCAGAATCCACAAGAGAGAGAATGTTTGGAAAGCCGGCAGCCATAGTGGGAAAAGGAGGAGGAGTGGAAGCAGTTGCGGAAAAATAGTATCCTTTACCAACACGTCTTCGAGTGGAGGAAGAAGAACAGGCAGTGGATCTTCAGAAATGGATTCAATCAGTTGTTGAGGAAGAGTGGACAGCAGAAGTGTTTGATCAAGAACTTTTGAGGTACCGAAACATTGAAGAGGATCAATGCTTCATGTGGGGTTGGCCTGTATGTTTCCACAGCCAGAAAAGCAGCCTACAATGGCAGAAGTAGTTAAAATGATTGACACTATCAGGGTGGAACAGTATCCTTTAGGCAACCAAGATAGTTCTATTAAGTTTTTCCAAACCCAAACTCAATCTTGAAATGATTAATCTTTTCCACTCTGTTTGCATCCGATGGATTAATTCAGTTAGCTGGAAAGTTGTGAAGTGATATGCAAACAATTCCTCACCACCAATGAAAGCAGTACGATTCATCCCAATTCAGCCACTCCTGAGTGCATTACGCCAAGATAATCCTGTCTTGCCTTGTTAGTAGGCAATAGCCAAGTCATAACGTGCAACTAGTTTTAAGTATTCAAATGGAGAATGGCAATTCAGATCGTCATTGGCCTAAAAACCTGACTAGAACGAGGCCTTTTGACCAGCACGAAGTACCCGCAGGACAGGATTTATTTCTTACTAGAATCATTGAAAATGTCCATGATTTCTACCATCAACAGTTTTCCTCCTCCTCAAAACCAGCCAACCAACAAAAGAATTACGTGGTAGTGGAACAAAACTGCAGCATTTTATGCATTGCTCAAGCTTAAAAACTCATTATCATCATCTTCTCCTCAATATGGCAAAGGAATCTATCAATCTATTGACTTTTAAATCCCAACGCTCTTCAAAGAAGGAAGAGGTATTACAGAAATATTCACCAGTTGTCCTTGACTACCCTGGAGTGTCAAGTCACCTGTTGTTCAACTATACCTTTCAGCCTCATCAACGAACCTTGTAGAGGAACCATTGGGTTTTGGGGGCATTGGATTCTCACCGATGTTGCCTCTTGCTTCAAGCTAATTCTCCTATATAATCCGAAGGCAAAATTAATCTCCACCATCTTTCATGATGCGCACTCAATTCTACCATTTGGAACTTCTTGATAAGAACACAAGCTCCATCAATGGTTTTATTCCCTTCTGTTGGTTTATTGATACCATCCTGTCAGCACGTAAGAACCATTGCAAAGGATATCTAATGTCATTTGTACATGGTTTAGAATAGAGAAAATGGAAGTATTGCAGAATAAGAAATCACCATGCCTTGTTTATACATAAATGCTTCAAAAATACAGTTCAGAGAGATGTTTTTATGGCATCAGTTCGCCCTATTACTTATCGCAAACTCAGAATAAATAATTGTAGAAATTGTAAGCAATTAGAGAAATGCATCTTTAAATTTGCAAATAATAAAATTTCTGATACATGTTGCCAATAATAAGTTTCAGCTAGTGACAACATCCTATTTCTAATTCTGATCTAAGAGTATTATCAGTGAACTACAAATCTTACAGCATCACTTGTATTCTCGTAAATCGGTAATGGTACATTGTGGCAACCATCTCCCACAGCTGATGTTTCAATAAATTGATACTATTTCTAATAGATTTAAATACAATAGATATTGGCACCAAACAAAATATAGATTTTGAATGAAGCAATTAGCTATGAGAATAATCAGTTATTTGCATTGCAGGTTAACACCTGGTCTCCTGGTGTTACGGCAGCAGCATCTTCAAGTCAAGAATCCAACCAAGCCTCAGTTGTAGAAACACAGCAGCCGAATTTACAGGAACACTTGTTGTTACTGGAGTATATTAACAATATCTGACTTATGTCCATAGTCACAACAACTAGAAATGCATCTGATAAGGGTTTCTAGATCAGCTTGTCCTTCCATTTTGATCAATCAACGTACCAACTTGGTCCCCACATAATGCTTTCGAGATGTTTCCAGGCTGAAGAAGATTAAAGACCACAACTGTACCAAAGTAAATTGATTTAATTTGTATGGGATCAATCATCTGGTAATTAACATCAAAATGTAATCTGGGATATAAAAATTCTATTGGCAGCTATCCATAAAATTCAAAACATGGAATGCAAACATGAAGCACGATATTAAATCAGTTGGACCAGCAATTTTAGGAACTGTCAGAACTAATCCTCAGTAACTTTAATCTTTGTCAAATATAAGTCAAGGCAACAAGAAGACCAACCAGGAATGCCATTCTCTTCACAGTAGGTCAATGCCATCATGTCCATGGCTGTCGCACCACTAGAGACGAACTCTCTAAAGGAGATGTGCTCAAATGTAGCATTATTATATTGGGAGTGGCAGTCATGAACACCATCAACATTCACACCTTTAAGAACTGCTGCTGCATGAACTGAAGAGAAAGCAGACATGTCAAATGTAGAGAACCAAAAAAAAAAAAAAAGAAGAAAGTGTCTGCATATGCATTTACTCTGTGTCAGATGGAAGGGGAACAGAAAGAGAGTGTCATATAGTATAGGAGATTGAATTGTAAAAAAATGGGAAGAGACAGAGGCATACTTTCTGAAGCTCGAAGCGCTGCAGCTGTGTCAGAAGAAAAGAGTGGATTTCCAATGCCAGCGCCAATGCCACCAAATATTACAACTCTACCCTTTTCAAGATGACGTATGGCTCGTTGCCGACTGTATGGTTCTGCAACCTCTTGCACTGAAAATGCAGTTTGCACACGGGTCTGAACACCCATTTTCTCCAGTGATGATTGCAGTAGTATGGAATTCATCACAGACGCCATCATGCTGCAGTAAATTGCAGGGTCATGGTTTTGATTAGTTTCATAACAAGACATGAACATCTAAACATAGTGTATAAACATATTTATTTGGCAGCATCACAATCACCATAGTGCACTTGAAGGAACTAATTCCACTACAGATTCATCTAGAAGATATTCATGGGGTAATTTTCTTCAGATAGAAAAACAACATTTTTTTATATCAATCTTTGTGATTGTTGATTGTTCAATCCTCCTTGTACCGGTTGGATCTCCCTTTTCCAACACCGTATCCATGCCATCCTTTTAGCATCAGACACAACTCTGTACCCCTCAAGATAGCTGCCTAAAAAGGATTAGCAAATAACACTATGCTGGAAACCCAATCATAACTATCTACTACACATTTAACATCCATAAAAAGAATAATATGATGTTGCCATTGTCAGCCCATGAAGATTGAAAGTTCAGAAATAACAAATAGATTCATTAAGATCCTTTCTTGTGACCCACTCCATCATTATATTCTGTTTATTGGATATACCAAGCAACAGCTTCTGAGCATCAAGGCAGACATATTACATATACCACCCAATTAAATTCATTTCCAGAAACAACCAAAAAGTATCAGTGTATAGTCATACCCCGAGACCTACAAAACTATCAGAGTAGTGTCAATTTACAATATAATGGCAGCTATATGTCAGCAAGCTGTCTTACAAGTGTCACAATAGGCTTAAGCAATACTCTCTTTTTTATTTTTTCAAAATTAAACCAAAGTTGGTATGCAGATCAAAAAGAGTATCCTCCATTGTGAGTTAAGCAGTGACCACATTACCCAATTTGATATGCAGTACTTCTATCTAAACCAGTTGCTGCAACCCATGTGTCTCCGCAAAAGAAATTGCGACCTCCAACAACTATTGCTACCTGGAATCACCAAAATATGGCATGCTAAAAGGATGCAAACATCCCCAATGATAAGAGATAAAAGAAGTAATGATTACCTCTACACCTAGGTTGCACGCAATTGCAACTTCCCTAGCAATCAGCATTGCTACCTGATAATCAGAAAGAAACAGCTTATTAAAGAATTCAATATTTGACAGCAATATTATCCTAGTTTCTGACTATATATAAGAAACTCATGGTGAACCTTTGGGTCAATATTGTGAGGACCAGTGCAAGCAAGAGCAGCGCCACTAATTTTGAACACCACTCTACGCCATTTAGGACTTTTGGACTTCATGCTAATTATCTGACCTACGGGGCTTGATGTAGCTAAAGCATATCTGCTGATTAAAAAAAAATAAGGATATCGAATATCAGACAACCGCAATGGTATTTCCATCAATATAAAAGAACAAATACATAATTAGTCCATACATTACACACTAACATGACATTTACTAACAATCTAGGGCATCGAATATTTTCATTACAAGCCGATGTCAAGAACCAGTAAAAGATAGAACTCTTCAAGTACAAAACTAGTACAACAAAACAATATGATCAACAGAGACCCGCATTTCACTGAAACAACTAGCAAATATCATTCTCCAGTACTTTTAGCATCGTTTTCAATTTTGACAAATTTAAAACAAGTAAACAACTAGCAAACTCAAGAACAAAAGAGTGAAAATAAGAATGTTTTGCTCATATTTTTCCTGTTAAATTTTATGTTGATAATGGATTCTTTTAGACTAACATATCAACCATTTAATTTATTCCCTGGTAAAGCGACCGCCACAACACAGCAACCTAAAGAAATCAAGTGCAACATTAGCAAATAATAGCAAAATATACCTTTTGGGTTGTCTAACGGCAGTTCCTGGAGAAGCGCCGCCCCTATCTTCATCAGCCACAGTCTTTCCCGGCAGTGAATTTCCAACAATCTCCTCCATTTTCTTAAACCAAGGCCAATGACTCGCCGTGATGCCGCCATCACTCATCCTATGCCTTTCAAGCTTATACCTTTTCTTCAAATTATCAACCTTGTTCTTGCACTGCTCCACACTCTTACTCTGCTTCTCGCATCGCTCGCTAACCGCCGCCGCTACCTCCTCCCAATCTCTTCCTCTCAGATGGCCTCTGTTCAGCTGCGTCAACTTCTCCATATACGCCTGCAATAAACACCCAATTGCGGCGTCGCTCCATTCTTCTCTGTCTTTTCGGTACTCCGTCGTCGATTGCTTCGGTTTCTTCAAAACGCAGTCATTTATCTCTTCTTGATCTCTTCTCTTATCGATCCGTATATCAGAAGACGTAGCGTTATTGTTGTTGTTGTTGCTGCCGAAATCGGGGTCGCGGAAAGCGGAATCAGAGTCATCGTCAGCGTCGTGATTGTCAGGTGGAGGCGCGTGAATCTGCGCGTAAGTAGGGTGGTGGTGGGTAGGGTTAGTTTGGTGGTCGTCGAGGAGAGAGAAATCGTCGTCAACGGAAGAGGCCATAGGGGAACGTTAGGGTTAGGGTTGGTGGAAAGCGGAACGGAAGACGTTAGGGGAGGCTGGAGGGCCGTCGATGAGAGAGCGGGAGGGCGGATTGACGGAACATGATGGCCGTGACGGATAGAGACGGTTCCGTTAAGTAATGAAGGATAGTAGGAAAGGAATTGGCACGTGGGTAGGACCCGTGTGGGTGACTGTCGGCGTACGGCAGCATCTTTGGTTTTGCTTATGTTTGTGTTGGAAGGTCGTTGTTAGGTTTGGTTAGAATAGTTATATCTTATCATTCGTATGGTATAAAATGTTAACATTTTTATATTTATATTATATTTTATATAAAAATTAGATGTTAAAATTTATATCGATAAAAAATTTTTTTTTTAATTTTATTAAATTTATATAATTATATATAAAATTTTAAATCGTATTAATTTTTATATCTTTTATTTATATTATATTTCATATTTTAAATTATTAAGTCTACGATAGTGATGACAAAGATTAAGTCGAAGTGTATTTTTTTCATACTGACTTTATTCAATTTTATAAAATAAATATTTATTTTTTTATTTGATTTAATATTAAAATATTATTTTTTATGTTTGTTTTAATCTATGTATGTATAAAATCATAATCGATATTATTCAAAATTAATTTAATAATTTTAATTTAATATAATATTCATAAAATATTTTTTAATATGAATTATATCTTAATTATATATAAATATAATATTTTTATTAAGTTAATATCTTAAATTAAAATATTAGATAATAATTTTATTAATATGATATATATAAATATAAAATTAAATAAAAAAATATATATTGAGTCAAGTTAGGTTTATTTAAAATTTAACTTTGACCTTAATTTTTTTTTTTTAAACTCTATTGGATCTGAAACCTGATTTTAAAAAAATATCAATCTTATAGAGTCGAGTTCGATTAAAATTCAATGGATTCAAATATATTTATCAATCTTAAGTTAGATTTGATTTAATAAAATTAGACTCAAGATGGGTTTTTTTGTGGGACTTTCGTTTCGAAATAAAATCAATATTAAATTTAACAATTCGTATATTCGTATCATATAAAATATTAAAATTTATTTATTTATATTATATTTTATATAAAAATTACACGTTATAATTAATATTAATATAAAAATATAAAATATATATTTTTACTTTCATTAAACTTACATATAATTATTGATAAATTTTTAACTAAATTACTTTCATATTTTATTTTAATATTATATTTATATCATATTATTATATTATATTTTAAAATATCAAATCTAACTAGGATTATAGATAAAAGACTGAAGGCGCTTAATACACTTATCATGTATTCCAATATTTTATTTAACATGATCCACACGCTCACAAAAGGAGACATACAACATACATGGACAATAAATTTATTGTTTTAATGAAAGACAAAATATATCACTTGTTAAAATCATAACACTTATATAATTAATAAATCTATGCATATGATACTTCACTCTACAACTGGAACTTTTTTTTTTTTTTGTTTTTTAAGACAAATGGAACATTTCTTGTCCAGAATTTTTGTCATGGGAATTGACTTTGTCATCTACCAGTTAAAAAAAAAAAACATGTTTGTTGCCATGGAAATTCATGGGATTTGAGTTGATTTGATCATTCTAAAATTCGAGTTTGGGCCTAAACAACCTAATGAGCCCATCTCTAGATTCACAACTAAAAAACGTGCCCAACCAAACACCTCCCAACATCCACGCCCGTACAAAAAAGTAATACAGGACAGCACATAGAATTTGACCATTGGATGCTTCAGTTTCAGTTTCAGTTTAATTCTCCAAACATTTCCCTGATGGGATCCAACTGTCCACTTTTGGTCGTGTTCCAGAACGTCTGCAAGTCATCCCTGTTCCTTGCGAAAATCGGTATGCCCTACTCGCCCAAAAGCACGTGCCTGTATTCTCTACGAAAGTCCTTCCCACCTTCCCCGGTCTCCAAATGCCACTTCTCACTCCATCCACCCAATCAAAACCATTCGTTTCAACACGCGCTACGTGTTCGATTGGCAACGTGACATCGAGCTATCTCCTTCGCCAAGAAACTGTACGATAATATCACGTGTAATAAGAAAATGAAGGAAATAAAAATCGCCGAAGGAAAAAGCCATCTGATTTTGGTGAAACCAGGTTTACTGTGCTCCGGTCAATAGAAAGGATAAGTAATCAGAAGAAAAGTATATTCTTTTTATTCTAAGGTTTTTACAAAGGCAAAATTGTTTTTCTTCGTTTTTTAACGCCAGGGTTCTTGATCAAAAGATTCTCTATCAAGAAAAAAAGAAGGGCAATCGATTTTTTGTTTTTGTTTTAATCGGCAAAAAAAATGCAATCCAGTCATCTGCTTCTGGAAGAGCCAATCAGGATGGCTTCAATCCTGGAGCCATCGAAGGCTGTAAGTTTCACATTCATTTTTTCAAGTCAATCTGTTTGAGTTTTTATTTTTGCGGGAAGCTGATTGGAATCTGATTCGTTTGTCGTCTTTTTCAGAGTTTTTTTCCAGCAATGACAAAGATAGTGGGAACTTTAGGTCCGAAGTCTCGATCCGTGGAGGTTATTTCTGGTTGCCTTAAAGCTGGAATGTCCGGTACGGTATTTTCTGTCTCACTCTTTATTTATTTTTTTTAATTATTACTGTCATTGGAAATAAGTTTTTCTTTTTTTTTTTTTGGTTTGGCAGTGGCTAGGTTCGATTTCTCGTGGCGTGACCCGGAGTATCATCAAGAAACCTTAGAAAATTTGAAGACAGCCGTTAAGACTACTAAGAAGCTTTGTGCGGTATGTTCTTTGTATTTTGGTTTATTTTTGTTAGTTATATATACTTTTTGTTTGCTTACTGTTTGTTTGTTTCTTAGGAAAATTGTCTGCCTTAATGTAAACTTTGTGTTCAGCTCAAAAGAAAATGCTTTGCCATGTTTCTCTTTTTTATAAAATGGTTTTTGACGTTATTTTAGGACTTTTTTTGTGTGAATTTTGAAATTTTGCGCCTTACTCCAGATGAATGGAGTTGCCTGTTCCTGAATTTGGATTATGGCAAACAATGGGTAGTTTCCTTGTTACCTTAGTACAGATTGTTATTTGACTGCTTTTATGGGGATAATGGAACTAAAGAAAATGAAGTGATCTATTTGGTTTTTGGCTTTTTAGGTTATGTTGGATACAGTGGGTCCGGAGTTGCAGGTTGTTAATAAAATCGAAAAAGCCATCTCTCTACAGGAAAATGGTACCGTTATCTTGACACCAGACGAAGGACAAGAGGCCTCTTCAGAATTATTGCCCATCAATTTTGATGGATTATCAAAGGTTCAATGCCTAGTGCACTACCTTTCATTGCATTTTGTGTATCCCATGTTGTTTGCTCTGAGAAAGTATCTGCATGAGCCTTTGTTTTCTTCGCCTTTGGTTCTGAAGTTTAAAATATGGTGTGTTTTAGAATTTCTGATTCTATTGTGCATTCATGGCTTTATATACAGCTTTTCATTAATTAGGGGTTAGGAGGCATGTATTGGCTAGTGTAATGCTTATAGATTCTTGGTACAGTTAACTCAAAGGAATTCGTATTGCTGGTGGTTGCCCAGTTTCTTTGTGCAATCTTTCTGACAAACCATTCAATCTGGTTTTTGCAGGCAGTGAAGAAGGGAGACACTATTTTTATTGGTCAGTACCTGTTTACTGGGAGTGAAACCACATCCGTATGGCTGGAGGTAAGGAAAGCGGAACTAGAAATATGAAATATCTTTCTATTTGTGTTTTTGTTAAGATCTTTGCTGTTGTTTTACTACTTATTTGTTGGTTAATTGATTAAGGAACTTGAACTTTACAATTAGAATTCCTATGCACCTACGATTGCCTAAACTGTGAGTGAAATTATGCAGGTTAGTGAGATACAAGGAAATGATGTGGTTTGTGTGATAAAGAACTCTGCAACATTGACTGGGTCATTGTTCACGTTGCATGCCTCTCAAATTCGTATTGAGTTGCCTACCCTCTCTGATAGAGACAAGGAGGTAAGGTTGCCCTTGATTTTTAATAAGGGAGAAGTAATCTCTCTCGTAATAAGCTCTAGCTTGTTTTCCTGATATTTTTCACAGAATCCCATTTGTGACCCAGTGATACTTACTTCAGGTTATAAGTTCTTGGGGAGTTAAAAACAAAATCGACTTCCTCTCACTATCATACACTCGACATGCGGAAGATGTTCGCCATGTAAGTATCGCTTTTGCGTATCCTTATTTGAAGTTTCTATGGTTCTCTGATTGCTCTTTGATACTCTTTGTAGGCTCGTGAGTTCCTTTCAAAGTTGGGTGACCTCTCTCAGACACAAATTTTTGCTAAGATTGAGAACATAGAGGTGCTTTACATGTTGTATTTGCCGAGAACGATAAATATATAGGTTTCGATTACATATGCTATGACATTAATGTTTTTCATTCTTCAGGGATTAAACCATTTTGATGAGATCCTCCAGGAAGCAGATGGTATCATTCTTTCCCGTGGAAATTTGGGCATTGATCTCCCTCCTGAGAAGGTCGGTTTCGTAACTTGAACCAGCAGTCATTTGAGGGTCTTAAGGTTCTTATTATAAAATATGCAAGTCGTCTATATAAGTACTAGAGATCCAATTTGCAGAGGGCTGTGAATATGATGTATTAGTTTTTCTGCAAAATGTTTCTTGTTGAATGGATCGTGCAGTCTGTTCCATCATGTATAGCTTTACTTCATAAATGCTTATTAGCAACCTTGGATTGTTGGTCCTAGTTTTAAATGTATAATTTAGTTCGATATGTGGATATGGTGCCTCTTGTTGCCATTTTTTAGAGCTTGCCACTAATTGACTGTTCTTTTCCTTGCAGGTGTTCTTATTTCAAAAGGCTGCTCTGTACAAGTGTAACATGGCTGGAAAGCCTGCGGTGGTCACTCGTGTTGTGGACAGTATGACTGACAACTTGAGGCCAACTCGTGCTGAGGCAACTGATGTTGCCAATGCTGTTCTTGATGGTATATTACTATGCTCTATTTTGGACATTTGCTGCTTTGGACTTTGTTCGTTGATATATCTTTCAAATTGTTTATGATTGCATGCTATATGTGATGAGATTGAACTAATGTATGAAAATTCTTATATTTTGTTCGTTGGAGCTGGGAACTGACAAACTGTTTCTGACAAGGATATATCTTTTTTATTATTTAATGGTTATTATCCCTTACCTCATATCACCACAATACAGGACTTAAACCTTGTTTTTAATTTCCCATTTTCTGATGGCCGCAGGAAGTGATGCTATTCTTCTTGGTGCTGAGACCCTGCGTGGATTATACCCTGTTGAAACCATTTCTATTGTTGGCAAAATTTGTGCAGAGGTAAATTCTCTCTTATGTCTCGTAAATGTGCATAGTTGAATCTTTTGACGTATGCAGGTTCAACTGTCCTGAAACATTCTAGGTCTAGTATGGTTTTAACTGACAACTTTCAGGACTCTCTAATGTAGACAGTGTTTTTAACTTATTGCTGCTTGGTTGGGGCCTGGGCATCCATCTTTCAGTGGTTCGTAAGGGGGTAAAAGAATAATTCTCTTGTTCTGTTTGTCCTGGAAAGGCTATGTCCCTGTGGATTAATGAAGTATCCTTTGCAGGGATGAGAGTCATATTCATACTTGTTTCTCCAGTCAACTTATTGTCTTAGGCTATGGTTTTACTTGCTTTTTCAACTAAGGAAAGCCAAAATGACATAACCCTTTTAAAACTTGTTTTTCTTCTGGTTTTTCATTGGTGATGAACCCTCCTGTAGAAATTTGACTTTCTATCTTAGTAGCCATAAACCTAAGCATCTATGCTTATGCTAGAATGCATAATTCATGCATCAACTTTTGTTTGGAATTCGGACGCTTGATGTTTGTTGTTGCATATTGCATAATCCATGCATCAATACTCTTTATATTTGTTGTTTGCATGTAGCATCAACTTTTGGTTTGGAATTCAGACACTTTAAATGCCATGCATGTCAATGAGATTGTTCATTTTATGTTCTGGATATGTTAAAAGTAAAAAATTATGAATTTTTCTGTTCCATTTTCTTAGCATTTTCAATCCCAGTTTTTCATTTTTATTATAAATTTCATAGGCAGAGAAGGTATTCAACCAGGATCTATATTTCAAGAAGACTGTCAAATATGTTGGAGAGCCAATGACCCACTTGGAATCCATTGCTTCCTCTGCGGTGTTTATTCTTCCCAATGCTCTGCCCTTCTGTTTCATGTTTTTATTATTTTATCAAAGTGGCTTTTAGCAACTTTGGTTATAGCTAAAACTGAGCATGTACCTGCAAACGAGTCCCTGATAGGCTGAATATGTATCTGCAAATAAGTCTTTGATAGGCTGAATTTCCTGTTTAGGTACGAGCAGCAATTAAGGTGAAGGCATCAGTTATTATATGCTTCACATCCTCAGGGAGAGCTGCCAGGTATACCGCTGCTTTATGATCAATTTTAATTATATGTGAGCTGTTCTTTTCTTTTCCCTTCTCACCCCCAAGATTTACTTTCTTTTCCAGTTTTTTTTTTTAATTTTTCCCTTTTTTTTGGGGGGGTGGGGGGGTGGTGTTACCATGTTATTAATGGAAACTTGTCAAAAGTGTATTAATTTCATTACTGACATTCGACATTATGTAGTCCTTGATCCATTTATGGGTTTTCTGAATGTATTCCATGTATATACCAGATTGATTGCAAAGTACAGGCCAACAATGCCAGTTCTCTCAGTTGTTATCCCCCGGCTTAAGACAAATCAATTGAAGTGGAGCTTTAGTGGGGCCTTTGAGGTATGCCATTTATCCTGAATCCTGGATGTCTGAGTAATTGCTTAAAAGTTTCTGTTGTTGGTTTTATAGTCTTTGTTATAGTCCATGTCAACATGTCCCAAAAGTGTGAAAACACTCCTTAATTGTGTTAGTGTTAGTAAAATGCTAAATGGTTCCCTTGTTCTAGTTCAAATGGTTATATAGAAATTTTGTAACTTTCTTTTCTGTAAAAATTTCTTGAATTAGGAAATGATATTGTGTCATCTCGTCTTTTAAGCTCTTTGATGTGTTGATGTAGTAGAACTTGCTGGATGACCTGGTTGTTGATGGAATGCCATCTTGAGTTTTGTTTTCACTCGAATTTATGTCTTGGTGATTGACTCCACTGACATGGAAAAAGCTTCCTCTCTTTCTAATGCAATTTAATTTTGTCATCACTTTCAGAAGATTTGTTCTGTTTTATTAAGCTTGGTTTTACCGTTAAACCATTCATAACAGCTCTCAGTTTTTTACACGTGGTTAATAATGCCTTGCAGTATCATCTAAAAGAAGAATTTGTGGTATAATTCTGTTGCAGAAGTCGGGATATTTCTATTCTCAACTTTAATTTATATTGCTAGTTAATTTGTAGAAGTCGATAGTATGTTGATGGAATGTTTATCTCAGCTTATACACGTGTTGATCCTAATGGAACTATTTTAATTTTTGCGAATCCTTCAGGCTAGACAATCTCTCATTGTCAGAGGTCTTTTCCCTATGCTTGCTGATCCCCGACATCCTGTAAGTACAGCTCTATGTTCATTGTAACTCTGTTCTTCAGGTCTGAAAGAAACTTCAATGTTTGTACCTTTAGATTTTACTATCAGATCTTACGTTGTTCTGCTTCATTTTGCAGGCAGAGTCTACAAATGCAACAAATGAGTCAGTTTTGAAGGTTGCACTTGACCATGGGAAGGCTTCAGGAGTTGTAAAGTCACAAGATCGAGTTGTCGTTTGCCAGAAGGTAGGGGATGCTTCTGTCGTGAAGATTATCGAGCTGGAAGATTAAACTAAATCATTTTTGTCACTCTCTCCTGTGGGATTTTTGCGTTCTGATTTTTTAATGCGGTGAATGACTTTATTGGTGGCACCTGCGAGGCCTTGTTCTCCAGGTTTTGGTGAACGCATGGATTTGAAATGTATTAAGAATATACACGCTTTTAACAATCTTTTTCCAGCTTATCCGAAATGAATGCATGGAAAATATGGCCATGATCCCCATTTTTCAATTCATGTGAAGGTGAAGCACATCTTAATGGATTTGAAAAAAAAAATTGTCTTGATTTAGCAAATAAACATGGTGGATCGGTCGAGGCACGGTAAAACGCTATACACGCTGGAATTTGTGCTTTCTATTTTCGATTTAAACTGGGTTGACTACTTTATAAATAAAATGAAAAGAAATAAAGTCTCAACAAAAGCGCCTGTGGCCTAATGGATAAGGCGTTTGACTTCTAATCAAACGATTGTGGGTTCGAGTCCCATCAGGCGTGTTTTTCTCTTGCTATTTTATTATACATTATTGGATTTTTTTTCTCTTGCTATTTCTTCCTGGATTTTTTGCAAGACTTTCTCTTGTTATTTGTTATACATTATTGGATTACTTTTCTCTTGCTATGTCTTCCTGGATTTTCTGCAAGACAATATTGGATACAATTTTTTATCCCCACCATGTTTCTTTATTTTTTTCTATGTTCTCTCTTCATTAATTTTCCAAGATTTAACATATACTATTCTTTTTTTTTTTTCCTAATTCATTTATTTCTCGATTTCCGGAGTTTTAGACACCAAATATTCCTTGTCCTTCTGGATTTTCCGGGATTGGACACTAATGCGATTTTTGTTTTTTCTTCTTGTTTGTTTGCTGGAAACTGACTACGCTTCTGATTGGATTTTCAAGGAATTTTCGTCCTTGTTATAAGAAACTTTTAGTATGTTTTCCAGGGAGTTTTACAGTTTTACTACTGCTATATAAGTTTTTAACACATATACGCATTTTGTTCACAAAATTTTAAATTTTTTAAAAAATAATTAAAAAAAATGATATTAAAGAAAAATCTGTAAACTTTAGATTTTATTGATTTAAAAAATATAAAACTTTTTGTATTTGGTTTATAAAAATATTAAATTTATTAATAAAATAATTTATATTTGATGTATTATTAATATATAAATTTTATTGAATAATTTTATTTAATTAATAAAGTGAATCAGATCATGAGAACTCATTAATATGTAAATTTTTTAAAAAATAATTTTTTATATAAATATTTTAAAGATTGATATTTATTTATTAATAAAATAATATCGTATAATTTATTAACGGTATATAAAATTTATACATTAAAAATACATTAAATATAAACTCTTAATAAATTTTTTTATTATATTATCTTTAATAATTCTTGAATAACATGTGACATTCATAATATTAATATATAAATAATATATAATATGTAAATAACACATTATTTTTATTAAAATTAAATAATTTAAAAAATTAAATTTTTTATATTTTCATCAAATCTAATATATATATTATTCTTATTACTATTATAATGTTATCGTCCATACACAAAAAAAACACGTAGATCACTTTCACGATAAAGTTGATGTGGCGTTGGAAGGGATGGTAAACTTACCTTACTGGGATCTGAAACAAATTTTTTGTGTAATAATATTAAATAAATATATTTTAAATTTATATATAATAATATTAAATATTTTTTTTTATTTTTTATTTTTTATCAAAAATTATGTTTTTATATAAAAAAAAATCTTTTCAACAAAAATTATGTTTTTATTTTTAAAATATTTTTATTGAATTTTGAAAAATATAAATTTTATATTTTTAACAAAAATTACATTTTTATTTTTAAAATGTTTTTTCAACAAAATTATATTTTTATCTTATTTAATTTTGAAAACTATATATTTTTTCTTATTTTTAATAAAAACTACGTTTTTTATATAAAAAATATTGTCTTTATTAAATTTTAAAAAATATATTTTTCATGTTTTCAACAATGATTGTACTTTTATCTTAAACATATCTTTTTTTCAATAAAAATTAGGTTTTTTATCTTAAAAATATCATTTCTATTGGATTCTAGGAATTTGTTTTTCATATTTATAACAAAAAGTGTGTTTTATATTCAAAATATCATTTTTTCAACAAAAATTATATTTTTTTATCTTAAAAACGACATCTTTATTAAATTCTCAAAAATAAATTTTTTCATATTTTTAACAAAAATTGTACTTTTTATTTTAAAAGCCTCATTTTTTTAAATTATGAAAAATATTTTTTTTATCTTTTCAGCAAATATTGTGTTTTTAATTATAATTTTTGTGAAGATTCATTAGTACTATGTTAAAAAAATAATTTTCATTTAAAATATATTAAACAAAATTTATATTCATAATATTATATAAAAAATTATTATATTGTTAAGGTCGATTACTTTGAAAAAAAATTCTTTTTCCTTCTGAAATCTAAAAAAATTTCTTAAAAAATTAAATTTTTTTTATTTCCTTACTTTCCTACTTCTTAACATTGTTAAAAATCTTTGAAAACTACAATAATTATATTCTCATAAAAAATCAAATTATAAAAAATAAAATTTCAAAAAGAAAAATTACGAGGTTTCTTAGGATTCCAGAAAATTATTACATTTGTTTTGACACTGAAACCACCAAAAAAAAAAAAAAGTTTATTTTCCTATGCACATCGTCAACTTCTTTGGAACGAGTATTCATTATTTGGTAGTAAGCCAAAACCTTATTCACGATGCATACAAGATTGAAAAAGCGATATTTCGTGAACGAAATACGAAAGAACAAAAGCACAACAACCATTCATATAAAAGTATCTATCTGATCTAAAACTCTATCGAATGTGATCCCTATCATAAGTTACATTTTCATCCAGTGATGCTTGATGGGTCTCCCCTCTTGTTTGAAGAATGCTGCTGGGGCTGATTATGGTGCAGAAGCTCAACCAACTCCAACTCCTTCCGCCTAACAAGCAACACCATTCTCTCGTTTTCGAGCCGCCTTCGTTCATTCTCAAGCTTTGCTCTTTCCATTTCCCTTTCTTTTTTGCCACTGAATTTCATCCACTTGAGCCTTTGCTTCTCAAGCTCGAATGCTTGGTGTTGGTAACTGACTTGTTGCTCCTCCAATTGCATTAGCCTCATCTTCATCCAATGTTTCTTCTCGCAAGCACTCTTTGACCCGTCTTGTATCACATTCACAACTTCACAGCTCAATTGTTGTATCAATGGTGATAACGACATTGCAAATGGCACCTTTCTTGGCCTTTTATGTGAAGACTTTTCATCATTATCTTCATCATCTTCCTGAGCATGTCCACTTTGGCCTCTTGAGTAACCATCCATTGCCTCTTCATCATCATCATCCTCATCCTCCTCCTCATCATCATCAGAGTCATCATCTTCATCATCATCCTCTTCTTCACTGCCTACTTTAGCCAATTTCATAGCCTCGGCCTCGATTCTACCCAAATTGCCAGAAATTTGAGCATTATCTGATGAATGGAGGCATCGTTGTTGTTGAGCTTGATGGTGCTGAATCTGGGATGTCTCAATGGCCACCTCTGGTGAATGATTAGCACCACTGGCCCCAGCAGTTGCACCATGGCCACAACTATTATGATAAGCACACATTTCCCTGAAAAACAAGTGCTTAGAATTCAACAATTTTCTAACTTCTTCCTTCATTTTCGGGGACAAATCCATTGTATCAAGCAAGCTTTGATTCTCCACCACCCTACAGGCTGTTCCTTTACCAAGTATATCATTAACCCTCTTATACCTCTTATTCAAATCATTGAACTTGTCTTCACATTGTTGTGGTGAAACATAAAACCCTTTCTCCATCATAGCCCTCGAAACCGACTTCCATTTCCCTTTCTTTTGTAATAATCCACCAGCCTTTTTCTTGCCAGTAGGATCATTCCCTTCTGATCCAGCTTCATCACCAATATAATAAACTGCCATTATGAGTAGCTTAACCATGCTATCAGTCCATTTCATTCTTTGCCATGGAGAAAATTTTTTCTTAGCATCAGCAGCACAATCATCAGGAGGAAAACCAGGTTCATCTTCATCACTAAGAGGGGATAGTTGTTTGGTTTTGGAAGCAAAAGGGTAGCCTTGTTTAACAGATTGCTGGTGTTGTGAGTGGTCAGTTTCATGATGAGAATAAGCAATCATTTGTGGTTGATGAGGTAAATGATGTGGGTTTTGGTCACTTTGGGGGTTTTGAGGTGGTTGTTGTTGCTGTTGTTGTTGGGGCTGTAATGACATTTCAAGGCCCAACATTCCTGAACCAATCCCAGAAAACGTCCCACCAGGCAGACCACTAGTATCCATTCAGAACAACAATAAAAACAGCTCTTACAAGAATTATTGGAGATCTCAAATACTCTGTCTAGGTAAATGTCATTGGCTACTACTTTTTCACTTTTTCTGAATCCTTAACAACAGACAACAAAACATAAATTCCTAACAGGCAATTGTACAACTGTTAGAACTAAAAAAAGAACATACCCAGTTAAGAACAGACTATCATTGAGTTGTAACAATCACCAGGCACCTGAAAACTTCTTCTACACGAAAAAATAAAGTTGTGAGTGCCCTTTTTTAGAGTTTCAATAATGTAACAGAAAAAGAAAGCTGAAGAGAGTTAAAATGCAATAGACTGACAGATATAGAAAAGATAGGAAGAGACAAAAAAAAATAGTAAACAGAGAGCGGAGCAGCCGGTTTTAGTTTGGCAACAACGTTTAGTTTTTGGCGCTATGGCAGAAAAACTGGCCCATGGTTTTGCTTGTAACCGGCCATTTTTTATATATATAAAAAAAAAACCTTTGCAAACCCACAGGATTTTCAAAACTGGGCAGGGAATTGACTTCAATATTCCACATTATACCAATAAAATATTGCATTTTTAATCCAATTCCACAATAAATTTTTTTTTTCATTTTTTTCTCTTCTTTAACAAAAAAAAAAGCATTAATCATTCTAATTTTTTTAATTTTCAGTTACTGATTAAATATGACATTGTGTTTGTCTATATTATTTTTCTCTTTAAATTAGGTGCATTTTTATGATTTAAACATTATGTAGGCAAGTGTCAAACATGGTGCTTACTAAGAGTATTTAATGATAAAAAATAATATAGTGTTTTTTTTTAAGTTTTTAACAAATAATTAAAAATAATTTTGATATTTATATTAATTTTTAAGTTATTTGATATACGTCAATATCATATCAATTCGATATTATTTTTATTATTTTTTAATTATTTTTTATTTATAAATATAAAAATTTAAACACTTTGAAACAAGTTCATCGTGCTCCTAATTTTTTTTATTATTCACTTTATTATTTTATTTATTTTGATTTGATTATCCAAATGTAAATATAAAAAATATTTTTTATTTTTATTTTTTTCAAGAATATTTTGAGATCGAAGCTCACTATAAACAGTACTCATTTGATATTTTCGCAACTCATTAGAGGTGGAAAATAGAGTACGTGAAATTTTGCCCGTAATTTTAAAACATATGTATATCTTTAGACCACAATCTCCGGTCCTTACTTTATGGTAACGTGGAAACAAAGTTGACTACACCCTATTTAGTGGTGCAGGATTTTCATTTCAATTAAAATATGGTCTATTAGATTTGACTTTAAAATACTTGCCAACACAAATTTTAAAGTGCCCTGAGTTTAGTCTTTTTAACCAAGGAGTTTAGGATAAAAAAATAATAATAATTATAGGTGCTGGGAGCAAATTCCTCACCTCCTCTTTAGTTTGTAATCAAAGGGGAAGGGCTGAGTGGTTAATTAAATTTTAGAGCAGTCGATTGTCTGGATATAAAATTAAAATAAATTTTAAATGTAATTAAATGATTTTTAATAACAAATTATTTTAATATAAAATTAAATAATAATAATATTTTTAATTATGACAACCGGTTGTCTTAGAAAAGGCAATAGACTGTAACACCTAATATTATTTTTATTATTGAGTTTGTATTCGAATATTTATTTTTATTATTAATTTTAATTTTATAAATATAATATCTAATTTTATCATTAAAATATTTAATTTTACTATTTTCGTTATTTTCAATTTTATCTTATCCAAAATTTAATTTCTAGCCAAATTTATATTTTTTTAACCCTTAAATTTAATAGATTCCACAAATAAAATTAAATAATTTTTTTCTTTTTTTCACTTAGCTCTCTCATCTTTAGATCTGTTGAAATAAATTATTAAAAAAATATAAAACTTTTTAATTTTTTATGAGTGTAAATTAATCCCTCTCTAAAATATTTTCATAAGTTTAGTTTGGCTTATACTTTTGTTATTTATTTCTTTTTTTTATTTCTTTCAATATAAGTTAAAAAAACTAAAAATAAAAAATTAATAGCAAAAAAATCAATTATACAATGTAAAATGTTATAATTTTTTTGAAAATTTTATAATTATAATAAATATTACATCTATATAATCAATTAAATAATCAATTATTATATCATAATCAAATTACAATTATTGAATAATTAACTAATAAATTATAATATAACTAAACAACTAAATTTACATTCAGTAAAAATTAAATCAAAGACATTAAGGTTTAGCTTTTTTGTCACATTTATCTTTTTGTTTTAAAAGAATTGAAAAATAAGTAAATAAATAAAATATTTAAATTAAAAAGAAATTAAAAGAAAAAATTTTAAAGGATTGTTTGGATGAACGTTGAAATTAAAAATAATAATAATTATTATAATTATAATTAAAAAAATTTAATAATAAATTTATATTAAATAAATTTATTAATGTTTTATTTAAATTAAATTAATAATAATTAAAATTTAACTGCATCAGTGGCATCCACATATAGGCTAAGGCCAAATTTGATTTGGCAGCAACCAAAAGGTCCAGTCAAAATAATAATAATAATAATAATAATAAAAACATCACGGCATCCGGTGCCAAATGACAGCCGAAGATATTTATGGTCCAATCCAAGACTCATTCCTTTACTAAAAAGAGAAACTCGCAAACATTTTCCATCACTTTCTATCCCACCTCCCCCAAAACACATTTTCCCGGAAAAATACAAACAAACGAAAAAATGGTAGAAAACATCCGGAAAATTTCTCCCCCACCAACCGCTCCCCCTCCTCTCTTCACTCTTCCTACCACTCTAACTTAAAAAAAAAAAAAGAAACGCTTAAAAATTCACAGTGAATTTTATATATAGAAGCAAAAGAAAAAAATTAAGAAAGGGAAGAGAAGGGGATTGATGGGTGCGTCTCTATCAAACCTAACGGAAGGAACCAACGGGACGGCGATGGGACCGGGATTAGGGGACATACCGGAGAGCTGCGTGGCGTGCGTTTTCACGTACTTGACGCCGCCGGAGATTTGCAATCTGGCGAGGTTGAATCGTGCGTTTAGAGGGGCGTCGTCGTCGGATTCGGTTTGGGAACAGAAGTTACCCCGGAATTATCAAGGTCTGCTGGATTTGATGCCACCTGAAAGACACCAGAATTTGTCCAAAAAAGACATTTTTGCCCTTCTATCTCGCCCGATACCTTTTGAAGATGGAAATAAGGTGGGTAGTCATAAAATTTGTTTGTTTTTCTTCATTCTTTTTTGGTTAATTTGATTTTTGTTTTAAATGTGTTTCTGGGTGTTTGAGTTTTGGGTTCTTTGGGTTGTTTTATATATATATATAGTTGTTTGAGGGATTGAAAATGAAGGTTTTTGGTTTTTTTTTTTAATAACTTTCTGTTTAATTTAATATTTGCCTTAAAAATTTGTTTTTGGCTTTTTGAGTAAGTTTAAGATATTTGTTTAGGTAGGATTGGAATTGAGGATTCTGGGTAATTTAGGTGTCGGGTTAATGATTTTTTGATAAAATATTTAACAAATTTTGTTTGTGCTGGGTTTTCTTGGGTAGCGTTGTGAAGGAGGGTTTTTGGATTTTTTTTTTTTTTTGATGTTTTTCCTTTTGTTTTGCTTTAGCTGTTTTATTTTGAGTTAATAATAATCAGAGACGGATAAGAGAAGATTACTGATGGTTGAATATGGGGTGATGCAGGAAGTATGGCTGGACAGAGTGACAGGGAGGGTATGCATGGCAATATCTGCAAAAGGGATGGAAATTACTGGAATTGATGACCGAAGATATTGGAATTGGGTTTCTACTGAAGAATCTAGGTTAGATATTAATAATATCATCATATTTTGATGCTAAAGTTTCTAGTAGAATTTATATATTTTTACATTAACTTAATATGGGATCGAGATACTTGTATCTTGAAATGTTTCTAGCAAGGTTTTTAACCACCATGTCGGAATTCTGTATTGATTGCTTAGCATAAAATGGAATTAATTGATTATCGATTTTGCTTCTACATGGAGCATATAGATGGATTAAGCTACACATTTGTTGGAATGGGGCATTTTGTAAATTTTGTTTTCAACTGCATGTCTTATTTTTTCCTAGTGGAAGGAAATGCATTTGGGTGCTAGTTAATTGCTGCTTTCTAGGCTTTTTTGTTTGTTGATGTTTTCTTTATTCAAATGCTATTATGTGGAAAGGCTGAAACCTTGGAAAATTTTCATCTTTGTTGCTCATTCATTGTTAATGTCAAGATGATGATGGGATCTTTTACTTAACCTCGTCTAAAGATGATGCTTGTCTTGGTTGCCTCATTGTTAATCTCAAGGGATATTTGATGGGTTGGAAGAGGTGTATAAGGAAAGATAATTTGGTTGGATAGACTTGGATCTTGCAATAAGGAATTGGTGAGCCTTCACGAATGGCGATAGTGCTGTCTAGTGTAAGTTGACATTTGTCAAAATTTTGTAGGAAATTGAGATGTTTTATGTGTCTAGAGAACCTTGTATAGATGTTTATGTTTCCCATTATGATTGGTTTGTGTCATCATCTTATCTTTTTGAGGTTTGTCTATTTTGTTTAGGATTGCTATTTTGATGGTGAACCTCTTTTTTTAATTAACGAAGAAGCATATGGATGCTGATATGTTAAGCTTCCAATTTGTATTTCCCTTTCATGTGCTGCTTGCAAGGGTGCTTCCATGCTGGAAATGATGTTTCCCATTACAGCAGGATCAGAGATAATAAGCATTGATCGGTTACCCATACTGTGAAACAGAATACTAACTATTTTCCTACTTTCTTTCTGTCTTTTCTTAAGCATGCTACTTTTTTCCTTTTTAACATTTATTTTTGAGGAGTTGTGAGAAAAGATCGTCTTCTTCTCTTGCTTAGCACTCTTTGAAGGTTCATCTCTTCTATGGAAGTTTATGCATGCCTTTAGATAATTATATACTGTGCAAGTCTTTAACAACTAGGGTTGCTTTGTTCTTTCTAATAATTAGTATTCTAGAGTAATCTCTGACATGTTTTAAACTTCCTTTTACCCTACAGGGTATTGTGTTTCACTCTTGTTAATTTTAAGATTTTGCCCTCAGGAAATGGGATGATAGTCCTAAAACACAGGGTAGACTCAAATTTTGTTTTTGTTACATAACCATATTGACTCTTCCTGCTTCTTTATGTTTGTTTCCCATTCTTGAAGTATGCTAGAAGTTATTAAGGGATACCAGACGCTAAAAACATTCAAATATGAGAATTTGGGGACTTAGTGACCCTTAATTGAACCTTTTCTGCCATGGTTAACTATTTGGCAGAAATTGAAGGCTGTCAGATTTAAGGCCTGACCAATGTTTTGAATGTTATAGTTTCTTCAAGAAACTTCCTAACAAGCTTTTGCTTCAGTGGCAAGGCATGGTTAAGAATGTTTTGACTTAGAGAATAGCTTTGATTTTCGTAATATTAATCTTCTTAACTTCTGATGTATTCAAAAAATCCTACAATCAAAATCTATATAATTTTTAAATGAACTTTCTACTATACTAACTATTATTCCTAGCATTGTGATAAGGCAGGGTGGCTTCAGGTGCTGCAGTCTTTGTTCAGATTTTTATGCCATTGAATAAATTATTTTCCAGTTGTGCTGGCCAGTGGAACGTGTTGTTTTCAATTTTTTTCCCTCTCCAGCTTTCTTTGTTAGCAAATTTTAACAATTACCTCTATGTTGCTCTTCTTGCAGATTCCATGTTGTGGCCTATTTGCAGCAAATATGGTGGTTTGAAGTAGATGGAGTAGTAAAGTTCCCTCTTCCAGCTGATATCTATACTATCTCATTCAGGCTTCACCTTGGAAAATTTTCCAAAAGGTTGGGAAGACGGGTGTCTAGTTTTGAACATGCCCATGGTTGGGACATAAAGCCTGTAAGATTTCAGTTGTCTACTGCTGATGGTCAGCTAGCGTCATGTGAGCACTTTTTGGATGATACTGAACAAGATTATGAAAATGGAAACCATAAGCGTGGATGCTGGATAGAGTACATGGTAGGGGAGTTTATAGTCAGTGACTCAGAACCAGCAACCGAACTCAGATTTTCCATGAAACAGATAGATTGCACACATTCTAAAGGAGGGCTTTGTGTAGATTCTGTATTTATTATCCCCACTGACCTAAAAGAGTGTAAAAGAAGAGGAATTTTGAAATAGCCATAAACACATCAGAGTTGTTTGATATCATCAATGATCCCTGGAAATTCCTTATGGGGTTTCACCTAAAGCTTATACTTCTAAAGGCATTTGCTGTTTTAGAGGATATCATCTTAATTGGTTTTTGGAGTAGTTTTGTGTCCTCTATGGTTATGTAAGTTTCACTTCCATGTATTTGATCCAGTTTTGTTTCCTTTTACACCTTTGCTGATAAAATTAAGAGATTATTCTTGTTTATCATCTTGTTTTCACCGGCGCTTTCTGTTAAAATTTTTTGAACTTAGTTGTGATGCAAATGAGGTACAATTCCAAATTTTTTCTTAAATCTTATCAGCCCAGTTTTATTCCCTTTATTGTTTCATTATGTTTTTAGAAAAGCTTCATTGGGCTAGGAGAAGCTTTGCTTGCTTTCTTCTGATCTCTATGAACTTTTAACTGTTGCAATAAAGTTGTGAAATTATTTTCTCTAGTTATCACCATAATGAGTGTTTGTATTAATTATGAAATTCATGGCATCTGGACCACAGATGTGGTTGTTTAGGTGGTGGATCATATCCAGGTTCACTGCTTTCATTAAGTGTTCTTGCAATACTGATTGTGAAACTGTTACATGAACTATGCCCTGTGGGTCTGCCTTGCCCATTCTCTTTGGAAAATCAGCTCTATTCAGGTTGGTATGGTTGGTTAAACCAAGGGCAACCATAGCTTATACTTGTTGATATATTGTAAATTGTAATAGACTAACTCACTGAGGTTCGGTTGGTTTACCCATGAACTCACATACTTGAATGACATGGTCAAAATCATCGTATGCTCGTTATCCTTTCAGCGTGTCTTGCTATTCCGCTTGCTTTCTTCCCTGGTTTTTAGTTATCCAAGAACTTATGCATTGATATTTCTTTTCCCAAAACTGTAGGCGATATGTGGACTTCATTTGCTTATGATTAATTTCCTTAATTGACGATTTGGCATTTAGATAGCAATTTGCATCCTGAATTCGTTGATTCTGTTTTCATTTGATTTGCATATTGTATTAGAAAATTTTGACAGAAGAAAACAAAATTTCACTACCTGGGGCCCTCATAGTTTGAGTTAGCTTGTTTTTTGTAGGTAGGTGGTCCAGTTTTGATCTTTGAACATTATTGGTTCGTTCTAAAGTTGTTATAAGATGAGGCTGAAGTAAGCTGCATTCCTAGTTGAAGCACTGACCTTAGGTTGATAGTCCTCGTCTTACAGCTGTGAGCAACATGAAAGAGGTTCATGTTAGGCTAGACCCCCAGGAAGAAGTATTGGCTGCTTGAAACACAGTTCGTGTAGTAAAGCATGTTTCTTATTGAGCACCAAACCAGATGTTTGAAGTTTGCACTTATGAAATGATTGTTTGCTTTCTTCCCCTCCCCTTTTTGTTTGAAACAAAATAATTGATTACGCGTTATTTTCCGTTAAGATTACGACTTTTTAGCAGAAATGAAGACTTATCATCTTGCTTTAAAGACATTAATTCTACATTTGTGATTGTAATTAGGTTGCCCTTGTTTGTCGTTTTATTTCATTTGAACCTTATTGTCACTCCAAGTTAATTCTTGAACCAGCTGGTTTAATGTTGTACTTCTGTTTGAACTAGTCCTTTATGTTTCAGTTGCAGGAACTGAACAACGTTCTCTTTCCACATGGGGTCCTTTTCTTCCCATTTATTACTTGGTTTTCATTTAGCTTAACATTTAGACATTGGTCCACATTCGGCATCGCCACCCTAATGTTCTTGTCCTTTTCTCATGCCGTCGTCCGTGAATTACCCCTCATAGGTTCATGTGTTAAATGTTGCCTAAATCTGGACCACTGGCAGATTCATGACTGTGTAACCTAGACAGCGGCTTACCACCTTATTTCAGATTTGTTAGATGTTATTTTTTAAAGGTAGCTATATGAATTAATTAAGTCAAACTCGAGTTAAGTATGTTAGAATTGAACTGATTTCTTTCATGCTTCGCCAACATGTTGATGTTACCTAGAATTTTATTAGATGAACAGTTTCAAAACTTGATTCAAATATCTTGCATATTATCGAAATGTCCGTATCTCAACGTCTTAGTTGTCATACTTTGAGAATTTTGGTTGTCTCTTAATTAAAGTTTGCTTGAAATACAAAGCTTAGCTCTTTAATGGCTGCCATCAGATTGATCATTTTTTCAGCTTCCCAAGCCATCAACTAGACGTCTAAATTTTACGGCTATAAATTCAATTAGGTCCTCTGTACTTTTAAGCTTTTAGAGACAGTCGTTCTCTAGTTCTTTATCCCAACCAAAAAGATTCACGCACTTTTTAATTAATGTTTGTGAACTATTACAACGAATCACCCCAATCTGATTTTGCAAGAACAAAGTTAGCTTATGTAGCTCGGTACAAAGAAAAAGCTGGTCCAAGTTAACATTAATGTCCACATCTCTTAGGAATCGATGCACTTCTAGTTGCATGGCCATTTTTTTTTTATTACAAAAAATTTATAATAGATAAATTGTTCAATTTTTTACTTCAAAATAAGATATATTGTATCTGATAATTTAAGATAAATGATTATAAGTTATGTATTCAAGATAATTTTAATAAATGATCATCGATAAAATTTAAATTTAAAATATTTTCATAAAAAAAAAATAAATCTTAACTAAATGAACCAACATTTGACGATTATTATGATTTTTATATTTCTCTTACAAATGTCAAGTTTTTTTCATCAAGTGTGTTAGTAATATAAATATTTGATTGGAGCTTATATTACTTTTACAATCTCAAATATTTAAAACTTATAAATTTTAAATAAAATATGATAATATAATAAAAAAATATGAAAATAATATCAATTAAACTTTAGATATAAAATATTTTTGAATTTGAAAAAAAAATTGAAATTATATCTTTTATTTAAATTTATTGATACAAAATATGATATAATAATTTTAATATTTTATCATATCGATTTTAAAGTACTTGAAAATATTATAGCAATGAAAAGCACTTGATTGCCGTTTCAACTTTCATGTTCTCCGACGCTACTACATTCTTTACCTCTTTAAGGTCTTTGACTGTTGGGTCTGATTTGATTCTTTTGAGCTTGGATGAGGGTGGTCAAGGACCTAACATAGAAACTACTGTTAAGGAATTGTCTGGGCTTTGAAGTAAATGAAAAACTATTTCAGGGGTTGGGTTTTTTTCTAGTTTTTTTTTTTTTTTTTTTTTTTCAGGCTTCAATGTTTTTCATGCGTGTGTCAAAAATCAAAATGATGTAGGAATCACTAGTTTCAGACTGAGATGTTTCAGTAGAATTTCAGAGGTCGATGGTGAAAAGGAAACATTGGGATCAGGGACGGACGTACACAGTAGTCAGAATGGCAGCTGCCTCCGCTGAGTTTCTAAAATTTTTTTAGGTTTATTGAAAAAAAATTTCAAAAGTTTTAAAAATTTAAAATTTGACCCTCATTAAAAATATTGTTCTCCAATTTAGCCCCACTAAATTAAAACTCATACAAGAAAATATTTTATTGTTTATCTAATAATTGAACAATGATTCTTTTGAACGCTAAACAATTTTGTTATAATATATATTTATATATATAAGTTCATAAAAAAAAAGTAAATTACTATAGAAAATTTGAAATTATTAAATTTCATATTCCTCTTAATAATTTATTTAAAATTGATATAAGATGATCTTATAAGAGTAGTGAAACTTAGAGCTTGTATTAAAATGGTTTTAACCATTTCTTTAACACAAAATATATATATATATAATATGTGAAGTAATTAAAAAAACTATTTAAATTTATATCTTCATTTTTCTTTTCATTGTAAGAAAAAAAGATATTTTTATTTTTTCAAATTATAATGAATAAAAAATAAAATATGTTTGTCCATTTGAAGTAAATGATAAAATTAGACATATTAAAAGTGAACAATAAAATTAGATGTATTAATTTTTATATTATTCTTTCACATATTATTTCAACCTTAAGAATTTTATAAATAAAATTTTATTAAATTAATATATGTGTTTTTATATTGAAAGTTGATTTGTTTAAATAGTATTTAGGTTATATTTATTAAGAATCATATAATTAATTTTAACTATACAAACATTAGTTTTATGGTAAAAAAATTTTTTTCGTGTACATAAAATATGTTATTCATCTTAGTTTTATTTATAATTTTTTATATTAATTTATGTTTAAATGAAAAAATTTAAATTAATTTAAAAATATTTATTCTCATTACTCATAAATTCTGGATTCGTGCCTCATTGGGATGATAGTACTCATCATCCAATGAATGAAGAAAAGTTAAAATGCTGGCTAGAGAGCTTTAATGGCTGTACCTCTGAAGTTCAACTTTGGAGCCTATTAGCATGTAGCTTACTGACATATCTGCTGTTTATGAAAGATTTTTCATTTTTAAAATTTAAAAATGACTATCGAGGTAAAAAGATTACAAATATGTATCAAATTGAAATTAAAATCTTTGGATTGATCTTATTTTTTTAATAATATAAATGAGCACTGTGGATTCTGAATGAGATAAGTTCCCATTTGGTTTTTTAAGACAACAAGCGTCAGCTTTATCAGTTTGATTTTTTTTTTTCTTGGTGCATATATATATAATGTACATGTGCTGTTTTCTGGAGTTCAATGCTTCATTTGGTTGGAGGCAAAATCAATTGTCAGGGATAGTTGAGAAAGAGTGAGAACAACAGAAAAAAAAATTATATGCAAGTATTAATCTGAGGTTGTGACTTTAGTATTAGAGATTAAATTGTTTTTTAAGAATAAACTTCACGATTTATATACGTATTGTATAAATATAAAATATATTTTTTTAATTTTATTAAATTTAAATATAATTATTATTTAAATTTTAAATCATGAATTATATTAGGGTATCATCACATTGTATTTTGGATTATTAGATGTACTTGATTTATTTTTTTTTGGTTCTTTGTATAAATGAAAAAGTTCTTGTGCCTCATTTTGGGGAAAATTACAAGTTTCTTTCAATTTGAACAAGCAAAAAGGACTGAACAGAAGCATTTAAAGCACAAATCCATATGTTTTAACTCTGTTAAACTTGTTTATATATATGGCTCTCTTAGTATTATATCTTATTTATATAATTAATAGGGAAGAAAGGGACAATTCTGTCTCATCTCTTTCAGTATTTTGGGATCAATGGTATCATATACTGATATACATCTCTTCTTACCGTTAAAGTCCTTCACGTTTTTGTTTTGGGAAAGATTCTCTTTTCTGTCTATCCGTCTGAGCTGATCATAGCTAGGCCTGACCCCGCACAATTCATTCAATTCAATGGCAGGAAGACTATTCAACAAATCCAAGCCAAACCATCAGGACAAAAGTACAAAGAGAGAAAAGGAGACAGGTTTCTTCTTTCTCATTGCAAAGTTGATTTGGGTGCAGGGAGGGTGAGCCCACTCTTCTTTTTTAAAATTTTTCCTGCTTTGGTTTGTGTTTTATTGTTGTATGCATGCAGTGAGAGGTGGCAGATTTTTGTGAACTGATGTTATCCCACCTCCTTATAAGGTTAGGACAAAATTTATATAAAATTATATAGATAAAATTTGTAAAAAATTTTATTAATAATAAATAATTTAAATCGACAGATCAATAGAATTAATGTAAAGATTGATAATTTATAAAAAAATATTAAAAATATTATTTATAATTTAAATTTGATCGATATTTATTCAGTAATAAAAATTTTGTTAATATTTTTGCTAAAAATACTTATTTAATAAATATATCAAAATTTATTAAAAAATTTTCAAATTTTACTCGATTAATTTTCATTTTAATTTTTAATTTTAATTTTTATTTATTCATTGAAACTTCGTCAAGTTCATCTATATTATGTCCTCATTTTGCCCTTCCAGTTTTCACCAGTATTTTCTCTTACAACTCTCTCTATGCTATTAATACCACCTCCTTATAAGCAACATCTAAATTTAATAATATTCAAAGATAAAGATTACAGAATGAAAAAGGAAGAAAGGGAGGGAGTAGAGGTGAATATGGTGGGGAAGAGTCAGGACAAGGCGTGAGAAAGCCAAGGCATAATGTCAATTTCATAGAGGCAGGTTTCTGGGACCAGATGGAGACCTATGTCTGTCTAACTAACCGACAAAAGTCCAGCTATCTCTGTCTTTCTCTCCCTTTAAATCTAAACATTAAACTTTGTTGCATCCCCAAAAATGAAGTAGAGAAAACCCTTACAGTGTTTTCTGCCCTTCTCACGCATTCACTTTGTTGCACCCCAAAAGACAAGTATAGAGAAGAAAGGAAACCCTTTGATATATTCCCAAGAGAGGAAGTCTTTGAGATACTGATAAATTTTGGTTGGATTTGAAGGGAAAGGAGGGGGAGAGAGACACAAGTAAAAAATGGATTGGAATGGCACATTACGAACCTTTGTTTCTCGACCAGAACCTTCTCTTAACTTCCTCTACAACTATAACTATGATCAATATCCAGGTATAGTCCCTCCCCTCAATCACCATTCTGTCTTTTATTTTTCTTTCATTTTCTTCATGTGTTTGGAAGCAGCTTTCAACAAAGTAACAAGAATTCAATTCAAGCTACAACCTTCCCATGCTAAATTTTGAACTGTTTCTTTCTTTCCATCTATATTTATTTGCTAAGTTACACAATCCTAATTATGCTTTGATATCTGCTGCTTCTTCTTGTAAGGTATGGAGATGAAGCATCCAGGATTAGCAGAGGCAGCTCATGGGTTGGCTCCAGCCTTGGACAAGAACAGCTACAACAATAAAAGGAAGAAGAAGCGTTTGACAAATGGTCAGTTAGACTCCTTGGAGAGGAGTTTCCAGGAAGAGATCAAGTTGGAGCCTGATAGGAAAATGAAGCTTTCCAGGGATCTTGGACTCCAACCAAGGCAAATTGCTGTCTGGTTCCAAAACAGGCGTGCTAGATGGAAAGCTAAGCAGCTTGAGCGCTTATATGATGCTCTTAAACAGGAGTTTGATGTTATCTCCAGGGAAAAGAATAAGCTTCAAGACGAGGTTAGAAAAGATTTTCAAAACTCTCTCTTTCCATGCATGATTCATGCACAGTTTTGGGAGCATTTGGTGTACATCATTATATATACTTTGTTTTTCTCTTTCTATGGAAATACAGATTTCTTAAATAAGCTGAGAAAGAAATAAATATTGAATGCTTGCACTCACTATAATTTCCATTTGCCCTCACCCCCTGATGCAGGTCATGAAATTGAAAGGTATGCTCCGGGAACAGGCGAAAAGAAACCAAGTCTCCACAGGTTACACAGAAATCTCCGGGGAAGAGACCGTCGAAAGCACCTCAATTCGCAGCTATAACAAGCCAAGGGTAGTAGCAAACAACCATCTTCCGATCGCTGAATGCAACTATCTTTTCAATGTGGACGAGTATAACCCAGTATCATCTCCCTACTGGGGTTTGCAGTTGCCTTCTTATCCCTAATGAACTACTTAATCTTTATTAGACTTCGTTAATTTAGCTTAGTCAGCTTATAATTTAGAACAAGTTGTCTTAGAGCTAGCTTAATAGTTTTAGTAAAGATCAGGGAGATGTAGTGATCATCCCCTTTTTGGGGACATAGTTGGAGAGTTAGACATAACATCAATGAGAGTATATCATATATATGCACTACTATGTTTAAGAAGCCAAAAGGCTGCTGAATATTGGATCAAAGAGCTTGAAATACTTTGCATGAATAAGGTTGATTATAGTTTTCTTGTTTCTGGTGCCACGTCTGGAAATCTGGATGTCTCCCACATAAAATGATTGCTTTGGAATATAATTTGAATAGAAAAAACATATGATGACGTAAAATATCCGTTTCCTACCATTTTTTTTATGATATATATGGCAATCAAACAAATCAAGTAATCTTAACAACCAATAATATGGTACTTGATATTGTAGGAAACAATGATACCGTTCTCTGCACCATATACTTTTAAATGATTGACCATTGAAAGATAACAGTTTTTTATTAGAAGTTTGCGGAAGAGAAATGAATGACTAAGCTATGGCCTGAAAGATTTTGGCAGATATTTAGATATAAAAAGATCAAAACCTCATACGTAGCTCGACTCTTTCTCCTTGCTGATATTCACAACACCACCAAACCTTTTAACTTGGGAAGAGATTGAGATGCCCGATCAATTACATTAAGCAATACCATAAACTTCAAATCTCCCAATAAATCCGAAAAAGAGTTCCAAGTCATCTCATCTCCAGGTCAATACATATATGAATCACTTTCCCAAAAGCTGGCATCAAGTCCCTCAAAACAAAAGAAAACGTTAACCACCGAAGCAGCTAACTCATCCTAAATATTACTGTGTACAGCTTATAGCATACACCTAGGGGAACCTTAACAGAACAGCCTCGAATCTTAACCATAATGGAAAATGGAGGGTAAAAGAAAACATTATAAACAGGATAAGAGTACCATGGAAACAGTAGACTGTGTGTCAAGCTTGATTATTAAAAGAGGGCTGTTCAATGGCATTCAACACTTGATTGAAAAACAAGAGTCAAAATCCATAAAATTACTTGATCACTTAACTTCAACACCGAGTTCATGGCATATGATAAGCATAAAAGCGAAAACAACGTGACCAACAGGGCCATTCAGTCCTTACAATACCTTCAAAATGAAAATACTACCTATTTCTCTGGCTGGGGGAAAACAGATAATAACCTAGCAACTTAGCGCTTTCCACCACCACCACCAAGCTTGGGACCTTTTGGTGCAGAACCCTTGGGAATGTTACCCTTGCCCTGTGCCTTCTGTTGCTTTGCAACTACTTCTGCTTTCTTTGCCTTCTTTTCGTCCTTAGTTTTCTTGATCCTTTCCTTGATTTCTCTGCACAACAGTTGGACAGGAAATATTTCAAAATTTCCATAAATACACAGCATGATACAAGTCAAAATTGGTTATGACAGAGATGATAGAAAAGATCAAACTCATATGTAAAATGAAAAACCACACACCGGAGAGCAGCTTCCCTGGCAGCATCACGAACTTCTGGTTTCTCACTCCTCTTCTTCTGGATAACCTCTAAGGTGGCACCCACAATGGATCTGGAGTAAGGCTTCTTTGTGGTACGTCTCCTCTTCTTCACAGCCTCTTGCGCAATGTCCTAAATGTATATATACAATATAAAAACTAATATGAGAGTGGGCATGAAAACTGTAAAATATAGAAGGAAGTTATTATTACCCAATCATGCAAACATGATTTAGCTCACAACCTAGAAGCAATTACTTCAAATGCTGCAGGCAAGCAAAATGAAAAGAAAGGCAATCTTTTGAAATGAAATTGAGTTTCCAAAGCTGACACTCACCTTCTTATGTTGCTTCCTATACATGGCTGTCCATGTAAGTTTCGATGGCTTCAGACGGTTGTGGAAGTACCTCTTGCATTTTGAATTGGAAAAGAGGAAGACCTAAACAAATTGATGCAGAAGACAATTTATTAACACCACAATAACATAATATCAACCACTTCAAATCAGAATTGCATGCAAATTTACCTGAGAATCAGAACGAACAAATCTGATGCCTTTCCCTGGGTATATCTTGGCACCACTAAACCGGCAAAGCTCCGTCCTAACATGGCGACATAACACAATCAAGTGAAGGTTTTTGGAAGATCAAAATACAAACTTTTAGCATAATGCAAGAAAGCCAATAGATAATAGCAATTTCGACAAGCTAATTTTAAGCCATATCTCGTATATCCTTACACACGAGCTTAACCATTCACTAGATTATTACATAATTAATTAAACCAATTAAATATCACCGCCTAATATCCATTAGCATGATGCCAAAATCTAAACTAATTTTCAATTTACAAAAGAAAAAGAAAATCAATAATCATATATCCAGGGCGATATGAAATGAAATGGAAGGCAGATCTGTCCGTTAACGGGTTTTCCGTTTTTCCAGAAATTAAAGAAATGGGTTTTCAAGATCAGATCGTTAAATCATGATTTATAAATAATTTAAAAGAAAATAGAGGAAGAGAAAAAGGAACGTACTTGAGAACCATGGCTGCAGCTCCTCTGTTCTTGTGGAACCTAAAAACCCTAGCGATGTTGCTATGTAACGTATATCAAGGGTTATGAACAAATAACCCTTATATTATCTATATAAAAGTTGTATATAAAATTGTTAACTCCAAAATTTTAAAATATTTTTTTGTAAAAATTTTAATAAATTTTAATTAAAATAACTTTTTTATTATTATATTTTGATTGAGATAAATTGTAATTTAAACATTTTTTTATTATTAGACTTTTAATTACTCACAAAAAAGAATTTCATATTAAATATAAATATAAAAAGTTAAATATGCAAGAAATCTTCTTTTTTACACTAATATCAGATTTTTTGCTACCCTTATTAAGGTAAGTTTGCAAATGATATTAACTTTTAATTAAATTTCATTAATTTAAATTTTTTTTCTATGAATTTAAGAGTGTTTAATCATTGAATCCACCAAGAAAAAAAAATCCTGAGAAACTTATTGGTAATATGTGTTAAGATCTTTTAAATAAAAAAACAGCATTTTAACTTGAAAATTTGCTCTTTAATTTTGTTGATTCGATAAGTTTTTTGATCGTAAAATATGATTAAAAATTGAAATATAATATTTATGATTGAAGGATATTGAAAAAACTTTAATCGTATGTATTTATTAATATTATCTTAAAAGTTTTTTTGGGATGTTTTGTTGAACTAAATACAAATATAATGTTTGAAAATTTTTTGTAGAATTACATGATTGGAGAGTTGGGAAATTGGGTTGCAGAGGTTTGGGCATTATAGAGAAGAAGATCAAGTGCATGAATCATCACAACAGCTCATCCAAGGTATATTTGCCTCTGTCACTAGCTTTGCAAGATCAATCGAACTTTAATTTAATTCATCCAACTACCTGTTAAAATTTATGAAAAATCAAAATTGAAAAAATAGTAATTCAAATTAAATCATATATTATATAACATTAAAAAATCGTATTTGTATATGATATTAATTAGGGACGGATCTAAGATTTATGCTTGACAGGAGCAAATTTATTATATTAACTATCAATAATATTGATATAATAATTTTATATTTATATTATGAACCGACTCAATTTTTTAAAAACATCAATATATTTTTTAATATTATAAAAGACTCACACTTAAATATTTCTTTTACCATTAATAGGTCTAAAACAAAAAAAAAAATTGAATTTATTTTTAGTAATTCCTTCTTTTTTTTATATTTTACTCTAGGCAAAATACAAGAATCATTAAAATTTTAGATAAATTCATAATGATTAAAATTAATTTTCAAGATTTTAGTAGGGGCAGCCGGCCCATTGCCCCTACCTTGGATCCATCCCTGGTGTTGGTTGTTTCCTTAATGTTGTTTATTCCCTGTTCATCATATTAACTGCATAATTATACTGCTGATTTGCTACAAAAATGGACTTAGCATATAATCATATGAAAAGGTTGACAATTTAATCTTTTTTTTTTTTAATCATTTAAGGGGACAGAGTTTTATATTAAATGAGATGTCTTTTTTAAGGTTGTCTTAACTACTAAGATCAAACAGTTGAAAATAATTTAACATGTTCAAACTATGATTTTATGGATCATATAACCTATGGTATTTTATAGCTCTTGATAAGCCAAAAGGTTGAAGCTAGATCAAAATGCAACCTTTTCTTTTGTTAAGCAAAGAATCAAGCATTTGTAGATTTAATTCTGTTTTGTTCTCCAAAACAGAATTTAAAAGATAAATATATTAAAACAAGGAAGGAGAAACAATTTAAAGAACATGAACCAATAAACGTGGTAAGTTCTAAAAATGCTTAGTGATGGTCTAAATTGATCATTTATAATTATAAGAATATGCATAACGATATTATCATTAAAAGCTTTGATCAAGTTAGAGATCAAACAGTATTTTTTTTTTAATAAAAACTTTTATGGGATTTTTTGTGTAAAATTTATGCATATTTATCTTCTTGTCTTTTCGTGAAAAAAAATCTTGTCTTCTTTGCAGACAAGGTGATTGGCTCATCTCCATCGGAAAAATTGTCTGTTGATTGCTTGGAATTTCTTTCATCAAATTTGGCTATAAATCAAGAAGAAAAGTTAAGCATCGTGAATTCTTTCAAGGTGAAACCAAATTTATTGAAATTATATTTTGAATTTAATTATGTTAAAATTACATTTATTTATAAAAATTTATATATATTAACAATGAAACCATTATAAATTGTATAGATGTTACACAATAAATTTATTATTTCATTCGATCAAATCCTCAATAACTATTAACTTCTTATGAAAAAGATCCTAATATTTTTTCTTCATTAATATTTTGTTATTTTCACTATTTTTTATTTCATAATATCTAATCATATAAAGAGGATGGTTCTTCTTGCAAGTTTTATTGGTGGCCCTAGAGACATGTGGCGTAGATGCAATGACTTTGGTCCAACGATTTGGGAAACCAAATCTTTTTATAATTATGATATGTAATCCAGAATAAAAGTAAATTACAGATGAGCTCAAAGAAGGTCAACTTGCTCAAGATAAACCAGATCTGACTTCTAAAATATTTCGTGCTAAATTGCAAGAGCTGGAAGATAAACTTTTCAAGAAAGAAATATTTGAAAAAGTTGCAGCACAAGTACATATTATTGAATTTTAAAAGAAAAGGATTTCCCCATGCCCATACATTAATCTTATTACAACAAGGAAACAAGATTTTATCTGAAAATCAATTTGATAGATATGTTTGTGCAGAATTACCGAATAAAGAATTTTATCCACAGCTATATAAATTGGTTATGAAAAACATGATACATCATCCTTGTGGAAAATACAACATATCAAATCATGCATAGTTGATGATAAACGCAAGTCTCACTATCCTAGGACCTTCTGTTCACAGACACTGCAAGGAAAAGATGGATAGCCAATATAGAGAATAAGAGCAAATGGATGGTCATAAAGAACAAAGAAAAGAGGAGAACCTGATTATTACAACAAATGTGGATTATGTTGAAGAACATCCCACTAGTTCTGGCAATGCCAATAGATTGCCTGATGCTGATCGTACAAAGGATACTGGTCAAGCAAGTCAAGGTAATAAGAGAGGAAGCCGCTCAACAAGGCGGAAACTTTTGGCATCGGTTGACTTAAAGTGCAAATTAGTTGACTTTAGGAATGCATTTTGGACATATAAACAGTTTACAAATGACATTCAGACAAAGAGAGTATAGGTGTCCTGAGGTGATCCTGGGATCTAAATATTCTACGTCAGCAGACCTTTGGTCATTTGCTTGCATTTATTTTGAGATTGCAACGGGTGATGTTCTCATTGATCCTCATGGCGGCGACAATTTTGTCAGAGATGAGGTTTTTTTTTTATAATGCTGTTATCTCTTTTATGGTTTTTGCACCACTTATTATGCATGTGTTTGTTTTTGAGTTTTTCAATTTCTTTTGATGGAAGTTCATTCAAGATGTGGCATTCAATCTTTGAAGGTTGTAATAAACTTGAAAATCTAAAATAATTTATTTCCTTATTCTTGGAAAGGAAAAAAATAATTCAGCGCATCTGCAAAAGAAAAGAGAGGCTATAAACAGGGATAAAAATATTTGATTTTCTTTGCTTGTTATATTGAACTTGTAGTTAAAAATGCCTAAAGAAAAGCATAGACTTTTAGGAAAAATGTTATTTCGACTTGCAAAATATGTATATTAAAATTCTTCTATAAGTGCTATGGAGCAGGTTTGAACTCGAGAACCCTGAAAAGAAAAAACGACGGTGAGCAAGATGTAAATGACATGACTGACTTCTTGAATCTTGATTTCCATCCTTGATTTTATACCTGAGAAGCGTACGAGTGCTGCTCAGTGCCTTCTTCATCCATGGATCAACGCAGGCCCCCGACTTTTAGAGCCAACAGGGTCATCATCACAAAGCCAAGCTGCGGATGCTCACATTTATGAGAAAAAGAAGAGGGAGGCAATGGAGGTTGCAATGGGGAATATTGCCGTCAGTGCAGATTCTAACCAGCCGAAGATCTCCAGTTTAGGTCGAAAATCCTCCAAGGCAGCAACTACTTCTAGCTAGGACTCGCTCCTACATTTCTAGAAGCCTGCTCCTTCAGTTTTACTGCATAGACTAGTTTTGAGCCCGAATCTATGCAGAGTACATGTAATTCTTTTAAAACATTTTTTTCTTACAAAATATAACTGAAATTGCATTCAAATATATGTATTGGAAAATCAAGCCGAATTTGCATTCATACTCAATAAAATCTAGTAAAAATCCAGTAAAAACTAGTAACAAAGAAACTAACGCACGCAAACTAAAGATAGCTAGATTACTTTTTGGGTGGTTTTTGTTTAAACATTCCAATTATTCATCAACCGTCATACAACAAAAAAGCACTTCATAACAAAAAGATACAAAAGCAGAAGCAAAACCATAAAAAAAAAAAAAAAAAAACCGACCCATTTTGGTTTGAGATCACTCTATACTAACTAAGGGTATATGCAGAGTTTAAGATCACATTTTGGTTTTGCCTGAGCGGTCCACACGTATAATGCGTTCCTCATTTATACGCCCAACATCATTGAAAGTTTGGCCACTCATCTGATCTGATGCTTTCAGGGTAGCAGCAATTGCTCGTGGTGGGGTATCTTCAACTTTGATCACAATATCCTCTGAAACGCCTTGACGCCCTTCACCATTCATGTCATTGCATCCAGCTTCATAAGCCTTCCTTCCAGCTTCATCTTTGTAGTCGCCCCCTCTCAGCTTCATTTCTTCCATTTTCTGTCTAGTTGACTCCGTTGTTTCACTCAGCTTTTCCTATATAATTTAAGCAACATTGCGTATGTATTAGTGAATAGGAACAAAAAGAGAGAAAGTTGAGATAAATATGATTCATCACGTTGGTTTTCTCTGCAGTCTCTGATGCATTCTGCTTCGTTTCTTCAGTCTTCCCAGTAAGGAAATCCATAGCTCTCCTAGCAGCATCAGCAGCAGAATCTTTCAAATCCCCTAGCGTACAACTGTCGTATCCTTACCTTCCTTTGCTTTCTCAGCAGCATAATCTGTGTAGTCCTTCATCTTGTCCACAGTAGCATATTTTCCTTCTTTGGCATTCTCTGCTGCATATTCTGTCCCCTGTTTTGCCTTTTCTGCTGCTTCCTTGGTCTTCTCAGCTGTCGTATCCTTGGCTTTCTCTGCTGCATAGTTCTTATATTCAGACGCCTTTCCCGCTGCTGTATCCTTTGCTTCCTTAGTTTTCTGTGCCGCATAGTCCGTATATTCGGAAGCCTTTTGCGATGTGATGTCTTTTGCTTCCTTGGCTTTCTCAGCTGTATAATCTTTATACTCAGCGGCCTTTACTGTTACTTTGTCCTTTGCTTCTTTCGCCTTCTGGGCAGCAGAGTCTGTCGTCTCCTTTGCCTTCGGCGCTGCATAATCTGTGTACTCAGCTGTCTTCCCAGTTACTGTGTCCTTTGTTTCCTTCGCCTTCTGGGCGGCAGAGTCTTTCGTCTCCTTTTCCTTCTGAGTGGTGTAATCAGCATAATCAGCTGTCTTTTGCTTTGTGGTCTCCTTTACCTCTTTCGCCTTCTCTGCGACTTCCTTTGCTTTCTCATCTGCATAGTCTTTGTACTCTCCAGCCTTTCCAATGGCAGTGTCTTTTGCCTTCTCAGCTAACTCCTTCGCTTTCTCTGATGCCTCCTTCGCCTGCTCTGATGCCTCCCTGGACTTCTGCTCTAAATGCTCCTTATGCTCACGAGTCTTTTCCTTTGTAGTGTCCTTGCTTTCAGCTGCCATCTCCTCAACTTCTTTAGCCTTTGGGCTGCATAGTTTTTGTATTTGTTGTTATTTTTGAAGCAAAGAAAACTTTACTCACTAGTGCATATCTTAACATCAGAAACATTACAATTTAAAGCCTAATTAATAACTACCCACTAAAATCATAATCCTAAGATTAAGCCATGACCACCAACATGAATAACAAAAAATAACTAACACCAGAAAAACAGGAACAACATGAAACATTCAATGAATCCACATTAGTAGTCCTAAACACATCTTCTAACACTCCTCCTTGCTTTAGGAGCTGCAAACACCAAGTTTTGTCCTCAGAAATTCAAACTTGCTAACTGGCAGTGGCTTGGTGAAAACATCTGCAACCTGATCTTCTGTTTTGCAGTAGACAAGAACAACAGCTCCATCTTTCTGTACTTCCCTTAAGAAGAATAATTTAATATTAAAATGTTTAGTTTTCCCGTGAAACACAGGATTTTGAGAGATAGCAATGGCAGCTTGATTGTCAACAAGAATCTCCGTGCTTTCCTCCTGCTCTAAGTTAAGATCGATTAAAATCTTCCTTAGCCACAAAGTTTGATTAACAGCAGTTGTTGCAGCAATAAACTCTGCTTCAGCTGTGGATTGAGCTACAATTTCTTATTTTTTCGAGCTCCATGAGAAAACACCAGAACCAAGTGTGAAACAATAGCCTGAAGTGCTCTTCATATCATCAATGGAACCTCCCCAATCACTGTCTGAGTAACCAACCAGCTTGATCTCTTTGTCCTTTGTGTATTTAATGCCAAAATCACTTGTGCCTTTCACATATCTAAGCACCCTCTTTGCAGCCTTGAGATGCCATTCACTTGCACAATGCATAAACCGAGATAAAATGCTTACAGCATTCAAAATGTCAGGTCGAGTTGCTGTGAGAAACATTAAGCAACCAATCAGGCTTCTGAAATATGCCTGATCAATCTTCTCTGTTCCATCTTCTTTACAGAGCTTTTCCTTTGAGTTCATTGGTGTCATCATTTCTTTACATTCTTCGAGTTTAAACTTCTTCAAAATCTCCTTGGCATATTTCTTCTGACAGATGAAGACTTCATGTTCATTCTGTTTGATTTCCATTCCAAGAAAAAAGGTCATCAATCCAAGATCTGTCATTTCAAAAAACTCCATCATCTCTTGCTTAAACTTCTCCACAATACTTGTGTTGTTTCCTGTCACAAGTAAGTCATCCACATATAGTGAGATGATAAGAGTGTTGGCTCCATTGTGCTTGACATATAAAGTTGATTCAGATAAGCTTTTGACAAATCCCAAGTTCTACAAATGTTCATCAATCCTGCTGTACCAAGCTCTTGGAGCTTGCTTCAATCCGTAAAGTGCCTTTTTAAGAAGATAAACCTTGTCTTCTTCTCCTTCCTTAACACAGCCTTCTGGTTGTTCTACATAAATCTCCTCCTACAGAAAACCATTCAAGAATGCTGACTTGACATCTAATTGGTGCACTTTCCAATTCATTTGTGCTGTAATGGTGAGTAAGAGCCTGATGGTGTCGAGTCTAGCAACTGGTGTGAAGGTATCTGAGTAGTCCACACCGAGTATTTGAGCATATCCTTTGACCACGAGTCTAGCTTTATACTTGTTGATTGAGCCATCAGCATTAAGCTTGGTTCTGTACACCCATTTGACTCCAATTACTTTTCTGTTTTGGGGTCGATCAACCAACTCCCATGTTTCATTCCTTTCAATCATGAATAGCTCCTCCTTCATTGCAGCAATCCAATTTTGATCCGTCTTGGCCTCTTCATAATTTGTAGGTTCACACACAGTAATATTGCATCTTTGATAAACATCAGAAAGTAGTCTTGTACCTCTAATAGGACTGTCATGCACCATTTCATTCTCCCAGTCTCCAATGCTAAGAAACTTGAGCTTGTGCTCTTTTAAGGTTGGATCCATCTTTTTTTCATCATCCCAGTTCCACTCTTCATCTTTCATAAAGTGCACATCCCTGCTTATAATAATTTTTCTAGTTTATGGCTGGAAAACTTTATAAGCTTTTGTAACTAAGCTGTAGCCAATGAAGATGCCTGGAAGTGCTCTTTTATCTAATTTATCTTTCTTGGTCTGTGGAACATAAGTGAAGCACAAACATCCAAATATTTTAAGGAAATTCAGAGATGGTTTATAATCATACCATGCCTCAAAAGGTGTTTGATCCTTCACTGCTCTTGTGGGAAGCCTGTTTTGTAAAAAAACAGCAGTATTTGCTGCTTCAGCCTAAAATTGCTTTGGCAGGTTCTTCTCATGTAGCATACATCGTGTCATCTCCAATATGAATCTATTACATCTCTCACTTATTCCATTTTGTTGTGGAGTGTATGGAGCGGTTAATTGATGTTGGATGCCTGCCTCTTCACAAAAATGAGTGAATGCTTCAGAAGTGTACTCTTTGCCATTGTCTGATCTGAGAGTTTGAATTCTACAACCACTCTCGTTCTCAACTCTGGCTTTAAAGTTCCAGAAGATTTGAGCCACCTCTGACTTGTACTTTAAAAAGAAGATCCAACACATACGGGTGAAATCATCAATGAATGCAACATAATAAAGACTACCTTTCAGAGAAGGCGTTCTTTGTGGGCCTGCAATATCAGTATGAATTAATTGTAACTTCTTTGATGCTCTCCATGTTGCCTTGGGAAATGGTTTCCTACTTTGCTTTCCAAACTGACATGCTTTGCAGTTTGGAATATGATTATCAAGTTCTGGAAAATCATTTACCATATTCTTGGATTTCATCTGCAGCAGCCCCTGATGATGATAGTGCCCGAGCCTCTTATGCCATACTTCAATGATATTTTCTTTGATTGGGAAAGCAGTTTGCTCCTCCTCCAATAGATTTAAAGCAAAGCTTTTCCCTTTCATTTTTACTTTGAAAATATCTTGGCCAACTGCATCTTTAATCAAGCAACTTTTATCTTCAAACACAACTTTATAACCCTTTTCAATTAGTTGTCCAACACTTAACAAGTTTTGATCAATTTCAGGGACATATAATACATTAGAAATGAACTTTGTACCTGAACAAGTTGAAATTGCAACTGTTCCTTTTCCCTTCACAGTTATGTACTTGCCATTACCAACTCGAACTTTCGATGAGTTTGTGTTGCTTAGTTCTCTGAATAGATCCTTGTCATGTGTCATGTGGTTAGTACAACCACTATCTATAAGCCAACTCTCACTTGATTCGATGCCGGAGAAACATGTAGCTACGAACAGGTGATCTTCCTCCTCTTGATCAGCAATCTTTGCATCTTCACCATGTTGCAGAATTTTTTTTTTGCAGATAACAGCTTCATGCCCCATCTGATTACATTTAGTGCATTTAGCATCAAGGTCTTCTCCAGCATCTAAATGGAGGATGACCCTTCTTTCCACAATGTTTGCAAGGTGGATAAGATTTCTTCTGATTTTCATTCTTTTCTTTTGCATTGGCTGATGCAGTACTTGCCCCATTTCCTTCAAAATCCTTTTTCTTCTTTCTTTTGCTTTTGGCCACATTTTGATGCTTGACTGCCAAAGCTCCTTCAATTGTTGTATCTTCCCTCATCAGTCTTCTTTGTTCTTGTGCTTGCAAAGCATTAAGCAATTCTGTTAAGGAAATTTTTGACAGATCCTTTGTATTCTCCAAGGCAGTGATGGTTGCTTCATATCTTTCAGGAACTGTAACAAGAATTTTTTTTACAATTCTTGAGTCAGTAAATTCAGATCCAAGAAGCCTTACTTTGTTTGCGATACTCAGAAGCTTATCGGAGTAATCTTTGATCGTCTCGGAGTCCTTCATTCTTTGAAGTTCAAATTCCCTAATCAAGTTAAGGACTTGCATCCCTTTAATTCTTTCATCTCCTTCATATTCATTCTTGAGATAATCTCATATCTCTTTTGCTGACTTCAAAGACATGATACGAGTGAAGAGGATGGATGAGACTGCAGCAAACAAGCAGGCCTTTGCCTTTGATTTCTTTGTCTTCTTTTCTTTCTATGCTTTAATTTGTGCCATGGTGGGATTGTTTGGAAGTGCAGGAATTTCATAGTCTTCTTCCACTGCTTCCCAAAGATCTAAAGCTTCCAAGTATGTCTCCATACGTACTGCCCAAATCTGGTAGTTGTTTTCGTCGAACACCGCCGGAGCAATTGCGTAGAAACTGGCTTCAGCTTTCATGACGCGTCAATTTCACACACAGATCCCTTAAGAAGAAGGCTCTGATACCAAAATGTTGTTATTTTTGAAGCAAAGAAAACTTTACTCACTACTGCATATCTTAACATCAGAAACATTACAATTTAAAGCCTAATTAATAACTACCCACTAAAATCATAATCCTAAGATTAAGCCATGACCACCAACATGAATAACAAAAAATAACTAACACCAGAAAAACAGGAACAACATGAAACATTCAATGAATCCACATTAGCAGTCCTAAACACATCTTCTAACAGTATTCCTCCATCTTCCTCGAAGCTTCATCTGTAGTTTCCTTCGCTTTCACAATGACATTATCTTTCGTCTCCCTTGTCTTCTCTTCACCTCAATCAGCTCCTTCCCTTGTGAAATCCTCTCCCTCGTGGCTCTTACCAACGATAGCTTCTTTAGCATACTCGAGCGTACCTTGCACAGCCCTCAACACGGTCCCAATAACTCCTGGCCTCTGTTGCTGCTGCTGCGGCGAATGTTCCCACTCCTCCTTATAGACAACTCTTTCTTCATTTTCTCTTTCTCTGTTAACATCCCTAAGATCATCCGCTGCTTGTCTCGCTGCCGCCTCAGCTCTTCGCTCCTTCTCTTGCCTCGTCGCCATGGCTGCTCAATCTCAAACAAATCTCAAACACGAACTCACTCAAATAATACAAGAGCAACACTGATTTTATATATATTTCACCAGGAATCTATATATGATCTTTGGCTCTTTATATTTTACTAAGCTGGTGAAATGCATGCGATCGATCTGATATGCAATCTGCTTCAATCCTGTAAACATGACACGTAGGGGAAGAAAGTTTACTCTGATTGGTTGCCACCTGTTATAATGAGATTATTAGTTGACGCGTGGCAGGCATGCTGATGAAGGAAGAGGTGCTAAGCTTGCATGCAAATCCCATTGCATGTGATTAAGCGGTGGATAAATTTGCCATTGTGTCTGTGAGAGATCAAGTTGGCAAACTTCTTTTTTTCTTAGAGAGTTTCCACATGTCCTACCACATGCCACGTGGCACATTACTTTCCTTCCAGTTCCCAGGTTTGACAGAAAAAAATCAATTGGTTTTGTTGACTAAAATCTTAAAGTCTCAGCAATGCAACAAAAACATTTGAAAATTGGAACTCATGTGGCTGTTTACCATATACTTCCTCTTATCTAATTTCTCCCCAATCTGAGCATTAATTCCAGGCAATGTCCATCACTAACTAGAGTGCTTTTCCCTTTGGGACTATTTTCACCCATTGGAATTCTGAAAACTAGCAGTAGTCACCAACTTGAGGCTTTTAAAATTTTGTGCTAGATTTGCTTAGAGAAACGGACAACAGAAAAAACAAGCATCTCGAGTTTCACCAGATTCAATGAAAGCAGTTACTACTAGGTAGAGAAATTATTCGAGCTAATAGTAGGAAGCTTAGCCACTCTAATCCAAGCAGCCATACATCGTCCTTGGGAACAAGAAATTGGAACCAGATTGAGCCTATAGCAATCCCATGCACCTTTACTTTGGGGTTGATGCATTCCAGGTTTCCAAATTACTGCTGAATCAGCCAAAGTTTTTAGGCCATCCATATCATCTCATTATTATGGTTGGAGATTGGAGTCATGACATTACGGATAGATGCTTGAGTTGAGTACAGGATGTTCTGACATAACTTGATGCTAATGCGTGCCAGGTTGTATCTAAAATTTTCAGAAATTTTTGCAGTCTGTTGGAACCCTGATTCCATGAATCAAAATCAAGACACTTTCTGTCTCTCCACAGGAAGATGTTTTTCCCTTTCTTCAATCTTATGTTTAATAAAGGGTCTGGAACTGTCCCTAAGTTTTAGTATTATATATTGCAATTGCAATTGTACTTGACTACATTATCAAATTGCAAAAGAATCTTCTGGAATTATGTATTCCATTACCCATCAGCAAGGTGGAAGCTTATTTCATTACAAATGCAGTAATCTATGGATTCATCAATCCAACATATCTCCAGGATCATTACTGACTTTAAAATTCAATCTTCTAAGCCAAATAGAATGAAGTATCATATGGAACACATCGAACCTCTTCGGAATTACATGCAACTCGAAATGCCTTCTCACTTGGACCACTCTCTTCTGCATTCTTATATACTGCCTGTCAGATATACTCATCAATATCTTCTTCAGATTTGGAATATCTTCCAGGGAAACTGTCACAGAGAAGGTCTTCCAATTCAAAACATCACTGAATGGTGGCACATAACTTTTCGAAATCAGCACTGGTACGCAGCCATTGTACAAGGCCTCAACGACTCTGGGGCTTGCAACTTCATAACCACTGGGGCAAAGGCAATATTTACTCTGTCTCATTAGATCATAGTAAGATACTCTTCTTGGAAGGTAATCATGAACTCTAGTATCTGGGTCCTTTTTCTCCCAATGTCTAAAGAGTATTGGTCTTACAAAACCGTGATTTCCTCCTGCAAAAAATGCCAGGATTGTACGCTGTGATGGAGAAAGCCCACCAATCAATCCCTGTAGCCTACTGCTTTTGAGACTAATTTCTGGAATCGATACGTCCTTCATTGGGTTGAACCTTTCGGAGGTGTTTGCATTGCACAGAGCACGAATGGAGTTTTTCACTAGATTAGGAACGAAAAAACTAGTTGCAGGCCCCTGAAACAAAACAAAAGTACTCAGACAGAAACCATTGGAATTGTTTTTAAGGATCAGAGTTTTTTCTCTGATTTAAGCCTGGTGAAAAGCTTACCCAGTCATGGCAAGAAAGCATGAAATGATCAGCGCCAAGGCTTCGATTCCAATAGGGGTGTTTCTCCACAATAACGTTTACATAGTCTAAGACGATCCTTCCTAAGCGTTTCATAGGCGTACCCCGCACCCAAATATATTGGACCATCCTTGTGACGCTGTAAGGAAGGTAAAATACATGAGCTTTCTCAGGATTGTGGGTTCTGAATTTTTTGTTAACCTCCATCTTATTGATGAACTGTCCTTCCATGGTGTATAACAGCGTGCAAGGACCGTCGTGAAATAGTGGAAGCTCCCCTTCTTTGTAGACAAATATCTTGAACTGTTTTTCCATTTCCAGGTAGCTCCTGTCATTGCAAACAAGCAGCAGAAAATTCTGGAAATTAGAGTTGGATCTTGGATGCACTACAACAGTATAGAAACTATAAAAGGTTCTCCAAGTACTCAAAATGACGTTGAAATTGTTTCCTATCCTCACCAGGAAATAAAAAGAAACACTGATTTTAATCAGATGTACCTCAAAATTGAAACATCTGCTTGCTTAATTTATTCTTGTGGGAAAGAAGAAAATTTAAATAACAAATTGGATAAATGGGCAAATGGAGAGAGGGTAAAAGGGTAAGGTAGTTACTGGAGTATGGCGGCAACAATTACTGGATTCCTGATAGGGCTTGAACTGGACATGGGCAAGTCTTACTGTCCGGCACCAAACCCACAGGTTGCCTTGATTTCAAAACTTTGGGCTACAAACCAGGGCTTAGATTTGGTGTTGGAAAACACTAACATCTCCACAATACTACGAAACAAATATCCAACGTCCAAGACTCCAAGTTAAGGGCTTTCCTTGAAACAAAAAACGAAAGGATTTCATTTTTGTCGTCTGACCAAACTGTGCATGGGAAATTGAGAATCTTCCCAAACGGGCTTTGTTCTTGTTTCATATGAGTGGCGAGGTGGTCCAATAAATCAACTTGGAGCATGCGAACAAATTTAGCATTCCTCTAACGAAGCAAAACCCATGTGCATGGAGATAATAACTTCCCTATGGCATCCAAATGTCAAGCCAATATGAAGCTTGGGTTGAGATTAAGTTAGGGTTCTTTGATTCTAAATGAATGGCTCTTAACATTTGCATATTGCTGACTTCGAAAATGGATTATATTTTCTGCCGCAATAGTTTAACTGGAGAGTTTTTTTAATTAAAATACTTCATTAATAATAAGCAATTGTCACCCCTAAAACTCTAATAACAACACAAATTAAACTACTGTTTTTCAATGTTTCATTGGTAGTAATATATAATAATTTGAAAATTGTAGACTATTTTTAAACTTGAGAAGGATTCCCATCATGTCACAATATAATTAAGATCATAAAACGAAATTACAGTGTAACGAAAATCCTTCAAAGGAAACGTTAAAAAAATTTTAATGGAAAAGGAGAACATGAAATATGGTAATACCTGTGAAAGACTTTGGCATTCTTGTATATTGGACCATGGGGGATGTAATCAGGATCCTGTAATTGACTCCCATTTATAGCTTCTTTGATGGCAATTCTAGCTCTTCGGAGACCATATTCCAGCCTATCCAAATTAGTGCTGACTCTGCTTCTCCTTGGCTTCAAAGGAGGATCTCTTGATTCATTTTCTTTCAAGGTGGTGGAATTGAAGTTTTGGCTAATTGACATATTTGGGTTGTCTTCATTTTTGCCCTGTTGAATTCATTGAAATTAAAGTCACCATTAAAAATATTAATATCAACTACTATATTATACTACTATAAGTCTATTTGTCTTTAATTAACCAATGGAGCATTAAAAATATTTTTAAAACTCTTTATATAATAATTATTAAAAAAAAAAAAAACAAATTGTAAAACAGTGATGATATTCTATTGTTATTTGTTATGTTCTCTTTCCAATCTTGATGATTAAAATGCCTACTGAATCAACAATGCCAAATGAAGTAATGAGATTTTGAGTGATCAGAATATAAAAATTTATAAGGAGTTGTCCAATTGAACATCAATTATGTGTTTGTGATAGGGTTATTTTTCCATATTTGGGAGAATAAACTCAATTATTGAGGCAAAGATGTGATCACAAACTTCAGATAAACCAGGGGAAAGAATCTAAAATTTTGGACTTGATTTCCCTATAGCTCATCAGAATCAACAATATTAAGTTGAAATGTAGTAAAACACAGAAGGAACTGTGTTTCTAAGCCATCATTCTAAAGCAATTGATAAGGCAAAATAAGCGGCAGATACTGTAGAAAGCTGTCCCTGAAGAGAAAAAAGCTCTCACAAAGTGTTGTACTTGCAAGGACTGAGCAACAAAGGCTGCTTCATTTGACAAAGCTTCCTTCCTGCTGCCATCATTATCCACTGATGCTCCTGCCTGGGAATGCAAATCTACTGGACTATCCCTTTCTTTTGCTTGTAAACTTGGCTTCTTTACTGCATCTGAGTTAGTGTCTGAAGAAGAAGATGAAGATGAAGCCAGGGGAATATAAAATAAAGTCTGGTTGGAGCCTTTTTGAACTAAAAGAGAAGCAAAACCTGACACCAGAATCAAGAACACTACAAACAGAAAAATCTTTAATGATGATGAAGTAGGGGGAAACCAATTTTTGACCATCTCTACATCTCAAGGAGTTTACCTTAAAATTTTATGGAAAATAAAGCATGTTTGCAACCAACACATAAAATAAGAGTTGGGATTTTAGGAAACAGCCGAAAGTTAATGGCTCCACCTCCAAGCAAATTCAAGTAACCTTGTTTTTCTTTGCCTTATTATCTATCAGAGTTCCTCTTGGCCAAGTTTTCAGTTCATTACACACCTTTTTACTGCCTTGAAAAAGAGGGTTAATATAGTGAGACCACAAGAGTCATTTTCAAACTCCAATTTGTGGCTTTAAGTTCTTATCTTTTATACCTTTTATTCTAGTAATACTCCGTAAATTCTTACACGCAGCACTCTCCTCTGCATTATTATGTATGCCCTGTCGTTGTCGGTATCTTCGTTAATATTTCCTTCCACCCAAATCACCATAGAAAATGACTTCCATCTTAAAACATCACTAATTGGTGACACATAACTTTTCAAAATTAGCACCAGGACGCATCTATTGTACAGTGCCCACTGGTGGGAAATATTATCAACGAAAAGAATATACATAGAAAATTTTCAGGAGGGAAATTTTTTTTTCAAATTTTTTTATTTTCCAATCTTAAAAGTTGTCATAGATACCCCATTGAGCCTTTTGAATCCTCCCCTAACAGTGGCTCGACTATCCTAGGGCTTGTAACTTTTAAATGCTATCTTTTACACAGGAAATATAAATTTCTTCTTTTTCAAATAAACTTTTACATGATTTTCTACAAAACTTATACATTGAATACATTTCTGAGAACAGTGGCTTCAAACTTATGAAAAAAGCCAAAGATGTGTGAAAATTTTTCAGCATGTACTAAAACATTGAATGAGGCTACAGAATTTGCAATATAGCAAAGATCAATCACCAATAATCTTTACAGGAGCACTGTCCATTCCGAAAGCAATGAAATCCTGACGGATCCCTCAGAAAAATCTCTCTTCTCGTGATGACAGAAACAAATTTCAAAAAAGTATGGCAGTCTCCGCACAGAAGGATGTTCTTGACAATCCGTATGGGTTCTCCTCGCCTGGTCATTAAAAGCCCATATGTTGTTGCTAGCTTTGCACTATGATAGAGTAAGAAGTGTTTCTTCTGATGCTCCTCAACCTCATGAAGAACAAAGCTAGTGTCTGGAATATATCCAGCTTTTAGGCATTCTAAGACTAGTATTTCTAACCCTCTATAGATGTCCGTCGCTTGGGGATGTAATTTGTCCCTTGCATAGAATGAATGTACATTGTTCTGATGAATGATCCAACTTCGAGCAGGATTTTTCCGAAACCCCCTTTCTCTCATGTCCTCTCTGACCATTTCAGAGCAATGCCATCTCCCAGATGCAGAGTATAGATTTGACATTAGTATGTATGTTGAGGGATCTTGTGGCTGCATTGAAAGTATGTGCTTTGCCACTCGTTTCCCAATGGTTGTGTTCAAATGAATCCTACAACTGTCAAGCAAAGCACGCCAAACAGATGCCTTTGGCTCAACAGTCATCTTATTAATCATTTCCTCTGCCTCTTCAAGAAGACCCCAGTGCCCTAAAACACTAACAAAGGAAGCATAATGCTGTGAAGTAGGCTCAATGTCATAGTTGGTTCTCATGGAGAGAAATAACCTACGGCAGTTATCAACTAAATTCAAGTTTGTATGTTGATAGGCCAAAATAACTAAATTCAAAGTAATCGCGTCTGGCTTTATGCCTGCCTCCTCCATCTCAGACCAAACAGCCAGAGCCTCATCACCATGCCTATGAAGAGTATGGCCAGCAATTAAAGCATTCCATGAAACTACATCATGAATGGGCATAATGTTGAAAACTTTGATTGCACCATTCATGTTTCCACATTTGGCATACATGCTAATCATGGAATTTAACACCCCTAAATCAGACACAAATCCAGTTTTAACAGCATGACAATGGATTTGTTCTCCAATCTCTTCAAATCCTAAAGTTCCACATGCACCAAGTACGGAAGTTACAGTTACTTCATCCATATCCATTTTTCCTTCTAGTTGACATCTAACGAGAAAGGAGATTGCATCATCAGGTTGTCCATTTCGAACATAACCACATAACATTGATGTACAAACAACAGAGCTATCTTGCTCAAATGGCCACATTTGAAACATTTTCTCAGCATCTGCTATCCTTCCACACCTCATGCACATATCTAACAATGCTGCTTCAACACAAACATTTGATTGATGACCAAACTTGACATAAAACCCTTGAATTTGCTCACTAGTTTTTGCATCCATGACTAATGCACAAGCATTGATAACACTACACAAGCTGAAATCTGTTAACTCTAAACCTTCCTTCACCATTTCAATAAACAACTTTACTGCCTTCAAACCTTCACCATTTCTGCAAAATCCCGTCATAAGGGCATTATAAGAAATGCAATTCTTCTCTGGCATCTTGTCAAAAACCTCCGTGGCCAAATCCACCAACTCAAATTCCATATAGGCTGAAATCATTTCAGTCCAAGTAATAACATCCTTAACTGGCATGCCTTCAAACAAAGCCACCACATCTCCTACACTACCACATTTAGTATAAAATCCAATAAGCGCATTGTTCACACTCAAATTACCCCCTAATCGAATTCTAATAGCATGAGCATGAACTTCTTTGCCATTCATTAAAGCATTACTTCCTTTACAAGCACTCAAAACAGCCGAAATTGTGAAAAAATCAGCTCTAAATGAACCAATTCCTTGCATTACACGAAATAATTCAATCGCTTTCTCACACATCCCTTCCTTCACCAAACTTGAAATCACTGTATTCCATGATGCAACATCTCTTTGATGCATTTCACCAAACATCTTAAAAACAAACCCCCAACCCCCATTAAATTTCCCATACAATCCCATTAAAGCATTGGCTACAAAAACACTATCCAAAAAACCCATTTTGATAATCAAACCATGAACTTCAAAACCCAATTTTAACTCCGAAACTCTCATACAAGCACTTAAAATTGAGACGAAAGTAAACTCATTAGGATCAATACCTTCATTCCTCATCTTCATAAAAAGTTTTATCGCTTTGTTTCCTTGATTTGATTTCACAAAACCCGAAATTAACGAAGAGTAAGTTACTACATTGGGGCAAGAAAGAGAGGTAAAAACTTTGAAAGAATGATTAAAAAGGCACAGCTTTAGATATGCTAAAACTAGAGAATTACCCAGATGGGTGTCCTCTTGGAACTTGACAGAACAAGCATGAACAGCTTTTGCCAGGTCAGCGTCGGAGTACTGAACTGAAAGGTGAAGCAAAGAGATTAAGGAATTAATATCATTGACACTGGGGGGTTTGGATTTGGAGAGAGTGTGCCGAGAGAGGGAGGAGGTGGAAGAGAGGAAGTGGCGGTGGTGGGATTTGGGTTTGGGAAGAGATAGAAGAGGGGCGTGATGGAGGTTGAGTTGGCGGTGGTTTTGGAGGGAAGTGGTGGCGGTGGAGTGGGTGGTTTTGGGGATGGATAATGATGAACATCGATTCAGACAAAAATCACCGCCGCCAAACATAACTTCTTACCTCTTACTTCAACTTGGTTGTTACGCTGCTATAATCGCTTTATTATATGTTAGCACTACATCTTTTTAGTTACATGTTTATTCCACGCGCGTTTACCGTTTGTTAATACACGCCAATAATTTTTTTTTTTGAAACAATTACATTAGCGATTTTAAATAACAAGAAAAAAACATATAAAGTTGATTCTGATTGTTCACATTTTCATGTTGCTTTCATAGGTGAATGTTAAAAATTTATTTATAGAGTAGAAGTATCATTTGATATTTATAAAGGATTTATGTAACAAATAAAAATTTTGAATTATTCAATTATAATTAAATGGTTTATAATTTAATTTATTTTTATTTGATTATTTTGTTTATTTTTCTTTATAAAGTTGTAAACTCCTCAATTTTGATTCATGAAAATGAATTACAAACAGTAAGAATAAATTAGATATTGTTTATTTTAAACATAAATATAATAAATTAAATTTAAAATGATTGAAAATTTAAATTTTAAAATTATTTTTTATTTTTATTTTTAAACTAATTTTTTATAAAAAGTAATAAATCAATAAAAATAATATGTACTTTTTGGATGAATTTCAAATTAAAATAATAATATATCTTAAGCAACATTAGAAGTAGGTAGAGTTTTTTTAAATATTATTATCATTTTTATTGGGATAATAGTCAATTAGTCATAGGGACTGTGAGTGTGGGAGTGAAGTAAACTCGCGACGCTTGCGTGTGGGAAGATAAGAAAACACAAAAGACATAATCAAACCGTCCAAGGAAAAATTCGATTCTTTTTTTAGGAAAAGCTAAGAAGAAAAAGATTCGAGTTTTGATTAGCTGTCGTCTCTCAGCCATGGACGAACCTCGAAAGATCAGGTTAGGGCCACTCTCTCTCTCTTGATTCGTCAATTCAGTTAGGGCTTAAATCGATTTACATTAACAATCTTTCTAATTATTTTTTCTGCTGAGTCAAATGTTAATTTTCGATTGGGTTACTCAAATCCACGTATCAAGCACAAAAGTTGATTTCACTCCGCTTATTCATTCTTTCAGAGTGTGATACGTCTCATACAGGGAGTTAACATATTGGCGTTCTGACATCTCTTGCATTGCTTCTTGTTGTTGTCTTAACTGATCTGAAAAGTTGGAAGATTGTTAGTGATGCCAATATTGGGGATGCAGATGCAGCATTGAAGAATTGGTTTGCTTTATGGGAAGTTGTAGAAGTGGCCTTTATGTGTCTTTGAGAAGATATATATAAGCAAATCGGAAGTTTGCTTTTCTCCAAAAGTGAAAAGTATTGTTCAGGCTGACGATAAATTCTTGATCACTGCAAGTGCAATTACTCTAGCTATTTGGCCATTTAGTCTGATATTCTTTGATCCAACTGGTCCTCGTCAGTTTGATGTGCATTCTTGTGCTGAGCATTACTGTTTGTATTTACTTACAATTCCTTGGCTCACTCAACGTCTACCAGCTGTTCTTCTACCTGCTCTAAAGAACAAGTCTACTATTTCACCATGTTTGCAAATTTTACTGGTAATGCCCTATTAAATCCTAATCTCCTTAATGTTCTCTTTCTCATACATGTTCAAGAAATTTGCTTTGAAATTCTGCATGTGACCTTTAGTTATGCTTATCTAAATTCATACTATCAAAGCATCTGCTGCTATTTTTTTTATTGCTTAATAATCATTACTTGTCCTTTTGGCTATTATGTGGATGTTTCTATGATTCGATTCTTTTTTAGTCTACTTTTACTGACAATCAATGTTATAGTTCTTTAAAAGGCCATGTGGTGGCTTTCTGATATAGCAAAAGATGAAATCAACGAAGCCATAGCTTTCTGATCTGATCTTGTAATTATTGTGGGAAACAGGATTTTTTGTGTTGCGTTTGCTTTATTGCATTGAGATTTTGCAAATATTTGGCAGTCTTACCAATTTAAATAGAGACTAATACATGTACCCTGGGGCTGGCTGCGGTTATTTTCACGCATCATTGCATCTTTAGGAAGTTCTCTGCAAATGTCCAAAGTACTATAAACTTAGTGCACTTGGTATTTAAATGAGAATATAGATTTGTGTTTATCGTCTGTAAGACATAGTATTTTCAAAGTATACTGCGTTCCAATAGATCCATTACTTGTATGATAGATTACATTTACATTTACTATCTTTTACTATTAACCCTTCAATTCAGGTGTGAAAACCCTAAATTTCAGATTCCATTTTACATATTACACAACTCTATGATTTGAGGCATGTGGGACTGATCAAACTATGGCAGGTGATGACAGATTTCAAGAGATAAAATTGTCCGAAAGATGTCAGACATTGATCAGTCTAGCATGGACTGTTCTTCGAAAGTGATTCTACCAGCTGGCTGGGCTCTTGCAAACATTATAGGCGTAGCTGCTGGGAGTACAATGACTTTCTAGATTCTGGAGCCTTGAACCAAGGTGTAGAATATGCATCCTATGTCCATGTTGTAACTATTTTTGCAGACAACATATTGGCATGGCTTCATTATGCTGGGTGGAATGTAAGGGGGAATCAAAATCTTGAAGGTAATGATGGAGCTTATGAACTGCCTGTCAGCATACAGGAGAAGGAGACAGCGTGTGGGTCCTTAAAGACATCCTTCATGGACCTATTAAGACCTGTTTGTCAGCAGTGGCATCTTAAAAAGCTTATGGAAATATCAAAAAGATATGCTTATGCATATGAGGCCAAGATCCTGCCTCAAAACAGTTTAGAATATTTGTGGAACTTGGAATTGCTAGATATTGCATATTTTTATTCATACATACTTAGAATATTTTCAGCATTCAATGCCAAGATTGGGCCGTTGCCTGTTCTGAATATGCTATCTTTCACTCCTGGATTTCTTGGCAACCTTTTGGGGGTACTTTAAAGTTCCATTTTCCATGGGAATAGTCATACTTATCATGGTACAAGCAAAGTTTCAGGGAAGAAAAAAGATCGAATTAATAAAAAATTCAAACAATCCAATAAGGATGGAGTCAATAAATGGCTCAATGTATTGCAGAAGTACTCCAGCAAATCGCAAGCAGAGGTTGATTTCTCAGATTTAGCTGATGATCATCAGGTTGATGAGGATTGTTTTGATGTTTGGGATATATAGTCTTTGAGGCATGATCCTCAAGGTATTTCAAAAGATATGTCTTGTCTGCTTCATCTGTTCTCTGCCATCTATTCTCATCTGCTATTAGTTCTTGATGACATAGAGTTTTGTGAGAAACAGGTAAACTGGTTATTTAATTATCCCTTTGCTTTCTATCTTTGACTCTGTTGTTTATTGGAGTATTTTGTGCATGATTAAGGTTCAATTCACTCTGGACCAACCATGATATTGATGTTGATGATTTAAGAAAAAACACACGGTATACTGGTGGTTATTCTGAGGAAAGTCGAACGATTAAGCTTTTCTGGGAGGTATTGGCATGATGGAACTTTAACTGATTTTTCTTATGTTTGAGCCTTGTCCCTCAAATTTTTTTAATCATGGAAACTGCTGCATGAATACAGCCTCTTTTCTGAACTTGATTAAGGTTATGAAGGATTTTGAGCCAAAAGAACACTGCTCCTCAAATTTGTAACCAGTTGTTCTCGAGCTCCTTTACACAGGTTCAAATACTTGCAGCCATACTGCATAATTCATAAGGTATGCTGTTATCTCTGAAAACTTTTCCTAGTGGTACTTAAGCAATTTGGCAGCAATTTAGCGAACTTTATTGCAGCATACAAAAATGAAGAACAAAGGGAAATTCCCCAAGATTTTAAGAAAGAAATTTATAGTAAAGAGCAGGACTAAATGAGAATAGTAAATGGAGAAAGGGCCACATGACTATCTTAATATCTTATCAACAACTGAAACTAAGTCAGGAATCTTGATTTTGTATAGGTTGCAAGTGATGCCCCTCTTTGGACAGCAATTAGAGGACCAGATTTGGAGCGGCTTTCATCAGCTTCTACCTGCTATAACACTCTCAAGGTACAATAATGGGGGATGAGTTTTCTCCAGTCTAATAACTACTATGGTAAAAGGCTCCATAACAAAATAAAATATGAGACAACTGATATAACATCTCATATCTGCATAAGGGAGGGGGAAATTGAGCATTTGAACTAGTCACATCTGTGTTTCCTTGCTCTATTGGATGGTTACAGCTTCCAACCTAGAAGCGGTCAAGTACTCTAAAAGCAAAGCTTTGTTACGCAGTCAGTTCTAATGCAGGATTTGAACTTTCTTAGGGACCTCTGATATTTTAACTGGTGCAGGTGAACTTTTACTTCCACTTGAGTTTGACTTATTGCTTATTTAAATTTATGTCTATCAACTCATAAGGATTTTAATATATTAAAATTTTCACAAAAATATCCATTGTAAAGCTCAAGTGTCTTTCAATATCATCTAGTCTACTGTTGACCAACTTAAAGATAATGGAGACTGTCTGGATAAATTGAGAATTCTTATAGGAATGGAAGAATTGATTAAAAGAAAATGAAGCCTACTTGTGGAAGAACTTAGATAACTTGAGCAGAACTCCGAAAATGATTTCATCAATCACAAAATTTTATTATGTAGGAATATGCAATAAATGCCAATCTCTAAGTTGTATGCTAGTCAGGGCAGACTAATAAGAGTTTACATTTCTTTCCGAATGCCTTATATTACTATATCATTTAACAACTTGAATCGGCTGGCCATACTCGGAACAAGTTAACTAAATTATTCACAAAACAACCATAATCATCTTATTGAGGCAAGGATCAACAGAATAGCAGCAATGTACCCTTGCTACAAGCATAAATAAAGAGGTTTTTCATGTGAAAATACTAAATGAAGTATGTACTTTAGTAATATCTAATATACTACATACGAGAAGATTTCAAGAACAGGTTATGGTTTTTTTTTTCTTTTTTTACATTTTTTCCTTTCTATGACAATGAAGGAAATAGCTTCAAGAGATGAGGGACACTCCCTGTGCTAGCAAATCGCCTGTCAAGATCTGGTTAGCAGCTTCGGAGGGATGGAATCCATCCCAAAACACATATGATGTAGCATTGGAGCATGTCCCCAATGACCTGGCATTGCAAAGCAGGGAGGTCTCTAGTGTGCCTGTTCCACAGCAAGCTCTTCTTGACTCAAAGAATCCTGCAACAATAATACCAAATTCACATGGAAAAGTATGTTAATGGATCTCCTCATTTATCTGGCAAATCCAGAGTAATGGAGAGCCTTGATTAAAACAATGAAAGGATCCACATTATTATGAAATTTATATAATTTTTTTTAAGTTGATCAGAGAACAACCCCAAATTTATTAGTTTCTTGTTATCATAAAAGAAATTTTACCGAATAGTACAAGGTTTTCCTTGGTTAAAGTATGAAATTTGGTAATTAAAAATTGCTTTTGGAAAATCCATTCTTGTTGATTCTGTTCACTTCAACTTTGACAGCAGAGTATGTATTCAAAGAAATTTTAATAGTTGATACTTCTTTGAAACGTTGATTAATTTTGTTATTTAACTACTCTTTTGCACAATAGGTGGTTTACCATTATCAGTGGGCTTCATGACCATGTTCAATAGAGGCTCGTATATGTCAAAGACCACTAGTTTGAGAGCAGGCATCTTGTCCAGTAGTATTTGGGATGTGCTGTTCAGTTTATTGTTGAAGGCAATGGCATCTTCGTTTAACCTTGCAACACACCAGTTACTTCCTGCACCAAATAGGGTGATGGCTGCACGTAAACAACCTGTTGGTGGTAGGGTTGTCACTCCAATCCTCCTTGCTCCAAGTCGGTACAGATTCTGTCACAAAAATGAAAAAGTTGTGTGCTTTAAAGAAACCAGAATGTAAGAAGCTCGCATCTCTTTTTCTTTCATTTTTAACGAACATTGTTTTGAGCTTCCATACAAAGGCATTTCTCTTTTCCTGTTAACAGTATAATATTTCTAGTAACTTGGTGTCCAGAACTTGGATTTAGGTCAGAGATTCAAACATGATTCAAAACAGGCATGAAGTTCTCATGTAAATGTTCCAGATACTGCAGAAGATATATGTTAAAGTTGCATGTACCTCATAATTATTTTCACAAAAAATAATTGCACCTATAAATGAATGCTAAAGGATACCTGAATGAAAGTAGAGTAAGATCTTATGAGAATGTCGGAGAACTGATCTGGTGTATAGACTCTGACTAGAGGATCGATGTAGTAATTCTGAATATAATCACTGCTTCCTGCACTTAAAAGATGTATGGCGCCAGAGATTATACCATTAGCTTTAGCTTTTCCTACCAGGTTCACCACTTTAGTTTGATACTCCTTGTAGTAGTTTAACTGCTGGGTCAATGGAATGGCACGCTAGAAATATTAACAAAACCAATTCACCATCTGTTAGATATTCAGACTTCAGGGAGAGAGAGGATTTGGATCTTAGTTATTTACGTATAGGTTTGCAGTTCCGTCACATAAACCAGAAGCAGCTGAAGCAAAGTTAGCTCCAGTCAGGAGAGCATTTCCCCTGGCATCTCGACTAAGGTAAGCTGGTGGGTACGAGGTGAACCCGAGGAACTCAGCTGTGCATGCAGGAATGAACAGCACCATGAGAGAAGAGGGAGACAGAACTTCATGAAAAAAATGTATGGGTTCTCAAAAAAACATTGCCAGTGAAGTCTGTGGCCAGTTTTCCATTGCAGAATCTTCCAGTTGGCCTGTGAGTAACAAAATCTCTTCCATATGGTAGGAAGTTTGCCTTGATCAGTGTATTGAGATTGTTGTTGTTCCCAACATCAACAACAGAGTCCCCAAAGATGATGAGTGCAGGAACAACAGGGTCTCCATTAGCCACTGAAGAAACCAGAACAAGAACCAAGGAAGCCAGTAACTTAATTGAAACTCTCATATTCTTTTTCCTTTTTCCCCCAATGTCTCAACAGTAAATATCACTATGGATATGAGAGAGAGAGAGAGAGAGAGAGAGAGAGAGGTGTAAAAGAGAAGTGAATGGGGTGAAGAGGGGGCAGGTGGCAGAGAATTTGAGGGAGAGCCATGGGGAGTGATGATCATAGTGACATAAATGTCTTTTAAGAGTATGGTTACATTAAAGGTGCTTATTTTAGGAGAAGAGGCATGTTTAGCACTTCATAAAGCCGATGATTTTTTCTTTTTGTCATCAATGCATCTTTCCTTTTCCATTTCCATTAGGCTTACAAAAAAAAACAGTGTAATCATTTTGTCCATGATCCCCCGAATTATTCTTTAGGTAACAATAGAATTACCTAAAAAGCTTTAGGTACTTTTTAGAAAGAGTTTGGGTGGTCTTTGGACATGCATCCACATTTTGCATCAGCATAACGTTCAAGAGTTATCGTGTCTTCAAGAAATTGTCATTTTTGTTCAAGAAGCATGACCACATTGCATCAACGTATCTTCTCTTACCTCCTTTGTAATATGGTGCAACAAAGGGCTTCTATGATCTTCCAAACATACAGCATCGACTGTAACAATGCAGCAGCATGCAGGCAAGCAGCAGTGACCTTACTAATTCAAGGACGACACCCCATTTTTTAAAGCTTCAAGATCAATCAAAAGAGCCAGTCAATGCCATATTTAGGCCTGCAACAAAAATGACTCTCAGAACTAGTTATTTGCTCTCCAAACCCAACCCAACCCTTTTTGGACCTATTGTCCATTCACTCTCCTCACTCCTTTTGCGAAAATTGTTTGAAAGGATACCTAGGAGTTGAAGATGTATTGTTCCTTAGCCTTTGTCTCAGTATTCTGGTTGGGAAACATCATCTCACTAAGCTTTTGAGGATATATTTACACAGTTGGTTCAACTGAACCATACATAAATGTTGAATGCATGGCATGGTTGACAAATGTTTCTTTTAATATATAGAATGTTTTACAAATGTTATAATCTGACAAAGTTTCTCGCAATCTAACTTGGAATATCGACCTTATATCTGGGTTTACATGCATCTTCCAGTTGCTGGTCTCACCAAGTTTTGATTATTCATGATTGTTAAATTTAATTTATGTAAATATTGTTCTGATTGTTAAATTTAATAAAAAATACATAAATAAAAACTAAACCTGATTACAAATTATTCATTGAACGAATAAAAACCGAACCTGATTACAAATTATTCATTGATCATTTTATTCGTTTGCACTCCTAACAACCTTTAAAACATATGAGCATAGGTCTTAAAAGTATCACTACATAACAAGAAAAACTAATCATCTGATAAGCAGCAGTAACTAAAATCCCAATCATTTTTGTTTGAACTACATACATTGTAATTCTATAAATTACAAAAATAAATGAGAAAAAGCCATGTTCTGCTATTCCAGTAGTAATTAAGGAGGACTGGAATTCAGAAGACCCATTTGCATCTGCTCCATATCTTTCTTTAAGATGTGCATGTTGGCCATGCCTACTTGTGCTAAAATATTGGAACTGACTCTGATTAATGCATCAAAAGTTGAAAATTGTTGTCATCAGTTACCAATTCATAGTCATATCCAAGATTATCAGCACAATTGATGAACTCCTCCATCTCATTCTTCGCAACTTGAATTCCAACCAAAACATTTGCTCCTGTTTCACCCTGTTGGATAGAATAAATCAGGATTAAAATTTGTTCTAATCACAAACCATTAGAAGTGAAAGTTTTCTCAAAGATGTCCTAGACGCTAACCTGACCACGGTAATGGAACAAACTAATATTCCAGCGTGGACTAAAAGTGTCTAAAAACTTCATCAAAGCACCAGGCCTCTCAGGAAAAACAAACCGACATAGAACCTCATTTTCAACATCCAATCTGCCCCCCATCTGAAAGAGATAAATAAAGAATTAAAAACCAGCACACACATGATCACCAAAAATGTAAATAGAAAAAGGAATAACAATTATAGTTACCAAATAACGCAAGTGATCTTTAACCAAGTCACTTGCTGTAAGATTGTAAGTTCTAAGTTGAGAAGATTCCATCCTCTGCTTCATTGCTTCAAGTTCAGAAACTGTGTGAACGCCAACACTGCAAAAAACATCATGGATAAAGGAATCCTCTCAGCTCACATATTTCTGACTACCAAATCACTGCTCATGTATTAAAATAACATAAAACATAGCCATGCAAAAGAATAATCCTAAATTCGACAGAAAGAGAAAAATTATACACCAGTATCATAATGAAAATAAAATACAAAGGTATGATTTTTTTATTTTGTATTTTGTTAGTCACTAAAAACAGACTGATAACTAACCTGTACAATACGACAGCTTCTTTATCAGAACTACATCTATATTTGAACTCGGTGATATTCATAGGCCCCACCTGTCAATCCCAATAGTCAATAGTTACTACTTATTTAGCAATACAAATGAACAAAGCAGATAATCTGTGGAAAAGTTTAAACTTTAAAATTGCACAGAAATACCAGTTCACAAAATTGTTTGAAGCTCCCAGGCTCCTCTGGCAAAACAGTTGCAAGCACTGCCTCCTGTTGTCTACCCACATTAGCCAGCTCAGTAACCACTCTAAGCTTATCAAAATTCATGTTTGCGCCACTAGTTATTGCTACAAGATTCTTTCCCTTAAGGTTGTAGTATTTGCAATATGCTTCAGCTCCCGCAAGGGCTAGGGCACCTGCTGGTTCCAGAATGCTCCTCTTCTCTTCAAACATGTTCTGTAACACAAGCACTACAGCTGTAAATCCTAAAAATTCCAAAAACGGTGTGTTAATTAGATGAAGGCCATTGGTTATCCAACAAAAACCAATTGAACTAGCCATATTGGAGAGACTAAACGAGAAACAAGGAGAGAGAAAAAGTCATAAGGGCTTCTAACATCCGTAAGGTTGAGGATAAATAATTAGAGAACAAATTGTAATGTGGACAGGCCACACTCCCTTTCCCAAGAAGGGAAATAGCACACTGACAAACTGCATCTAAAATCCGAGTTAAACACCCAAAACATGAGGAAACAAACCAGAACGAGTTATCTTCATGCCAAAAGAACATCCCAATTCCTTAGAATACCAAATCTAGAATCCACGTTAAACCAAAGATACAACCAAATATACACTATAATTGAATTAGAAACTTGACTCCTTGTTTCAAATTAAGATTTTATGTAATTTCACGCCAGCATTTCAGTTGTTTGCTTAATTCACAACAGTACCATACAAGGACAGAAACACTTAAGGTATAATTAAAATAAAGTTTGAGAAACTTAAGCTGTATGATAAGTGACAGTGTGCTATCCCGTATTTTAACAATTGGGAGAAAAAAAAAAGCCCAGGCGAATCAATGCAAACTTTGCAACATGAAAGTTATACCTTTATAGAAGCACAAATAGCATCTCGGCTTACAAGAACGACACCATCTACCAATTCCCTACATATGCAGAAGGTCTCTTCACCAACCTCCTTAACAGCTACTCCATCTGCAAAGCCTCCAACCTGATCCAATATCACTCTTTCACCATGATGCAGCGACAATGCCATTGCATTCGCATCAAAAGGCTCCACTCCAATAATTTTCACCTGTATAGTAAGTAATACAACAATAAGTGCTGTGGATGAATTATGTCATGCAGCAAGGAACAAGCTCACTCAATGTAATTTCAAACAAAATGAATGAAGGAAAAGAAGTGTAAATTAGCTAAAACTACTGATTACAAAAACCATTTCATGAAAAAATACACTAACTGAAGCAATTAAAGAGCTAAAAGTTTTCACTCATCAAAAAAAAAAAAAGAACAGAATAAGAAAGAAGAAATATGAAAGTGAATTAGTACATAAGTGCTTGCAACAGTTAACATAAAGTTTCAATTCTGTACTTATTGTCTGAAAGCTAAGCCTCTTGTAAGACCAGAACATTATGACCGATATTGATTGCAGCCCTAAAGCACAGTTGAATGGAAAAAATATTTAATAGCACAAAATACATAACGGATTATGCATATTAGGAGGCTCCCTAACATACTATAATTATGAAATAAAACATATCAAGAATTTTAAGTCCACAAGTCTATTAGTTTTTCCTACTGATGGATTTAAATGATATTGGCAGTCCTCGAGGGTTACCTACAGTGTGAACCAGACCGAGTTTTAAATAGAATTAATTAATCAATGTTGCTATTTGTCATGCCAATTAAAATTAGGCATTGCAAAAGGTAGAAAGTTGTTAAAAAAGGCTTGACAGTCTACTAATTCCACAAACACTGGAATATGATGCATGCTTTTAAGTCTTTAACTATTCTAGTTCGTCATTTTCTGAAACATAAAATTGCCACAAATGGATAACATTTCATTGAAGCTTTCCTAAGGCAGCTTTTATGAAGATCTTAAGCATCTGAACAAAAATACCGATTATGCTATGACAACAGAAGGGGCCCAGAAATGGAATAAGTTGACAATGACTTGGAATAAAAAGATCAAAGCAACTGTCTAGCAAGTAGCAACTACCTCAAGGACAAGCTCTAACCAAAAACCAAATGAAATTTCATGTCTTGGAATAAATATGACGATTCAATGTTCAAGAGGTATAAAAAAAGGAAAGAAACGAAAAGAATTGAAGTGGCATGCCCTTATCATCTGCTAAGAACTATGCCAATCTCCGACATTATGAAATAGTAAATGATTATAAGAAGAAGCAAAATACCTCCTGTGAAACCCTCTTTACATAAGCAGCAATGCCAGCTATAAGCCCACCACCACCAACAGGTACAAAGATCGCATGTAGTGGGCCTTGCATTTGGCGTACAATCTCCATCCCAACAGTGCCTTGTCCTATGATAACATCTGGGTGGTCAAAAGGGGGTATAAATGTACGACCTTCCTCTTTAGCCCGTTTTTTAGCATATGCTTGTGCCTCATCATAAGAATCTCCAACAAGTACAACAGTTGCACCCAACCTCTCAACAGATTGCCACTGCAAAATAAGAAACCCGCAATTCAAATTTATAAAATCCTATGTGTGATGCAATTGATAAAAGAAAAGCCACAAAAAAGTACCTTAATTTCTGGCGTAGTAACAGGCATAGCAATAACAGCATCACAATCCAGTCTCTTGGCAGCCAATGCAACCCCTTGGGCATGATTTCCTGCTGATGAGCAAATAACCCCTCTTTCCAACTGTTCCCTTGGAAGCTTTGCCATCATATTATATGCTCCACGAAGCTTAAAAGAGAAAACCTGAACAATTGAAACATCAAATGTATAAGCACTTCATTTATCATTTGAATATGAAAAAGAATGCACTCCAAAAACATGAAATGTTTCTATTTCGAATTTATATTAACTACAAAAAGAAAGGGCTTTCCTTTTTGGACATTCATTAGCAGATTCTAACAAAAAAATAAATAAACAAATTCAACGAAAAACTAACTCATAAAAACAATGTATCTCAGAGCACAGAAATTTAAAAAATAAATAATAAAAAGAGCTAAATCCAAGCTGAAAAAACACTCCATTAAGCACAAAATAAGTAAAGCAAAAGCAAAATCATAGAATATAAACATTCCTAATCTCCCAACACCCAACCAATCATAGAGATAAATATCATTAGAAATGAAAAAAAAAAAAAAAGTCATCACATTCAACAATAAATTGAAAACTCAAAACATTGAATAATCCCAAAATTTGTTTCATTTTTTTAATAAAAATGAAGACATTTCTTACAGGCTGTAAATCTTCTCTCTTGAGCCAAATTTGATTACCCAATCGTTCAGATAACTTAGTCGCCAACTGTAATGGTGACTCTATCGCCACATCATAAACCTTCGACGACAATATATTCGTTAAATACACCATCGCATTTATTACGTCGGCGTTTCCTTTATCTGTTGAACGTTCCGGTACCGCACCTAAGTAACCTGACGGATACTGCAGTGAATTGGCCGACACCTTCTTCGGCGGCGCAGAAGAAACCGCCGCAAAGCTTGACGACAATGAAACATCAGCGTTGTCGCGAGGAGTAAAGGTCGGAGAAGAGATCTCAGCCGTCGGTTTTGACGCAGCGGCTCTGATCCAAGGCCGGATACATTTCTTTGTAATGTGGGGCCCAGTAAAGGATGTCTGCGGGAACCTCTCTCTGTGGCCGAGTAGCGTCGGCCGAGGTGGCGTGAGGCGGAGAGCGTCCATTGAAAAAAATTAAAATTAGAGAGAAAAAGCGGTAAAAAAAAAAAAGAAAAAAGAAAATGCGTTCCCTGAGGCGTGGGGCGGCTTTGGGTTTTGGAGGGGACTTTATAAGACTGGAGGAGGGGTTAATTTTTTTTGGCGCAATTTCAGAGTGGACAAAGGGAGCCTATGAAAGAGTGCCATGTGGTGTAAAGTGACGTAATGCGGTAGCAATGTTACTGTGGTACACGGTTTTCGTGCGACTGCGGGATATAAGTGTTTTGTTTTGTTCCAACGCACGAGGAAGCACTGTTGAGTTTGGTTTGGGCTCTTCTTCGGCCCATGAGTTGGCTTCCGTTTGGTCGCTTCTTTGACTCGCGAGTTGGTTTCCGTAATTTTTTTACTGTAAAACTGTGAGAAGCAGACCAGAGTCACCAGACAGAGGCAGACACGTCGTGGAATTTGGAAAGACAAGATTTAAGAGTCAGCTTCCCTTCCATTTCAGGGAAGTTTTGATTAATTTACTGCTGGAATATCATTCTTTATTAAACTGCGTTTCAATGTAAAAAAAAAAAGAAAAAAAAACTTTCGAAATTAAATTTATTATTGAAATTTGTCTGATATAAGAAGGAAAAAAAAGATGGAAACGTTAAAAAAAAAAATCATATCTTCAACACCGTTTGTGTTGTTTGGTTTAGAATTATTGATTGTTATTAGCTACTCTTAGATCTTATTAATCTTCGATAATTAATACAAAGCACAAACGGACAAACATTACTTATTATTAATTAATTAATATTAATTATGATGTGGACTGCTGCTCTAATGTCAAAGTTAGAGTGATATTAAAGTTCTATTTCAAATTTAAAAATTTAATTCAATTAATTCATAATTATTTTAAAAATAATATTAAAAAAGTTTAATATTTAAATTTAAGTGTTTATAATTTAATTTTTTTGTAACAAAAAAAAATTGACTTCATCTCCCTTTATATGTTTAAGTCGTTTTAGGATTAAGAAAATAAAATGAAGGTCCGTAAATATGTGCATAAGACTTGAAAGTCAACAATTTTATTAAAAAAAAAAAGTTTTCAAAATAATTTCCTACTTGCCCTAAGATGAAAAGGGAGGCCGCCAACTGCTGAAAAGCTAATTAGGGTTATAAACATAATAAAAAGTTTTAATTCAGGGTAATTATACATATGCTTTTTTCTAAAAAAATAAAAAATAAATAATGAAATATTTTGTTAAAACTTAAAAAAATAATAATAATTTCATTGTCTTGAAAAAAAAAAAGACAAAAAAAAAGTGTATGAGCCCAATATCTAAATGTAGGGGCACACAATGATGTGCCAAAAAAGACTACTTTAGTCAATCAAAGAGGACAACAAAATCCTACAAAATAAATAAAAAAGACTGGATTGATGGTAATTTTCTTCCAAACCAGCATCTTCATGTGGAAAATATTTTAAAAATTGGTTGGTGCTTAAAATTTTTTTAGTGTTTTTTTCTTGTTTCACATGCATTTTAAAAGATATTAGAAAAAAAAAAATACAACCAGTCCAAAAGAAAACTAGTTTATGTCTGTGGACTTTTGGGTTCCAAAAATACCCATTTCATATGGGCTAACCTTGGGCTTATTTCAATTTAACATATTTTATATTTTACGTAAATACAATTATTTATAAAGTCAGTTCTTCAAATAATGATATATTAAAATAATATAATATAATAAATTTATTAATTACGCATGTAATAATTCTTGTTATGGATTTATATTATTAGATAATATTTTTATAATCACAAAATGTAACATTTTAATAACCAAACAATAATCAATAAAAAAATTTAAATTTAAAGATTATATCTAAAAAACACTCATAACTTAATTAAGTTTTAAATTATTTTTTATCATTTTTATTTAAAACTACTTAATCTTTATCATAAAAATCAACTATAATATTCAAGACAACAAATTTAATATTTTACATATGAGTAACAATTTATACAAATAACACTAACTCATGATATGTTAATTATAATTAAACTAAAAAGTTCAATGGCATCATTATAAACTCTCCTTTGAACAGAGAATATGATATATTATTATGTACTTTTTACAAGAAACCAGTATAAAAATATCTTATTTTTCAAAAAATTTATCCTCGTTAGGTAGACATACCTTATTAACCAGTATATCCTCAATCATGGTACTTTTATATTTACGCAAAATTACCAAATACAAGAACCTACTTTAGATAAGTGATTGCCTAAGGTTATTTGAAAATATTTCCGTTATTCCACATGAAAAAATATTACATATTTCAATGAGTAAGCTATTTCGATAACTAAGCACCTATATTAATTAATTATATATTCTCGTGGTGGGAAATTGGGATTGCCCATAATTTGAATTTGCATTCTTAATTAAACGTATGCAATTTGATCACTTCTTATGAGATATTTGATCATGATTTATCTTTTTAGGTCGTTAAATATTTAAAAAGCTTATCATTACTATATATCTCGATGGATTATTATAAATATGATCTCTATTAAATACTTAAACTAAATGTATCTCGTTATATAAAAATTAATTTATTACATTCAAATCGAGTATCTTGAATGTTTTCTAAATAAATTAATATTCAATATCCAATAATTTATTCTTATTTATCATCTTTTACAATGTAAATTTCACAAATAAATAATGATATATAATCTAATACAGTCACAAGACATAAAAATTAGTGTTGGCAATATTATAAATTTTAATTATTTCAAATGGATAATTATTTAAAAATTATCTATTCATTAAATGAAATTATCAAATAAAATTATTAATTTGATGTTAAATGTACCAAAACATTGTGGAGTTTAAGCCTAATTTGTCTTTCAAAACAAAACATGTTACATTTAGACTATAGTTAAAAAAATAGTAAAATTAAATTTTATTAAATTCATTAAATTATTCACATAACTTTACACGAAGAGTACGTAAAATTTAAACAATTTATTGGGTGAGTTAGTAGATCTAATGGACTTTTAACATGTTAAAATATTTGATCATAAAATAATTTGTCATAAAACATGTGTATAACATATAATAATTTTTAAATTATGTATAAATATAAATTAATAAATATTTCATGTAATAACAAATTTTCAAAAAAATAATAAAAAATAAAATTCCAAATATACCCAAAAAAAAACTGAAGCAAAAATGGACACCAAACAAGCCTACACATGCCACACACATCACCCCCTGCACATGAGCTTTGTCTGGCACAGGGTATGTTCTTCTTCTACCTCTAGTCAAGTTGACCTGACTTGACTGGAATTGTTTATGACTCGTTCGGATTTGTTTCTTGTTTAAAAAAATTTGATCATTTTTTTTAACAATTTTGATAAAATTGAACCTCGAAAACTCAATTAAGCATTGATTTATCAAATCCATGTGAAAGAACTAATTAAAAACTACAAAAATAAGATCAATTGACCCAAAAAAAACTTGATCGTTAAACCTATGTCTAACTCATTTCAAGCTTTCTTCAAATTTTAATTGTTTTTTTTTTTATGCAATAAAATCTTTTAAATTTTAATTAACACATAAATTTATTAAGCTTATGCTTCAAATCATATCAAAACAACATAAATAAAATTTAATCAAATAAAAACAATTTGGGTTTCATATCATGTTCTTTCAATCTACAATTTATTCATAATCGATAAATTAAAACCCAAATTACATGTAATTAAAACACATGAGTAATGATATTCAAGAATCAATTTTGATTAAAACCCATAAAAATCAAAAGTTTAATTCAATATTGAATTTGTTCCAATATTGAACTCAAAGGTTTAGAACTCGATTTCTTTCTCTATAAGATGGATTAAGAAATGTTTCATATATAGTTTTAATCCTCTCATATAAGAGAACAAAACCTCCAAATCAAATTTGAAAATATAAGATTAGAAAGTTGAATCGAAACAATCACCAAATTTCACCCAAAAATTGATTTGATGTAAAACTAAAATTTAAAAATTATAATTGGATTCCAATTTCATGTATGAATATTTTGATATCACATGTAAGTATAACTTTAAATCTAACAGAATCATATATGAATATTAAAGCACAAAATTTGATCATATTGCATATCTTTTTAAAATAATTATAAATTATATGCAAAAATAACATCAATTATTGGAGAGACTAAATAAAATTCGGAAATTGATTGCTGGTTTCTAATCCTCTTGAAAAAAAAAAACTGTATGAACCCAAATAAATAAATATATATATGTAGGGGCTCACAATCGTGTGCCAAAAAAGACAACATTAGTCAATCAAATAGGACAACAAAATCTTACAAAATAAATAATATAAGAATGGATTGATGGTAATTTTCTTCCAACCCAGCATCTTCATGTGGAAAATATTTTAAAAATTGGTTGGTGCATACAAATTTTTAAGTATTTTTTTCTTGTTTCACATGCTTTTAAAATATATATATATATATATATATATATATAAAACGAGTCCAACAGAAAACTAGTTGATGTCTGTGGACTTTTGGGTTCCAAAAAGACCTGTTTTAAATGGGCTAACCTTGGGTTCATTTCAAGCTTTAAACAAAGTCTTACGAAGGAGCCTCCCCATTTTGCATTTAGAATTTGATGGATTTGGGTCAAGTAACTGAAAGCCCAATATCACTTTATTTTAATTGAGCTTTAATTTAAAATTTTTTTATTTACTTCCGCATTAACAAATAAAAGATAACTATTATATATGATAATTTTAAATATAATATAACCATTATAAAGTTGTCTCAATCGGTGGGATTTCTTTCCTCGACTTAAATGATATTAGGTTTAAATTTAATTGATTATTTTTTTGTTAAAGTTATCTCGAAGGATTTATAATCATTATGTTTTAAATTATCGAATTCGATATATTATATTTTGATTTAAAGACTATAATATTTGCTTTTGAATTTTTTTTACATACAGACAGCACATCCGAAGACTGAAAAAATATACAAAAACGTTACGGTTTAAACTTATTTACTTCTGCTTTAACTTATAAATAGAAGACAAACATTATACCTCAATTTCAAATATAATATAATCAGTAAAAGGTTGGTTTAATTAGTAGGATGGCTTTCCTTGAGTAAGTGGTGTTAGGTGAATGCACTATTTGTAATCATTGATTTTTGGATCGTTGAATATAATATATTTTATTTTGATTTAAGAATTAAATAATTTATTTATTTTTTAATTTTTTTTACATACAAATAACACATTTTATCACAACTCAAGGATTGAAAAAAAATATAAAAATATTATGATTTAAAATTTTAATAAAAAATATTTATAAATTTGATAAAAATCAAAAGACTATTTTTTGTTTTGCTTCTAAAAGTAAATTATAATATAATAATTTTTATATTTTATATGTATGTAAAACAAAATAGATAAAATACATACATGATACAATACAACAAAAATGAAAATTTAGTATGTAAAAATTCTAGCCAAGGTTAACATTAGTAGTTTAACATATTTTATGTCAGTGGTCAAGGAATCAGATTCCAAATAACAAGAGGCATTTGTGAGTAGTCAAAAAGCAACAACCATTATCATCCCTCTAAGCCAAGAAAAGCTATGTAAACATAAAGGCAAAGAATCTTTTTTTATGTCTTTATAAGAAAACAAGCACATCATGAACATATAGAAATTAAACAAAACTTTCCTACATTTTGATTTCGTTTTCCTTTGCATTACTTCTGTTGTGCAGAGAGCTTACAATTTGATCACCAAAACAGGTATCTTTCTCATGGAAAGTTCATCATCAAAAGCAGAAGTAATCAAGCCAACGCTTCTCAAAGCTGGCATTTCATTAGCAATATCTGTGACAGGTTTTATCTGTGCTAGGATCATTGCCAAAAGAAGAGTAAATCCTGCAGCTTCTTCAGTGGAAACCCAGGTAAGTCCCCTTGAAACGGATTCCCAGGAGGATTCTAGAGGTGATGGTAGTGGCAATTCTACATCTTCAACTTGTGGAGAAGATGAAGAAAAGATTAACAGTTCAGAAATTCAGGAAAGAACTGCTTATGAAGAAGAGATTGTAGGCCTAAGAATGCGAATTGAAGAACTTCAAAAGAGAGAATGGGAATTAGAAAGGCAGTTTCATCGTTTTTGTGATCTTAAAGAACAAGAATCTGTGCTTATGGAGCTTAGGAATATGTTACTTTTAGAGACTTTTTATGTTGAGTTATTGGATAGAGAAATTTCATCCTTGGAGGCTGAGAACATAAGGGCTAAAAATATAGTTATGGAATACTTAAGAGCTGTGGAGCAGGTTGAGCATTGGAAAACACAGAATGGATTGCTTCAGAGAAAAGTAAAGAGGGTTTTGAGAAAAACTAAAGGCCAAGCCAAGATCATAAGAGAAAAAGATTTGAAGATTGGAGCTAAAGATGCAGAAATTAAAAGAAATGGTAAAGTACTAGAAGGAAGATCCAATGTTGTCAAGAAACTAGAGGATGAAGTTATGGAGCTGAAATCTCTCACTGAACAATTGCAGGAGCAGAAAAATGAGCTTTCAAATAAGTTGGAATTGCTAGAGAATTCACATTCGTCAATCTCAAAGGTCAGTAAATTTTACTTTTAGGCACTGTGAGAGTTTATATCTAACTGTGAAAACGTTTACATTTGCAGACTGAAGAAGAGGGGATAACAATAGAGGTCTACAACCAACTTGCAAATGAATATGAACAAGTTCAAAAGGGAAGAGCTGCTGAACTTAAGGATCTTATTTACTTAAGATGGTGCAATGCATGCTTGAGGTACGAACTGAAGCGATATCAACTGCTGCAAGAGTATAACCAGGAGAATAAAGATAATCTGGAACAAGAATTTGAAGGCATTGGAGAAATGGTAGGTTTTAGAATAGAACAGCAATTGGATGGTCCAGCATTGGTGGAGGAAGGAAAGCCCTGCTTCGTTGCTACAACTAGTGGTCAAGTTTGCTCCAAAAGGCAGAAATTGCTTAAAAAATTCAAGAAATGGGTGGAAGGAAGTGAGAAAATGAAGCCAAAGTTGGATGCAAAAGAAAAGCAGGAAAGCAAGTGCTTTGGGAGACATTCTGTTTCTGATGAAGTGCAAGGGGAACATCTTGTTCATGCAAGGAAATCATGTTCTAGTGCATAAAATTATATTTTCATGTTTACCACTGACTAATGTTAGCTTGGAGGCTTATTAAAAATCCATGTCAATGAGAAAACCTGCAGTAAGAATAACAAAACTGCAGCTGGTGAATTATGTAGAAAATCATTTCTAATGGCATAGTTTTAATTTCAGTTATAACTTTATGTTTCTAAATTCTAATGAACTTGGAAGTGGAACTTTTTTATGGGTATTAGAAGAAAATATATCCACTTGAATGCAAGATTTCTATTAAACCTCTATTCACCAACATGAATAAAGCAGTGGATTAGTCATGCTGCTTTTGTATAATTCATCATGGAACTCAAGAACTTGTTCAATGGCTTTGTGGGAAACAAAAGGAAGGTTGAAAGTCCTAGTAGTCCAAAATATTTGGTCCAAATAGACTTTTCTGCTGGGACCCGTCCCTGATTACAGGTCATTCCATTGACAGCAAATTGCAATCTGTTGTATATTTTTTTGGGAACCCTGTTTTTTGTTTGGTACAGGGGAGTGCTTTAAATATGTGGATGGCATTGACCGTGTTATCTCCTCTCTTTCAGTAGGAAAAGTGGAAATTCCAATGAACGAACTTGTTTTTCTGATTTCTTAACTGTCATTTAACCAGCTCTCGATGGAACTCTCCCTCTTCCCTTACCACCAAAACAGCTTAACTCTCGTCCACGAGCCTCTTTTCTCAGTTCCCCTTTCAGGTAAACCCCATGCCTTTCCATGGTTTTCTCTCTATTTGTCTTTGGATGAATAGTTATTTTATGCCATTAAACTGAGCACTTCTTTAAATCCTCAGGGAAGAGACTACCAAGGAGAAATTCATTTCTGTTGCCATGTCACTGCACATTGTCATCTTCTGATGATACTTCAAAACCAGCAAAATTTTCTTGGCAGCATGAGGGAAGAAGGGCACTGGTTGGTTCTCTCCTCACAGCTGGTTGGTGCATTACATCTATACCATTTTATGTTTTCTCTTTGGTTAAACTTTTATTTCCTGGGGTTAAAAGAGGTTACGTAGCGGGAAATTAGTGATTTTTTCTTCAAAATAACTTGTTCTTATGCATGCATTCATCTATTTAATCTTCTGTTAACTTTTGTTTTGACTCATCAGCTGCTGCAATGTATGCCTGTGATGTGGCTGAGGCAGTTAGCACAAGTCGAAGAGCTGTAAGCATCCTTTCCTTTCAATCTTCATTGTATTTCTTTTTGGTGGTTTCTAGTCCTTACAAAGTATAATTTGTGCACCGCATACTGGTTCTTGCAGCTTAGAGGAGATAAAATACCTGAAAATGAATTCACAACTCTTCCCAATGGGCTGAAGTTAGTAAAATTTCACTATCCTTCATTAATTCTATATACTTTTATGCGAACAATTTTTTGTATCTTTTATTTTATCTTAAACTTGGAAAACAATGTTATATTCAAGCTATTATATTCTGTGTAGTGTATTAGTATCTATTCTGAGACTGCATGATTTTGAGAGTTTCAGGTCAGATAGATGGTGAACAGGCTGCAGCTTATTGCTTCTATTGTATCTTACATTTAGGTGTCATATGTCATATGTCATCTATTTCTTTGGCTTAGAGGAAAAACTGAAAAAGAACATGCTGTATTTCTTCTATGTCTGTTCTACAATGCAAGTGCTTATACTGATTTTAACATTCGCAATATTCTCCAGGTACTATGATTTGAAGGTCGGCAGTGGACTTAAGGCTGTTAAGGGATCTCGGGTTGCAGTACGGTGGTGACCTAGTTAGATTTCATAAAAAACTCTATGCTATATACATTATGATCTGTTTTACCTTACTTTCTACCAACCTGCATATAGAGTATTTTTTATGAGAGAGGCTTAGAAGCTAATCATATTTCTGAATTGAGAAATGCTTATTAAAATCTGGTAAATGATGAACTGCAATTGCATTCAGTTCACTTATTTCATTTATGTGTCTGATTTGGGACATGATGCTCAATAAAATCAACATAAATAATAGAACTTTATGTTTCCGGAGTTAGAAAAAATATGAAAATCTAGCCTAAACATGAAAAAACAAGACAGCAACCCTAAATTTAATGTCCATCCCATAAAAGTCATTACTGGTGGGAAATTTCCACAATGTTAGAGAGCCATGTTTCTATGATCACTGATCTAATGTCAACAGTGACTCCAGCACTGTAACGATATTAGTATTTGATGAAAGCTTCTACTTTATACATGTAAGTGATCTTTCACTTATCAAAGACTGCTCCTGTTCCCCATTCATAGTATCAGGATGATACTCATTTGAAGTTGTTCTTTTTTCACCTCCGATAAATCCCAAAATGTTGTATTGTTTTGATTCTTTATCCCATAAATTCAAATATAACTAATGCAATATGATTCTTTTTTGTAGGTTCACTATGTCGCCAAATGGAGAGGCGTCACGTTTATGACTAGCAGACAAGGACTTGGTGTTGGAGGGGGGACGGTAAAACTGAAATGATTATGTATTTTGTTTAAAAGAAAAGGGATAATCTAATATTCTAGAAATAAGAACAGCAAAACTATTTTGACACCTTATAAATCTACTGTTAACACTACACTTGTATTCTATCCCTCATTTTTGAAGCAACTATTCATTGTGAACTGATCCTTCATTTAGAAACAAAAGGGAAAGAAGGAGACATCCCATAGTCCTTTTCATGCCTTTAGTAACCACCATAGCTGTAAAATGTGCAGGACTGTGCATAAATCTTGCCAGGCTGCATAATTGATAAAAAAGTAGAAGCACTCTATCTGATCATATGACTTTTAACAAAAAGAATGCCTATTCTCTAACAGGCATCTTTTTCTGTGAATGCTATTTAAACCGAGAAATCTTTCAGAGGATTGTTCAGAACAGAAACTAAAATTTGAATCACCAATGCGCATCTTACTGTTATATTGAAACTGTTGTAATGTTCAATGGAACTTCTTGGAGACTTCACGTGTTCTTGTGTCAAGATTCATCATTTGTAAAACAAAATTCACAAGATCTTCTGCCAAAATGTTGAACCTAAGTTTCTTCGCCCTAGTCCTTATGCTGTCAAAGACTTGTAGGCTGCCAAATCAGCATGAGGCAAATGTTTTTATTGGTAACCTATGATATGAATTGGACATTCAGATTTACGAATCCACTAAGAGTTTGAGATTAGACTTCTTGATATTAAGAGATACTTGGTTTGAATGGGGTTAAGATTTTCTTCTAGCACAAACTCTGTATCACATGAACTTCATTCTGATTCTCCATGTTTTCACAGATATCATTCAGAACAAATTTGTTTAGCAGTGACATTAATACTGTCTTCACTTGCTCTGGTTGCTCTGTGGTCTCCATTCTGTTATTTTCTACTGTCCATTAACTCCTGGCATTTCATAGACAGATCATTTCTGATCGGGTGATATCAAATAGAGATTCAGTCTTAGGTTTTATGATGAAAATAGCTTGCCTACTTACCTTCATTCTGTTTCAGAGACTTTTTGCTTTAATGATTTGAATCTGTTATATCTATCGTTATGCTTTCCTTAAGATCATCCACCTCTTAGGCAATGTGGATATGTTTGAATTGGTGCAGCCTTATGGATTTGATATTGGCCAATCCGAAATGGGAAATGTGCTTAAGGGGTTGGATCTTGGTGTTGAAGGAATGCGTGTAGGAGGCCAGGTGAGATCAGTTTGCAGCATGCTATTTCCTTACTGTTTCTTGTAAAGACTAGAGACAGCATAACTTAGAACTTAGATGGATAATCCTTTTGCTTTCAAAATTCTGTAGTTTTATTTTGATCAACTGAAATATTGTAAAACAAACAAATTGTATAAGAAAATCACAATTCCTTCACATATACCTTTTGAGATTTCAGGTTCTTTATGGGCATACAAGTTCTTTTTCCTCCATTTGAGTAGAGCCAACTTGAGTTGATGCCTAATTACTTTGTGTTCATGTATGATTTGTGACCATGAACTTGGGTGAGCATATTTTCCTTCAATTTGAAAAACAAAAATGTTTTGTAACCAATGGTTTCATTTTCAGCGGCTGCTGATCGTTCCTCCTGAGCTAGCATATGGAAAAAAAGGAGTCCAGGAAATTCCTCCAAATGCAACAATTGAGGTAATGTATCCATCATCATGCATCTAAAATTTATCTAGATGTTGTATGCTGATCGTTTGAAAGCTTTCCTAGCCATTCTAGATCTGTATTTTCCGTATTTCTGTTCCTCGCCATAAGTTTTGTTTTAATCTCATGAATAATTTCCTGCATTATCCTTCCCTCATTTTCTGTTTCTTCTCTAACTTGCAGTTGGATGTTGAGCTGCTAGCAATCAAACAAAGCCCATTTGGGTAAGTAATGAATCCTTCCAAGCATAAAATTGAATACACACACACACACACACATATATATATATGAATCGTCTCTGGCAGTCTGGTTTAAACATTAATATGTATTGCAGGACTCCTGTAAAAGTTATTGAAGGTTAGAGCGCGCAATCCTGCTGGATTCACTATGGATGAATTAAGGCACAGAAGATGACAGTTTGGGGAAAGTAGAAGACCTGCCTCTTTCCCATTCTTTATTATTGCCTGTTTACGTGCCGAAATTCAAACGACCCTTCTCTGTGACCCCAACTCTGCTTTATGTCATTTCCCTTTTAGAACTTCAAGAAACATGCTAAGAAAGTTGTATTTTGATCAGTTCCATCTCTTTTCCCTTGTGGTTGTCGTTCATATAGCTGCCGCATTTATTGGTTATTTCTTCATCTTAAAATTTGTTTTTGTTTTCTTCAACAAGCTAATTATGTTGTCCTTTTGAATGGATGGTTTGGTCATTCCTCCAGCATAATATTCCCCTGCACTCATAATTACTTTGAGTGCTTCTAAAAGAAAATGTTGTTTGTGGAATTTGTACATGTCTTTGCCCAACGCACTTGTATGTTTTTAAGAGATCAACATTGAAAGTTGTAGTGGGATGTCATACAGTAGGAATCCACCTGTCCTATAAATGACAAAGGGGGCATGGTTTTTCATATAGATTCTTTCAGCTACTTTTCATTATGATTAATTGCTTTACCTACTTTATTCCCCCTCTCTGGCCTTTTTATTAGTCCAGCATCCTTCTCTTTGGGCTATAGCCATTTCAGCTCTTCCCTTGTGTTCATGCACGATGATCTTAACTGAGCTGAATGCAAAGCCACTTTTCATTTGGATCTATATTATATGTCTTCTTTTCCTTGGTCATTACTGTTCTTCCCAGAAGACTTGTCCAAGCTGTGGTTCGATGGAGGTTCCATATCCCCTAAGTACACAGCCCCACTGCGGTGATCCAGGCTATTCTATTAGGTGTGATTCCCAGTCTCAGAAACTTTACTTTGATGCCTTGAATGGAAGTTCTTACCTTGTTACCAGAATCATGGCTTCATTTCACCGCATGGTTGTTCAACCATCACCATGGCTGCCTGGCAAATGTGTGACTCAAGACATGCCTGTGAGTGAGGGCCTCTGGTTAAGTCAAACACACCCTTTTAACGTTACTTCCTCAAACACTATCTTTCTCTTCAACTGTTCACCCCGCCTTTTAGTCTCTCCTCTTAATTGCACCCCTACTAGTCTTTGTCACCGTTATTTGGAGAGCTCTGGACATGTTGAAGCAAAACGAGCACTGCAGTGTGCAAGTGGACTTGATCCATGCTGCACCTTCATTGCGGGTGGGTTGCCTTCAGCATACAAAATAAGGCTTCACAGTTCAGGTTGTAAAGCTTTCAGAAGCATCCTTCATTTGGATCCAGAAAAGCCTGCAAATGAATGGGAAGAGGGGTTGGAAATTCAATGGGTTCCTCCACCTGAACCTGTCTGTCAAAGCCAATCTGATTGCTCTGGTGCTTCTAAGTGTTCACCTGCTGGTGCAAACGGCCTTTCTCGCTGTCTTTGCAATAAGGGCTACAACTGGGACCCTGTTCTCGGAACTTGCTTGGGAAAGAAGAAAAACACTAGAGCTAGCGTCAGCTTAAAAGTCTCCATAGGAGTAACCTCCATTTTCACACTAGCTCTGGCAACTGCTGCAATTACTCTCAGAAAAACATGGAAAAATTCTAACCAGGCAAAGCTCATGAAGGCAAGAGAAGACATGTTGAAATCAAGCAATGGTGGAAAACCAGCTAAGATGTTTCGCTTGAAAGAGGTGAAAAAAGCAACAAACGGTTTTTCTAGAGACAGGTTTCTAGGGAGTGGAGGCTTTGGGGAGGTCTACAAAGGTAAGCTTCAAGATGGAGCTGTTGTGGCAGTTAAGTCAGCTAAAGTTGGGAACATCAAAAGCACCCAGCAAGTTCTCAATGAAGTTGGGATTCTTTCTCAAGTAAACCACAAGAACTTGGTTAGACTCCTAGGTTGTTGCGTGGAAGCCGAACAACCATTGATGATCTATGAGTATATTTCAAATGGGACCCTACATGATCATTTACATGGAAAGTACTCCACTTTTCTAGACTGGAAAACAAGGTTGAAAATCGCTTTACAAACTGCTGAAGCGTTGGCCTATCTACATTCTGCTGCATACACCCCCATTTACCATAGGGATGTCAAGTCAACAAACATACTTTTAGATGATGACTTCAACGCAAAAGTTTCAGATTTCGGGCTCTCTAGATTGGCTATCCCAGGCCTGAGCCATGTCTCAACCTGTGCTCAAGGAACCCTTGGGTACATGGATCCTGAGTACTATCGCAACTACCAGTTGACTGATAAAAGTGATGTTTATAGTTATGGAGTGGTGGTGCTAGAGTTACTGACTTCCCAAAGGGCCATTGACTTCTCAAGAGATCATGAAGATGTCAATCTAGCCATTTATGTTAACCAACGGGCCAGCGATGGTGCAATCATGGAAGTTGTGGATCAGCGGCTACCTGGCAAGGAGCCCTCAGTTAACATGCTAAAGAGTTTTAATCTGTTCTCGGACCTTGCATTTGCCTGTCTGAGAGAGAAGAAGGCGGATAGACCTGGCATGAAGGATGTTGTCCAAGAAATCCAATGCATAATTCAAATTATAGATCAGGAAAATGTTGCCGAAGAGGTTAGCGTTGAGATTATATGAATGAACCTGTTACTTTTTTGAGTGTTGGACTTCTAATATATGTTATCAATCCATGTCTATAATTTCTGAATATTCATGTCACAAAGGAAAAGGTTAGTTTTTGACCAATGGACAACATGATGCTAAGGAGGACATTGGTTTTGAGTATTGCACACAAAGCAAAAGTGGATTCCATGGATAGTTTTGAGTGGATGGAAAGACATAAAGGAAAGGCCGGGATCTGATTCTGGCTTTTCTGTAGAAAGTATTAAATGATCCAAAGGAATAGACATAGGATATTGGCAGCAGGAATCTGTTAGGATTTAGTATAAAACAAGCTTTCCGAATTGGGGAAAGCATTTGCCTATAAATATTTTAATGAAAGGTAGTAGGCTTGTCATTCGGGAAAGGGTTCATATTTAATGTACTATCACATTATCAGTGTATCATAAGATTACACCTCAAAAAAAATTTGTCATGAAAGCTGTTGCTATCACGTAGAAGTATGTGATTTTCATTCAACCAAACACCAACTGCGCTCAAGAAGCAGTTGATATTTTGAGAGATATAGGTTTTACAGAAATGGTGAGACTGAATTTATGTTCATTTCTGTGATCTGGGTTTAAGATCAACAGCAACTTTACATTTGGAAGAAGGAACAAAATTGTATACACTTGATCTTCTAACCTCAACTGTAATCTGCACTTTTTATAAACAGATGAGAATTAACATGTTCTAGAATCAGACTCAAAAGCAGCCAAGATGTGACCAATATTTTTTTACCAGACCTGAATTTTCAAGGAATGTCTATTTTTCTTTTTCTTTTACTGAGGATGCCATGCCAGCTGCACGGCATATCCAGTTTACATTTTCTAGTCCTCCATTTCACGATACATACGAGTAGTTGTTGGAATTAACCATCATTTTGATATCTGCAGTGATCTCTCTTAAGCCTCCTCGACAACCCAAAAGGTATATGAACTTGCAAAGAAATGGGATTAGTCAAAAGCGAAAACAGTTGCTTCCAATATTTTGTTTCTGATGTTCTCTATGTATTTCCACTACTAGCAATCATGCTCGATTAAGCATAATTTTATAAGCACTGTCCAAAGTGTTATGTAGAAGCCTTGAGTCTACTTGACATAATGGCCTCAAATGTTTATTTTTACTTACTTTCAAAGTATTAAATTTAGTAGGCAAAGTTCATGAAACAATGATGTAGGCAAAGTTTGCATTGCATCTCTATAAGGAAAAATAATGTTCAAAGTACCAAAAACATCCTTCAAAAATATGAATATCCTACAAGAAAAACTAAAGAGAGTGATGTTGTGAGGATTAGGAAAATTTTGAAGGTTCACTACTGATATTTGGATATAAAAAATTTTGCTCCTATCCTTCAAATGGTTTTTATTTTGAATGCCATTATTGTTTCAGTTGACTGCAACTTCAGCAGATAGGAAACTCGAATGAAGAGCATCTTGGCCAGACACTTTAGCATTTGAGAGCTTGAGCACCTCCACAGCTTCTTCCACTTTGGCAGCCAGAGATTCAGGCGATTCTAATAAAAGAAGCAATTCAGAATTGTCCATCTCTAAAAGCATCCCTGTGATCTTCGGAACCAGATCAGGCTGCAGATAAGAAAAGATCCTGATGAGGCAAATTAACACTATGATGAAGATCTCTAATATATTCCTCAAGTATTCTAGGTTATGGAAATTACCTGGTGTTTCTGAACAAGGGGGTAAAGTCGTTCACCTAGTATTGTTTTTTGCTGCTCAGGGGAAGCGGCAGCAAGCATGCTACTCAGCATCTCAGATCCTTGTGATAAAGTTGCAACAGAATTGGAAGCAGCTGGTGGGACTCCTGACCCTTTGTTCACCTCTCGTGCACGACCATTTGATACATATTTAGCTTGCCCAGCCCGCTGCAAAATGTAGATCACAGCGATCAGAACTTATATAACAGTGGATGTATATAGAAGGAAAAGGGAGAGGAAAAAACAATGAAGCTAAAAGAACAGAATCAAGTTCAAAAGAAAAACAACTTGCTGGTTGCTTTGATCTTTTGAAGAAGTCACCGTCTGAGTTGGCTGTTGCAATTGTGGCACATACGAGACAGAGCGAGAACCACCCTGCAGAAGAGCATGCCCGTTCATCCTACCCCTGGTTTGCCTAGTTTGTCTTGGAGCACAAGGAACCTACAATACAAAATAATAAGTACTCGTGTAACAGTTTGCTAGAATGATAATGTGCATTTAAAATGAATTAGGATACCAATGGCAGTGATGATGGTTGAAAGGCTGGTCTGGTTGGAGGTGCAAAGCCATTAGCCCTCCATCCTGGCCTCAAACCTAAAGGTTGGTACATCATCCCCGGCCGTGGAGGTACTTGTGAAACAACGCCAGTTGGAGCTGTGTAATAAAGTGGAGGATATCCTCCAGGGAGAACAGCTGTGGAAGGCCCTGCTAATCCTGCCATACGCTGTGCATACTGAAGTTGCAATTGTGCTTGTCTATCCTCCTTCCTTTGAGCAATAGCAACATACAATGGTTTGCGGTGAAACATATGTCCTATAAGATATGCAAGGGGATGAGATCATCGACAAATTCAATGAGAAGGCATGACAGATTTTAAACGGGAACGGACAACACATTGCAAAATAACTTAAGATACAAGGTACAAGAGAATGATCTCCATGAGGATTTCAACCATAAAGGGTAGCATAATCTTGTTTCTTTTCCACTCCATTTCACTTAGTTTTGACGTGTCTACTTGCTGATAAAAGTAAAAGTTATAAGACTCATGAACTTACCATGAAATGTGCTCACAGCTTTAGTGGCCTCCTCAGGAGCGGAGAAACAAACAAATCCAAACCCCTTGTTTATTCCTTTGTCATCTCGCATAATTTTGGCAGAAGTAATTGTACCACACTGGCTAAAATGTTGTCTCAGCTGTTCTTCAGTCACATCATCATCAATATTCTTCACATAAACATTTGATGCCTGAAATTTGGAGAAAGATACACAATGGTAAAAGACATAAACAGTTATGATCATGAATTGCATCAGGTAGAGAAATGAGCTTAGGCTTACTTTATATTTCATGATCTGCTCCTTTCGTCTTTCCTCAAACTGATTTCGCAATATTTGCTCACGCTCAGCTTTCTTTTGAGCCCTTGCTACATATAGAACCTTCGAGCCTAATCAATACAAGTATGCAACCATAGATCAAAATAAGAAAAGTGTATTTGTCAGTTTCGGCATCGATAAAGGCAAAAAGGGTTAGAAAACCTACCAAATTGTGATCCATTCATGGCTTCCATTGCCCGCTTGGCATCATCTGGACTATCAAAGTTCACAAAGCCAAAACCTCTTGAGGCCTCATTTTCATCCTTTGCTACAACCAGGCTAACAATTTTCCCAAACTCAGAAAATTTCTCTTGCAAAAGCTCTTCTGTGATATCTGGATCCAAGTTCTTCATATACAAATTTGTATATTTGACATCAGGACTTGGCAAAACTCGATCACTCTTGTTCATAAATTTCCCAACATATCTGGGCCAAAACAATGAAATTAAAATTTTGAAATGCTACAATCCGAACATCCATACATAATCACATTATAAAAAATGAAAATTCTTACATCTGCTTATCGCCGATAGTGGTGTCATTAATCTTCTGAATAGCATCATTTGCAGATTCTTCTGACTCAAATTGAACAAAGCCATAACCCTTACTCTTCCCATCCTCAAATGTGGCAACTTTGCAGGAAATTACGTTTCCAAACTTCCGGAATAACTCATGCAACCCCACATTGTCGATCGAGTCACTCAGGTTCTAAATAAATAAACCAAATGCATTTAAAGAAGAAAAGAAAACAAATAAAAGTATTTGCTCAATCTTCATCACCATATCTGTTAAAAGAATAGATAGATTTGTACCTTGACAAACACATTACCAACCCCACTTTTTCTTGCATCAGGATCTCGCAGTGACCACATCACCCTTATCATTTTCCCATTCAGCAAAGTGTGATTCTTTGCCTCAATAGCATGATATGCTAGTCATATCAGAAGGAGAAAAAAATTTTAAAACATTTTGACAATATATTAGTAACCCAGAACAGATAAAAGATCAAACTTTGAAACAATAAAAAAAGAAAAACAGTGAATAATTTGTAAATGAAAAGTTAGTAACAAATTTGACGTACCATCCTGAGGAGAAATGAAGTTGACATAGCCATAACAAAGAGACCTGCCTGTAGAAGAATCCCTACAAACACGAACAGAGGCCAAGCTCTTGAACTCAGAGAAAGCATCAAAGAGTTGTCCGTCTGAGACGTCAGGATGCAAGTCCCCAACGTACAATGACGCCGGCGACGCCGCCACCGTTACCGCCGATGGAACCGCCATTAATATCGTTAATTATAATATTCCCACTACTACCACAAATATTCACTTGATTCCCAACAAAACAAATTCCGCTAAACACCAACAAAACCAACAATGGCAATGGCTGATTGTGATCGTTCTAGAAAAAAAGAAGAGAAAGAGAGAGAAGCGACGTTTCGTTTCGATTATTCAGAAAGTGATGTGATTAATGAAGGAGGAAAAAAAAGCAGAGGATTTTTTGCATGGATGCAAGGGAGAGTTTGAGACGTTCAACTATAAGAACGCAACATACCGGTTGCGTTACATAAGCGACTTTTCAGAGCGTTTCAACCACTTCCTTTTTTTTTTTTTTAATTTGATTTAATTGTGTCTATATTGAAATTTAAATACTCACGGCATGTATAGATATATTGGAAGTTGATTTTTTTTTGTTTTATTGTGAACAATTTTACATGTGCGAAAATAAAACTTGTAAAAGATCTACCCCTAAAAGACTCCTAAAATTCCTAAGTCCTACGGTAACAAATCAAAAAGAAAAGGGTAAAAAAGAGACTTACCCCTAAAAGACACCTAAAACTCTTAAAAGTCCTAAGGTAACAAGTCAAACAAAAGGGTAAAAAAGAGACTTCCTCCCAAAAGACTTTTTCAAAGTTTAGACTTACAAAAAACTGTTTTTTTACTGTCCTCTCACTGTAATTTTTCGAAACTTTTTTTTTTCCCACAATTTTTCGGAACCTTTTTACAGCCTCAATTTTTTCAAATACCATGCCTTCTTTTACGTACACGTATTCTCTTCGACTTTTTATATCTTGCATCAATGTACGTATAATGCACATGCGATACATGAATTAATTTTATTTATTATTTAATTTATATATAATATATAATAATTAATTTATTATATATTTTGAATTTATTTATTAAAATTGAGATAATTATGAGTTAATATAAAAGTTAATTAAAAATCAACTATTAAAAAAGTAATAATAAAAATAATAAAATGTTATATATTTTTTATTTTTGTTGTATAATTTTTATTTAATATAAAAATAATAAAAGCATGATAAATAAAATTTTTTTAAAATTACTTGTTCAAAAAATAAAAAATTATTTAATGATTTCTAACAAGGTACCCAATTAAAATAAAAATATACAAATGGAATGTAAATTATAAAAGAATTATACTAAAATAAATATTTATAATACGAAAAACAAATAAAAAAACTAAAAAAGAAAATTCATTTTTTATTTAAAAAATAATATTTTATCATAATTTTAAATTCTCTTTTAAAGATAACTTTAAAAAGAAAAAAAAAAAAACTTTGCAAATAAAGCTTCATTATAATCTTAAATATTTCGAAAGTTTTAATTATTAAATATTATGAAGGTTTTAATTTTGAATGCATCTCAATTGCTCTTTTTTTTTTTGCATGATTTATTTATTTATTTCCTAATCTTGAATCATTTAGTGTTAATGCCTATTTTTATATCAAGATAAAAAAAATATTTGTATAACTTTAAATTAAGATATGTATAAATTTTAAATTGAGATAAGATATTTTTATTTTAAATCATAAAAAAAAAAGAAATAAGAAAGTTGATAAGTCACAATTCTCAACCATAAATTTTAATTAATTTAAATTTATAAGACTATTTTTTATATTAAATTTATAAAATTATTGATTTACATCGGGTATGATTTTAAGGCATATGAGTTATATGATTTAAAAATTTAGTGATTTAACTTTAAATGCTATATTTGAATTTTGATATATATATATATATATATAAGTGTGAGTTGTTAAATTTGTTTTATTTTGCTTAAATTTTTATTGTCCAAATTTTATTTAATATAAAAATAATAAAACATGAGAAATAAACATTTTAAAAAATTTATTTGTTCAAAAAATAAAAAATTGTTCATTCATGACTTATCAATTCAGGATTAATATAGAGCAAAAAAATATTAAATACTAAATATGATATTCAATATAATTAAATGAAATTCTAAAGAATTATTATTAATTACAACTAAATTAAAGAACATATTAAATAAGTAATTTGACAATTATAGATTGATATACTTATTTTTTAAAGTTTATTTATCAAGATAAAAATAAATTTGGTTTTGTTTTTTTTTTTAATTTATTAAATATCTTTATTTGTTTTCATTATTTTCATTTATACTTATTGATTAGTACATTCTATTCACTTTTTTTGGTTTTAAAGAAATAAAATTTTTTAAAAATGATATTAAAAATCATGCAATTTAAGAAAATATAATAATTAATATATGCACTAAATTTCAAATAAAAATTCAAACGATATACTCTTAAAATCTTGTTTTGTTATCTTACATTTCATACTCAAATTCATATTATCCTTTACTTTTTTCAAAAACATTTTAATATATAATTCATTTAATTTTACAATCCTATTCCTACATTACCATAACAATTGAGAAAGATAAAAAAAAAATATATAAAGACCAAAACGTGAAGACTTGATTCAAAATGATCTTTTAGCATATAGTATATACTATATATAATATTGAAATAATAATGTTGAGCAAGGAAATTTAAAACAATGATTTTGATAAGATATTATTGCGATAATTAGATAATCTAATCGACTTCTAACAAAGTGTCCAATTAAAATAAAAATATACAAATATAATGTAAATTATAAAAGAATTATACTAAAATAAACATTTACAATATGAAAAGCAAATTGGAAAAAAATTTATGTTTTTTCATCTAAAAAAATATAATTTTATTATAATTTTAAATTTGCTTTAAAGATAACCAAAAAAGAAAAAAAATTTGCAAGTATTTAAAAAAAAAAAAACTATTCAAACAAACTTATCATATTCATTTATTGATTAATTATTATGCACACACTATTATATAATGTGCAAATAATAATATAAAAAAAAAGCTTGTACATACAAAAATAAAATTTTCAAAAAGGCATATAACAGATAAAATAAGCACCTGCAATAGATTAAAAGAAAATTTCCAAGAAATTAGGATTAATACGATAATTAACATGAATAATAAAAAAATAAAAAAATAGAGAAAAATAAAGAAAGGAAGAAATAAAAACGTCTAACACAAAAAAGAAGAAGAAGAAGAAGAAGAGGATGGTTATTCATGTATTTTTACTTGTAAAAATTATGAGTGCTACTGCCTTCTTCTGAATTTTTGAGACCTAGATTGCTCTTAGCATAATCTATCATTACCTTTTACAATTTTATTCACTGTTGAAGTTAAATATTACAATTTTTTTAGCATAAATAAATGCATGATTTATTTATTTATCTCTTAATCTTTAATTATTTAGTGATAATGTGTATTTTTATATCAAGATAAAAAAATATTTGTATAATTTTAAATTAAGATATATATGAGTTTTAAATTGAGGTAAGATATTTTTTATTTTAAATCATAAAAAGAATAAGAAAGTTGGCAAGCCATAATTCTCAATCATAAATTCTAATTAATTTAAATTTATAAGACTATTTTTTATATTAAATTTATAAAACTATTGATTTAGACCATGTATGATTTTGATAGTATATAAGTTATATAATTTCTAAGATTTAGTGTGAGATGAAAATTTTTTTGTTTTGCTTAAATTTAGGATAACATTTATATATATTGAAAGATTGGGATAAATTTTAATTTTGAAAATTTAAAATTTTAAAAATTAAATAATTGATTAAAATTATTTGATAAATAATTAAAATTAAAAAAAATATATTTTTTATCATTCAGATAGAATGTACATGTAAATTTTAAAAAATTTTATTTAATTGTATATTTAAAATTATCATATGTGTCATTAAAATAAGTTGTATATATAAGATTACATGTAAGCAAATTTTATCAGATTTTTATGTATATTGTAATATAATATATTGTTTTTATAATTTCTTAATATACTTTTTACATAAAAAAACAATATCAAAATTAAAGATTTTTACATAAAATATTTTAGATTTCATTTCTACTTAAAAGGTTTATTTACAAAGTCTATTGAAACATTATCACTTGGAGAATGCGTTTTATAATTAAAATATTAAAAATTCAATCATAAAACGTATTTGTCAATATGATAAGAAATTTCCAATCAAAATTTAAAATAAATATTAGATTTCACAACGTTTCACCGCTACGTCCATGGCTAATAAGTTTTTTTTTTTAATTTTTTTTTGGACAAATAATTTCTTGGATTTTTTATTATTTTCTAAAATTTTCTTGATTGTTTAAAGAATTCCTTTTGAATAGTTCTTTGAGCAAACATTTTCTTTAAAATTTGAGGTGTCTTCTAATGGAATAATAAGTCAAAAAGGTGAGAAACTCACTTCCATCAACATGCGTTGCAGAATAAAAATGGTTATTTCATTTGGCTTAAACCACAAGGAAAAGGAAAGAATGAAAAAGTATGAACATTTTCATATTACCAAACAAACAATGATGCTTACAAAATTGACTTTAAACACCAAATGTTATTTCTACATCTCTACCTAAACCAAACCTAAGTAGTGACTTGATAAAAGAAAATTGAGTACCTTCTTCTGCTTCCAATGGCGACAAATTGCATACCCAAACAACACCTAGAATCTGGCAGGAAGAGAATATACAATTCTAGCAATGCTGGACAGGGAGGGAGGATCCTTTACAATGAGAAGGCCAACTTCCACAAGAAGAGAAGATGTCTTGTCCCATACACAAGTAATCCGAACCAGAGAAGAATCTAAAGAAAAATTGAGTACCTCTTCTGCTTCCAATGGCAAAATATTACACACCTAAACAACACCTCGAATCTGGCAGATAGATAATATACATTTCTAGCAATGTTGGACGGTGGACATGGAGGATTCTTTACAAGGAGAAGGCCAAGTTCCATAAGAAGAAGAGAAGATGTCGTGCCCCATTCACAAGCAATCCGAACCAGAGAAGAATTTCACATTGTCGAGATCCCTTTGCTATCTTACTAAAAGGCACAAATGCCTTGCTGATCACCATAAATAAAGATCGGTCAATCTACTATATACAAAGAATAAATTTTCAGACTGAGGTTTAAATTACAAAACCTGGAACTCCACAAAATCTAAGAGTTGCATTAGTAGGGTTATCAAACTCAAAGGTATAAGCTTGAATAGCATCTCTGTCGTTGAGCTACTCACACTCAGCTGTCCTTCATTTATGAAGTCCTTACTGGAAGCAATAGAGACATTTACAGATAATGAGCCTAACAAGTAGAAATTCAGAGACATGTAAGAGACACTGGGTCAAGTTGCTAAATGAAGCAAAAAAATCGGAGGGGAAAAACCCTATAATTTTATTATCAATTGAACTTACAATCATAGTTAGCCCATCCAATTCGTTGACGAGCAAGATCATAAACAAATATCTTATCTTTTAGGACAAGATCTGCAAAATCAATAAACCACAAAATGGTTAAATTCATCTTTAAGAAAGCAACAAAGAGGAGCAAATATTATAAATGAAGGACAAGATCTGCAAAATGGATAAACCACAAAATGGTTAAATTCATCTTTAAGAAAGTAACGAAGTGGAGCAAATATTATCAATGGTGTAGTGCAAAACGGCAGATGCAATTTGCTCAAACCCTCCATTCAATAACTGGGAGTGGAATCAAATTGTTTATTGCTCCAAACTTATATTCAATTCAAAGAAAACCATATCTAACCTCCTAAAATTGTTATTCCACCCGGAACCTTTTGGAAACCAATGCACCACATTGTAGCTCCATCCTGCAAAAACAAAATGATCCATTACACTTCATGCAACAGAATTTCCATTATCAGCAATCATTTCTACTTCATAACTTTGAGAGATGTTGAATTTAACAGAATAATTAGGTAGGACAACTTACGTAGAAACCAGAGAGTATAAGATAGTCTTCTGGTTTTAGCACCATTGATGCATCAGCGGCAAAATTTAGACTAACCGTAGGAAATATCTCATTTACACTGACCATAAAACAGATATCCATCTCATTTAAATAAATTGTAATTAGGTGTGGGGAAATGATAGGTAGGTGGAGAACAGAAAAGCACAGGAAAACAAAAAATTTCTCTGAAGAAAAACACTAGCATGAAATTGCTACAAAAAGATAAAGCTAGAGAATTAACCTGGTGGGGACTAGATAACACTGGTTTTCTTTAGAAATGATGGGAGTCACAGATGATGAAACAATAGCGGTTATCTGCAAATTCAACATGCAAGTCAACATCAGAACACATTAGTAGCAAAGTACTACAATATAACTAAATATCTTATGCTTTCAGGGTGGCAATCTCAAGAAGAGATGTTTGTATTCTATGCCACCATTAACTTTGCTTTACATTAAAGAAAATTGAAAGAATATTCATACTTACAGCACTAACAAATGGATCATATGCCTCTTGCACAAGGTATGCCAAAGTTGTTCCAGAGTCAACAATAGTACCACGATTACTCGATGTCACAAAAACAGCTGGATCAATTTGCAGCAACTGTCCATTGACAGCGATGCTCTGTAGCATTAAATTATAATGGGGCCTGAAAATTTTAAATAAGGAAATGGTCAAACTTGCTGGAACTATGCCATATATTCCAAGTGAAACAGAAAGATCATATGTTTGCAAAAGAAATGTTTACACGGTAAAGACTGAGATGGTTCATGAAAACATCCATTCACCAACCAAAGAATAAATAAATAATAAGCATGTTTGACAAAATCTACTTCACCCCTTCATAGACCTAAATTCCTTCCACTCCCACTATCAAAAAGAGTGGGAAAAATGATGTGGGATAGTAGACAAACCCAGCTTTTGCAAGATTAAGAGCAGCCTTGAATCCTGGAAAGTGTGGTAAGATAAGGAACATGCACAACAGTATCAGATACTGCCTTCCCCATAATACCATAAATTACAATCAGAGCATACTTTCAGACGTTAAAAACAACATATTAGAGCAAGAGCGATACAGAATTTCTAGAGGCGTAGTCAATGTGAATTGTTAGCAACACCAATCTTGCCTTTATGTTATGCCAACAAAGTCCAACCAGCAAACCACTAACTGCTGGGAGAATGAAGCATTAGCTCCTGATAAGGTTTAAGGTTTAAATAACAAAGAAATTCTTGATAGGGTTTAAGGTTTAAACAACAAAGAAACTTGCAGCAAAAGGTGAAAAGGCCTGAATGGCCAGCAAGGCACCAGTAAACTCCCTAGGTACCCAGCACTTGTTCTAATATGGAATAAAATTCAAAATAACCAACAGCATGTGACTCATTTAGACTGAAGGAATAAGAAAGATAAGATTATCTAATTGCAGCATGAACATATCTGACTTGCTTTACCAGCATTATTTACAATTTTTCCACTTAAAGAGAATAGAACTAAACCATCAGAGTGAAAGCAGCACCGACAAAGACAACAAAAGTTATGCAAGAAAGAGGGCATACTGTGATGGGACAAGCGGACTATAAACAATGCTGGGCTCCATAATCTCACCAAGAACCATTATACCCCCTCCACTGCCATCTCCTTTCAAACAATGTGAGAAAACTCTAGGTGTTATACCCCGTGATGACAATTGTGATATAACAGACAGATCACCTTGGCCAAAGCCAAATATTCCATCCACAGCTTTACCTGTCGTAGTTAAGTCACCAGACTGATATGTGCTGCACCTGTTTCCACACCATGTCCATAGGGGAATAAGTAAATAACATAGTAAATTCAGATTAACATAAGACAAACAGCTATTTAGAATTTAAGATAATTAAGATACTTATTTGATTAAAGACATAGTCAAATGAGGAAAAAAATACGCAAAATTGATTTGTTGCAGATGGAAGGTACCATGTGCAACTTACATGACCAAGTTTACTTTCCTTCCTCCATGGTCAAATCAAGTGCACTAATAGAACTCCACATTAACCTCATTCTAGGTGCTCAATCACTTATAATTGCCTGGTATCCAATCCATTTTCATGGCATTTAAACATTTTAATTTTATTGTCCATTGTTGTATTTAAGGATCACACCAGACTTACACTGATTGATGACATATAAACTTTATCTCAAAAGAAGAATTTCATAATGGACTAAGATGGTTGGGCCCTTATTTTTATCATTTTTCTTCCACGTCTTTCATTTATCTTAATGGTTCTTTCCAATCTTATATCAGTCGCAAGAGCAAATCCCCAATGAGTCATGGAAGCTCACCCAAACACAATGAGAGCCGAAGAGTTGGCAATCAAAGACTGTCCGAAAACAGCGTCAAAATACAACATATCAGATACATAATAACCTGATGTTCCACTTTCATCTCCATACTTGAAGGAGTAACTGCACTGATTAGTCTGAGAGCACTGAGTTGCAGTAGTTTGAAATTCTGAAAAACACAATGGATCTGAACAAGAAACCAGCCTAGCAGATGATGAACTTGCAGTGTCAAATAAACTGAGTTGAATCTGTACAATGCATGACATAACAAGTTAGCAATTACATTTTCGATCGTCGTTTTCATTGTAAAACTTATCAAATTATTGAAGTAAAGGAAAGGGACTTTACTCCGAGTTCACTGGATTGGGGACAATCAATGCAAGAACTGCAGGTGACCCATAATATGTCGCTCCCAGTGTCGATCTGCACATTGAATTCTCTAGGAGGAGATCCAAGTTTCACCTTTGTAAAATAAAGCCTAAACAAAAACAAAAAAAAGGATTGAAGAACAAAACCAATGTCGCTATCTACATTTCTATACGTTACCAATTCCATTTCCATATTAAAGGGAGGAAAAGCAAAAACAACTCAAGAGAACAAAGACAAAATTCAAAGAAAATTTTAAGCAAAAGGAAGACAAGATTTCATCTTCAGCGGTCAAAAGAAGCGTAAAGATGAAGCTGGAAACAAAGTAAATGATTAAATTCATAAAAAAAAAAAACTCATTAATGCAAAACCTTAGAAACTGAGAGCAAGAAATAAAGAAACAAAAAGGGTGAGCCAAAATTACCCGACGAGGAAGGGATCGGAGGAGCCTTGAACAGAGAAGTCGACGACACCAACAAGGAGACCCTGCAAGATTCGAGAGTGTCTGAGTTGGTCTCGAGCTACGAGTTGACTCAACTCAACTCGCTTGTTCAAAGGAAAAGCCCTCTCCAGTGGAATAACAGCACAGTAAACCACCGACAAGAGTGCTAAAAATCCCAAGATCAGCTGACTCAAAGCCCGCATTTTCCAAAGGTTTGGAGAAAATCCAAAAGATGGGTCTTCTTTCTTTTTACAAAGAGAGATCGAAATAAAAAGATCGATCTTGTTTGATTCTCTGCATTGAGATAAAAAGAGAGAGAAAAGAAAAGAAAACCAGACTGTGAAGGCTTAAGAGAAAGGAATTAGACTGATCAATTACGAGCTAAATTGGAGGTTAAGAGGAATTATGCGGAAAGACGAAAATATCCTTCAATTTGTAGGGGCTAGTAAATTCAGATGGCAATGGCTTTTTTTGTCTTTTTCTTTGCCAGTTTTTCAGTTGGCAATGATTTGGTGGTAAATTCTTGGTAGTTATGGTATGCATACATCGATTGGTGGATTTTCTTTTTTTCACTTCATTTTAGATGAAATTATATGTAATTACACTTTAAATTTATATATTATCCGGTATATATATTAATTAATTAATTAATTTATATTTATATTAAAAATAATATTTTATTAATTTTACATCGAATTATATTAAAATAAATTTGTACAATATTAAATCAAATTTTGAAATGAACAAAAATCTTCTCTTAACTTAATCGATTATCATCTTTGATTGCACCTTAATGTTTATGTCAACAGTATTTTAATTATAAAGTCATCAATATTCACACATAATTTTGATATTTAGACTAATTAAATTTAATAAAAATAAAATAAAAAAAGAAAAAAATTGTTAAGAGTTCAAAACATTACATATCTAATTTATTTTTTTTAATTTCATAAATGATGACCTAATTTGAAAGTAAAACTTTTAATTCAACTTACAACAAACTTTATTCTCATCAAACCAAAAATTATATCAATAATATAAAATTAATTAAATTAAAGAATGTGATGGTTTGGATGAAAGGAAAATGCTAAGAACAGGAGACATGTTATAAAGTTGGCCTAAATTCTTTGATGGGTACAATGAGTATTCATTGATCTATGATTGAGTCTGAGGTGACTTATGTATTTTACGAAAATACCCTTAGGACAATGGCCGAGGTCTCCCAGACATTAGTGCAAAAATTGTCAAATTTTTTATTTAATATTAATAAGGAATATAAAATTTATTTTTTTCTTACATAATAGATATAACATATTTGATAAATCGGTTGATAAGATATTAAATTTTAATTTTAATGATTAAAATTTATTTTTTAATAATTTTAGTATAAAAAATATGTTTAAAAAAATATATGCATATAATTGTAATTTAAATATATGTTTCATATATTTACAGAAGTTGGATATCCGATTGAGACTTGACATGGATTTTCTGCCATAAAGGGCAGCCATGAATAAGCAAATTACTAACATTAAGCAGCCCGGCTCGGAATTCTAAGCTTACTGCTTTTAAGTGAATCCTACTACAAAATATTTTTTAGTTAAGAGTAATAATGAATTCATTCTAATCGAATTTAATTTAGTTTTTTAAAATATTATATAATATTATAAAATTTTAAAATTTAATTTAAATTTAAATTTTTATTTAATTTAAATTAAATTAATTAAAATTTATCAATTCATTTGAATTAATTTATTAATTTTTATATATTATTTTAATATAAAATTTCAATATATTTAAGTATATTTTGATATAAAATTATTAATTTTATTTTATAAAATTTTAAAATATATATAAAAATTTAAAAAATATTTAATTTGATTTAATTTAAATTTTTTAAATTTTTTACTTTTCAATTCGAATATAATATATACAATTAATATTTAAATTTAATTTGAATCGAATAAAAAAAATTCGAATCAAATTAAATATTATAATTTTAAATTAATTTTTGGATTTTTCAATTTTTTTTCTTACCCCTATCTTTAATAAAGTTGAAGATCAACCACGTTTTCCTTATGAAAAATAGTTTTGCTTTTTTGGTTGAAAACCCTTTGCTAAGGGCAACAAACTATTCTTTAATCTGGATTTTGATGCTTATTTGTTTTATTTTTTTAAAGGCAACTTTGTTTATATAAGAAAACCTATGGAATGATGAATGAATTATTAGTTCAGTGATATTAAAATCGCTCAATATTAAAAATTTTAAATTTTAATTTTAATTATTATAATGAAACAACTTCAACTCGAATTTGAGAAACAAGCTTTTTTTATTTATTTTAGAAGGATACACATTGGTTAATGATGATAATCACATTCTACTTGGTGCTAGATATATAAAAAATCTATCAATGCAAATTATAAAAAAAAAATTTTGAATGCATTTGCAACTTCGGGTTGTTTGGCAATCCGAAGTTGAGATATTGACTAAAGAAAAAGATAATATTTTTTATTTTTGATAAGTGAAAGTGTTACGAATTAAAATAAATTTTAAATTTATACGATTTTAAGTTTTGAAAATAAATTTATCTGATTTCTTTGTCAAGGATTGTGATTAAAAAGCTTTGATATTAGGTTAGATATAAAGCTTGTGGGAGTGAAAATAGTCAGAAACGAAAAGAAGGAACAAAGGAAACAATTGTACATGTTCAATGGAAATATGTCCTAAAGAGATACTTGAAGACTAGTGCTTTGAAACTTTGTTAGCTTTTCATTTTCAGTCGGGATATTGGGCAAAGGGGAAAAAGATTGCCGCGTTTGACAAAATTAAGGGGCATTGCTCACCTCACAGCCTTGTGTGCCGTAATTTAGAAGGTTTGTTGTCTACCACTTATTTTTCCATTGGAAAATGGTTATAAACTAATTATTGCTCTATTTTGGATGGCTATGAAAATATATTTTTATTATATCATCACACCGTTTTATTATTAAAATTTTAATATTTTATTTAATGGTAATAAAAGAAAAATATAAAGATAAAGAATTAAAAAAAATAAAAAGATGAAAAACATTTTTTTCTTTTTATAAGTGTACTTATTAGAAAGATAAAAAAATTAAAAGAAAATATAATTTTCTTTCATTCATTATTTGATAAAATTAAAAAAAGAAAAAAATTTAAAAATTACGTGATTTTATCATTATAATTTTTTTAAATTAATATAAAAATCTAAATATAATAAATAATTTTGTAAATATGTAATACATTTACCACCTCTCTCAAATTTTTTTAATTCTGAGTGATTTATTTTTATTAATGAATGTAAAAAATATAAACTTTCTTATTTTTTATCCAAAAATTTCCAATCATTTATTTTTTTAACTACATCAAGCATAATCTAATACTTCAATTTCAAAACGACGTTAACGACGTTAACGCCAATGTTTCTTTCTCATAAAATAGAAACATTAACGGTAAATTTCCCGTTTGAATATGACAGCGTCACTATTAAGGTGAAAAGCAAAATTACTGCGTCATTCTTAAGCTAAATCCAAGTCGGTTAAACAGTCCCCCGTACCGCTGCCACCATATAACCTTCTCCCCTAATCACAGAAAGAGGAAAGGAAACGGATTTGTTATTTCCCTTATACTCCATCTTTTCTAGAACTTCATGGCTGACACCGCCGCAGACTCCGCCACCACCTCCGCCGAGGTTCCAACGCCACAAGAAACCAAAAATGCCACCGAGACGCGAACAAGATGGGCTGATTTAGAAGACGAAGCTCCGGAGGAACCGAGCGCTTCCTCAACATCGGAAGAAAAAGGCGCGCCGGAACTCGAAGTTGAAAACCTCACAATCAACGAGAACAAAAAGATCAACAAGTTCCTCGACGAACCCGAAGATTCCAACATCAAAGCCGTATAAATCACTGAACCTAAAATTTTCAGCTTTTGCTTCATAGTTTGACTGAGATTTAGGGTTTTGACTTTTGTAAGTTTTTGTTTAATTTGCTTAGGTTACATCAAGGGATACACCTTACACGTCTGCATTGACATTTGAGGAATTGAATTTGTCACCAGAATTATTGAAGGGGTTATATGTTGAGATGAAATTTGAAAAGCCTAGTAAAATTCAAGCTATTAGTTTACCAATGATTTTGACTCCCCCTTACCTGGATTTAATTGCTCAAGCTCATAATGGTTCTGGAAAAACCACTTGCTTTACGGTTGGAATGCTGTCTCGTGTCGATCCCAATATAAAAGCTCCTCAAGCACTTTGCATTTGTCCCACAAGAGAATTGGCTATTCAGGTTAAGTTGTTGGAATTTTGAATTTTCGAGGTTTTAATGAAATTTGGATTTTGGTTTTGGTTTTGATGATAAAATTTGGGCTCATTTTTGCAGAATTTGGAAGTGCTTAGGAAGATGGGGAAGCATACTGGGATAACTTCAGAATGTGCTATTCCAATGGACAGTACTAATTATATTCCAATTAATAAACGGCCACCTGTTACAGCTCAAGTGGTTATTGGTACTCCTGGCACTATTAAGAAGTGGATGTCGGCGAAGAAATTGGGTGTGAGTTATGTGAAGATTCTTGTGTTTGACGAGGCTGATCACATGCTGGCTGAGGTAACCTTTGTTTTGCTGGTTTATTTGCTTGAGGTTGTGATGGAATTTAGAATTTAGAATTATCTTGCTTTTAGTATTAGGAAAGAAAAAAACACTTTATTTCTATTTAAAAATATCAGTAATGCTATTCTTGTGGAACAATTTGGCACTTTGCTTGTCTATATATGAACTTATGAGTACCTTAAGGTCAGCTGTATAGGTAGATATATAATGTATTGCTTGTGTTTATTAGTGAATCTTTTTATGTTTGTGGGAAGGCATCTTGGGACTTATCTTTCTAGTGGTATCTAGTATTTATAGCTGCCTTAACAATTTGTTCGCATCGTCCAGAACTAATTTTGCAACATCCAGTGTGTAACTTTATGGATTTTAGGTGATGTGTTCAGAATTTTTACCATATTGCTTTGACTTTTATTCAGCTTATTGGAATATTATGGCCTTTGAGTATGGTTGTGGGAGTTGCTTGGGTAAGTTTTGAGGAACAGTAATACAGGATCCTTAAAGCATGATGACAAGACAAGTAAGAACAGGAAGGGGTGACAAAACCATTTAAATTAGGTGAATGGTAGGATTAATGTGCCATTAATTAATTTCGTTTCCTCTTTGCTATCAAGCATTCCAAAAGATCTTTGTTTATCGTATTCATTGTATTCTCTGTTTTGGGAATGTGTGTTTGCAAGGGAGCTTTGAGGAGGATTGGAATGGCTTTGTCTGTAGACAATTGATTTTGAAAGGATGGACATTATTTTAATTATGTAGTTCAATCATATAATCGAACCGGTTGAGAAAATTTCATGCTTAGAGGAATGTGCTATTGATCATTGATTTGCTCATATACATTTCTTTGCTGCAGGATGGATTTAAAGATGATTCCTTGAGAATAATGAGGGATATTGAAAGGATGAGTTCTCACTGCCAGGTTTGTATTAAAGATGTGTTGTAAATGTTATTTGGATCTAGGATGTGATATGTCAACCTTTTTCTACATACAGTCTTAACATTTCTTTACCTAGAGATTGTCAGAAAGATACTTAATCAATATTTTCTATATAGTATCTTAAGATTTCTTTATCTCGAGATTGTTGAAAGATGCTCCTTCTACTATTCTTTATCAATACGGATGAATCACATGCCGAATAACATTGGAAATGACATAAAATTGGTGGTCTAAGGTATGGCGACAAAAAGCCTATACTTGGATACCGTTCAGAATGAAGCATGACATGAATTATAAACTAATTACTCTGCTAGTTGGGTAGATATCCAATTTTTTTGACGAATGCCCATGCACTGAAATTGTTTACATCTTGACACTATTTGACTCGAATATGTATTTTGTTGTGTATAAAGGGCTAGCCTATATGGGTAAGAAAGCAGGGTTATCATCATGACTTAGTTGCATTCTTAGTATTTTGCATTCTTAGTATTTGGATAGAAATGACTGACTGAATGCTTGGTTTTGAATCAATTTCAAGGTTCTCCTGTTTTCTGCCACATTTAATGAGACTGTCAAGAATTTTGTATCAAAGATAGTAAAGAGAGATCACAATCAACTATTTGTCAAGAAGGAAGAACTATCATTGGAGTCAGTGAAGCAGTACAAGGTGAATGTTCCAGATGAACTTTCCAAGGTTATGGTGATTAAAGAGAGAATTTTTGAATTTGGAGAGCGCCTAGGGCAGACGATAATATTTGTACGCACAAGGAATAGTGCAAGCATGTTACATAAGTCACTTGTGGACCTTGGTTATGATGTTACCACAATTCAAGGTGCTCTCAAGCAAGAAGACCGAGACAAGATAGTCAAAGAGTTTAAAGATGGTTTGACTCAAGTCCTCATTTCAACTGACCTTCTTGCACGGGGTTTTGACCAGCAACAGGTACCTCTTCCCCTTATTCCCCTCAGTTGCCTGGCTGTGTACAAGGTGTGTCATCCTGATATTGTATTTTTCTGCAGGTTAATTTGGTCATCAATTATGATCTTCCTGTGAAACATGACAATCGTACGGAGCCTGATTGTGAGGTTTACTTGCATAGAATTGGCAGAGCAGGGCGTTTTGGCCGCAAGGGTAGGTTTTTGAATCAAAATGTGATTTTACTTTAAAGGTTAATACTCGAGTTGAACCCTTTTCATCCCTCGTTAGGAGTGTTAATCATTGCTTCCTGATACCTGATAAACCTGACTGGAGCTAGGTATATGGTTCTATTATGTTAAGCTTTTTAAATGATGTCCCTATGTTTTGATTTTTGGTAGACAACATGTTCATTTTGATGCCTTTCTACAGTTGTTTATTTCTTTTAACTTTTGTGTGTGATGTTAACCTAGTGAGAACTGAACTTGTTTTCGGTTCAAGCAACAACCACTTGTTTGGGGTGGGTTTTCACTTTATACTATTTAATGGACATTCGAGGTAGAGCACATTATTCAGAGCTATTTCTATCTGATTTACAGGAGCTGTGTTCAACTTGCTCTGTGGCGATATGGACGAAATGATAATGTCCAAAATCGAAAATCATTTTGGCACCAAAATAGCAGAGGTAAGCCCTCCCGTCTATGCTGGTGCATATCTTGTCCTTTTTCTTTTATGCTTTTCATTTCATCTGATTGCTTTTCAAATGTTATCTGGGATGCAGGTTCCTGACTGGAAGAATGAGGAAGACTTTAAAGCTGCTCTAAGATCAGCTGGCTTATTGTAAACAAATCAAAAGAAGATAAGATGAATATGTAATTCTGCATCCTTTTGTTACTCTTTCAAAGCTGATAGTCTACTGAAATATACATATATATATATATATATATATTTGTATTTATATTGAAAAAGAGAAGTAGGTGTCTGGATTTAAATGTTAAATTTCTTAAACGTTATTTTTTTGAGGATGATAGTATAAATCAATTGAATTAGATTTTGTTATCAAGTAAAAAGGTTTTCCGATTTATCATTGCAAGTGGACTAACAAGATTTCAATAATGACATTAAAGAAATGGTTAAAAATAGTGAAGGAACTCTTTAATTATTTATTTTTTTAATTAAGTCTTTATATTTGGATTGTATCTAAATAAGTTTTTATTTTTTTATTTATATTCAAATAAGTTTTTATTTAACAAAAATTTTTTATATGAAGGTTTATTTGGCTATAAATTAAAGATTAAGTGTTTTATTAGGTAAATAAATTATTAAAGAGTTATTTGAGTGTAAATTAAAGATTAAGAGTTTATTTGAATATGATAAAAATGAAAGAATTTATTTAAACCAAATAGTAAAGTTTATGAATTCTTTTTTTTTAATAATTTTAGCATTGAATTTAGGAATTTATGACGAAGCTAACAAGGTCACAGATAATCAAGGTTAATCTCAAGAAAAATTGTTCATAATTTAGCATTCACATATACACATAATTTGATTGGGAGCAAGGTATTGCAATTAATTCAGGGTCAAATTGACAAAATTAGTTTTCTAATCTCAATGTTCCTTAATGAAATAAAATAAGAAAAATATAGTAAATTAATGTGTGATCAAAGCACAAGTTCATCAAGATCAGACAATGGAAACCTCAGAATAGCAGCCAATTTCTATCCTGAAACATGCATAGACGAGTAAACAAAGGCTTTCCCGCCTGCTTTCTTCAATGGTTTCACTATCTCCATATATTTTTGCCTCAATGCAATCTCTTTACTCATAAGTAAATCATCCGTAATCAATCGATTGCCATCATCTCCTGTGTTGTCTCTACATTCCTTGGCCCATAACATGCACGATCCGAATCAATCCCATCACAGCTTTCGTATTTTTAATCAATCCCATCACTTCGTTATCATGTAAAATCTCTTTCAAATTATTCTTGTTCCCTATATTCACCATTACAAACCGTGACTGCTTGTCTTTTACCGATTTCATCTTCAATCTTTGTGCTTCCTGTAACAAAAACCCCGAAGCTCTTCTTTCATAGAGCCAGGGCTTAATAAACCCTTGATAAAACTTGTTTGGGGCGGTTTTATGGATGGTATTTTGAAGCCTCGAGCTGTGCAGAAAGGGTTGTGATCCTTTGTCCAACCAAAAACACTTGAGCCGACCCTTGTTTGCAAGAGTATCACGGCTAGGTCGGCTCCTGGTTTTTCAAACATGCAAAATTTCAAAGGCATTGGAGTTCCAAAGTTCCTTCGTAAATTCAAACTCTTTGAACTCTCATTCTCTACGGTGTGATACGCACCGGAGGCCATGAATTCATTGACGACTAGGTTCCTACCTTGCACACGCAACGAGTCTTTCACATAATCAGCATCTGTGATTTTGATTCAAAGTTTAATTTTGACCCGAGATTTTGATTTTGATTTCAACATTGGCAGAGCTTTTGTTGTGAATAACTTGCCTGCTCGTGTCACTGACGATTGTGTCGCCCTTGGCGATGTAGACAAGCCATAGATCGTCTTGTTCTTGCAGGATGATCTTGACTGATCAAGGTTGTTTAAGAGCAAGATTCTGTTGAACAATCTTCATTTTTTTTTTCTTTTAATGATTTTCGTGAACCTAAGGGGAGGTTTCATGTCAGGCAATTAGAACTTAGAAGCCTCGTCCAAGGGGAAACCAGGGGAAAACTTTAGATGAAATTTTTTGGTATAGTTTATGAAATTTTTTATTAAAAATTATGAAATAAAATTAAAAATTAAAATTGATAAATTAAAAGATTTTAGTGTATAAATTAAGTAAAATTTTTAAAAAAATTTTGATTTTCTTTACATAAATATTTTTAATAAAAATATTATTAAATTTTAACCTTTAAATATATAAATTAAATTTAAATTATAAATAATACTTTTAATAATTTTTCATTGATCTACTAATTTATTGTTTTAAAATTTTTATTAAATATTTTTAAAAAATTTCACAATTTTCATCTAAAAAATTGTATGTTTTGTGCCGTTCAGGGACGCATGTCCAAACCCAATAAAAATCACCCACGTGTAAACAGAATGGTTAAAATAAAAAAAAACAAATAATATTTCCTATGAAAGAAACAATTTAGTTTTTCTTTTTCTTCGTGGAAGACTCAAATCAATCAAAGGTGGGTTTTTTTTTTTTTTGGTTTCGATTGATTGGGTTGATTGATCATCCAACGACCTATAAGCCGCCCTCTTCCGAGCTATGTTCAAGTTCTGGTACTTTTCTTTGTTAACTCTTTTATCTCTTTTGATTAATTTTCTTGTGATTTTTTTGGATAATCGGTTTCGATTTATTCGCTTCTGTTTTTAATGTTTTGAATTTCGATATCCAGGGCCTAATTTTGGGGTTTTCTTTTTTTTCTTTTCTGTGATGCTGATATTTTTCAATTGCCTGCAAATTTTGACTAATTTCACTTATATTTGTGATTTTATTTGAACTTCGTTTAGAGTTTCTGTGAAATTCATATAATTGCGGATTTGTTTGATTTTTAGGGTTTATTATGTCATTTAATCCGCATTTCCTTGGAATTTTAAGTTATATTGTATATTTAGAATCACCATTTACCATTTTTTTGGGTATTGGGAGGCTGTTTGATCATCAAAGACTAAAATTTATGCTAAAGAACAATTGGGTCATTGTAATTTATAGTATAAAACATGTTTTAGTTGGATGAGAAATTGTAACTAAACCAAAAGTGCTCAAACTACTTCTTACTTTTGTTTGTTATTTAAAATAGAATAAAAGAGAGGTGCTCTGTACACATGAAGGAGATGAAGGTATAAAAACTAACAGTAGCAGTTTTGAATAAGCATTATGTGGGAATCATTATCACTTATAACGATATTTGTTTTCATGAAGTTAGATTTAGGGATGAGCATCTCTGAATTGCTAAACATGCTAGGGCAATTCACAGATGTGGACTTGTTTTAAGTATTTTGGTGTTATTACCTAGTCAATTTGGTATGCACCTTATGTTGGATTTCAATGGGGTAATACTGTCAAATGCTTGAGAAATTCCATTAATAAAAGTTGTGCGGGTATATAAAAGTTTTACCGTAGTTGTACTTGTGCAATAATGGTCAAAAGTTAATCACGATTGTGATCTTTTTAACTTCATTTACAGTTTTCACTCAAATACAATTTATGACATGCATATTGGTTTCACTAAAATTTTGATCATGTTGCAGGGGTTCACAGGAGCAACAAGCTCAGCCACACCCACAAGAGGTTTCTTCGCATTCTTGGTATCCTCCTTCTGTAGTTGGCTCCCCCAATGCTTCTCAATCTATGACACCAAGTAGCAGTGCATCTAACAGCTTCAACTTACAGAGGCCTGCAGATCGTCCACATTCTCCCTCACCTGTTTCACCTGCTGAAGCTGCAGGAATCATTGCTCTTCTAAAGGACAAAAGGTAAGGCGTCTGGTTCTTGCACTCGATCTTGCTATTGGTAAAGCAATCTTCATGTCCTCTTCTAACAAAAATTTAAAATTCTAATTCCTTATTATTTTTGTGCATTACTACAAATGAATTATGCTCTTTTATTTATTTTGTCATTTTTCTGTTTTGATTATTTGCATTTGTGGCTTCAGAAATGTTGGGAACTTATTGAAGGAAAAATGAGTGTTTTTCTTTAGAGCGTATCTCAATTCCTAATCACTTTCTTATTTTCTTAGTGTTGATGAATTACGGAAGCTTTTGTCTGACAAGGATTCGTACAATCAGTTCTTACTATCAGTTGACCAGGTTAAAATTCAAAACAATGTAAGTAGCAAAATTGGCCTGTTTTATTTGATTTTACCTTTTCAAAGTAAGAATTTTGCATGTTGTCTGTCCTTTTGCACTATGTACCATGTTCTTCGTTTGTAGTCCTCTCCTCTGGTCTCAAAAATTCTGATGGTTTGTTAGGCCATAGCGTAAACAAGGGTTGTGGTTAACCAGTGGGTTTGGTGAGATCGATTGTCTATTGCTGACGTCAATATCAAGAGTATAAATAATGGCTATTCAGATTGTTGACTCATATTGCTAGTTTTTGTATGCTGGTGTTGCCATGTCATATGCCCAAAAGCTGATACTTTAGGGGCTATGAAGACAAGCCATTATTAGCCTAAAAGTGCATAGCACTAAGGAGCTAGGGTCTCATAAAGTTTTGATTTTTTAGGAAGTTAGTGGGACTATGTTCCTGTTTATAAGGGATTATTCGTCAGTGATTACTAGGACTATTTAAAAGACATGGAAAGGAAGACTTAACTCTAAATACTTAAGCAAAGATGATGTCAGGGTTTTATTGGTATTGGAGATAATCTTCTGTTAAAATTTAATCAGGATTAAACTGGTAGTGGCTAGCCTGTCAAATTCTGTTAGCTGAATCTTTTTGGCTCACCCTTGTTTCGTTCATTTGGGTGTGCTTTTAAATAGGAGTACCATGCATCACCAATTAGGACCTTACTCTGTTCTATTTTAATGTAAACTGCACATACTGTTCCAGTTCCTTGTTGGTATCATGATGTGGTTTCTCTTTTGGCTATCTGATGTTGGAATACCATTTGATTGAACTACACATGCATGCAACAAGAAAACCATGTTTGTCGTTACTGTGTATTTCATCATTTTGTTTGCTTTTTACTCTTTCTTGATAACTTTTACCAGATAAGAGATGAACTTCGCAAGGAGACTTTGCAGCTTACTAGTAAGTTCTTATTCCACAATATTTATGATAATGCCATAAATTTCATACATAGAAATGTGCACAGGTAGACAATTGCCAATTTATATATTTTTTAATAAACAGGGAACAATTTGGATAAAGAACCACAAATAATGGAGCTAAGAAACCAGGTGAGGCATTCACAACATCTTGTATTAATATTTTTGTCATTGATTAATGTCAGTATATCAATTCCAAAACCTTTTTTTTTCTCTTTTACGTGTACACAGTGCAGAATTATCCGCACAACAGAATTGGCAGCTGCTCAGGAAAAACTAAATGAGCTTGAGAGACAGAAAGAAGAGACTTTGAAGTTCTACTCCCCTGCATCATTTACCGATAGGCTTCAAGGTACATATAGTTTACTCCTAAGGCTCAGGCTTGAGATCATTGATGCATAAGAAATAAAGGATGGTTTTTCCTCTTTGCAGATGCTATGAATAAGTCAGAAGAGGAATCAGAAATTGTGCACAGGCAGCTCCTTGACAGGGAGATAGATCTAGGGACTTTTGTGCAGAAGTACAAGAAGCTCCGGACTAGTTACCACCGGCGAGCTCTAATTCATCTTGCTGCTAAAACTTCTCAAATTGGATGATGAAAACTCCTGGAGATAGTTATTGATTGTATTTGTATACCTTTATATTGAGAGGCTGTTGCTTGTTCTTGCTTGGTGTATGAAATTCATATGTTCTCGCTTTCTTTGCCAAAAACCCAAATAAACCTTTGAACTTTTTCCAATCAATTGTGTTTAATACGATCTTTCCACTTTGTTTTTGTTCAGCTGGATTGAGAAGAGCCAATCGTTCCTCTTATGCTAAACTTGAAGCTATTAGAATCTAAACACGCAACAAGTTAAATACTGTGGAACCTGAATTGACAGTTCCATAGCAAACTTGTTGCCTTGAACCCGTTTATCCCAAATACCAACTCGAAGCTTTTAAATGAAAAGCTTAACTGCTAACAGATGGGAAATCAGTTAAAACCCAAAAAGAGTGATTTTTCTTTTAGTTCCCATGACAAAGGAACAGCCGGGGAATGCTGAAAAGAAAGAGACTACAAATGGCGAAAAAGCTAGCTTATAGTCGAATGATGACATTGAAGCAGAAAAGAACCAACCATTGAAATCCAAAAGGAAAGAGGACATATTGCCATGGACAATCACAATATCTTACAAGATTATTATTATTTTTTACGTTGCTAATTGACAATAAGTTGAAAGGTTCCTTCAATTTGCCCTGTCTTAAGGAAGGGACAATGTCCCTTTTGAGAGGATCACATTTGGGTTTTCCTTTTCATTGAGAAACGGAGACATTGATACAAAGCTCAATGATCTTTTGAACTTGGAAATGGGCTATCTATCCAGGTTGGAAGAAATGAACATGGGACAACTTTTTTCCTTTAAAAATAGCTTTGTTTGTGACTGTTATACTTGTTGTAATTTGTAGGGGAAGAGAGAGCTTTCCTCTCAGTGAGTCTCTCAACTTCGTGATAGTAGGTATATGAAAACATCATTTATTCATCACATCTACATTCGAATTATTCTTCTTTCCTCAAAGTTGGAAAAGAAACTCAAATGATAGCCACTTGAATCTGCAATGAAAATGCTTGTATTAGAAATTTAAATGTCTAAGGATCCTTTGGATGTGTGATGGAAACATTCCCAACCATATTATGAGTATAATTGAATCTTTTAAATCATAAAATGGCATCATGGAATTGTGGAAATCCCTCCATCATGCATCCAAATGGGTCTTAATTCTTAAAAGCATTATAAAAAACCCTTTGATTACCCAACGTTCTTTTTAACAATTAAACAATAATATTTCACTTACAATTTTTTTATTATAATATTATAATTGTTCAATCATAATAAAAAATTATGTAAGGATCTATTATTATAAATGTGAATTTCATATATAATTTTAAATTTTGATTAATTAATTATATTATAATAATTATAAGTAATATTTTTTCGCAATTAACCTAAGTGAAATTTATACTCACGAATTTTCTAATTCTCTATTTCTCCGTACAACAACTCGGATATATATTCTTGGTTCAAATGCTTCTAATTGACTTACATAATTGATTTCTTCTCATTAAAAAATAAAACTCCTCAGCGTCAAAATTTGTAAAGGATAAGTTTGGACAAGCTTGTAGTTATCTTTTTTTTTTTTTTTTTTATCTCTTAAAATTATAAAAGTTTAAACATAAAAAATTTAGTAGTTTCGAGAGTTTTTCTTTATCTTCGAAATAAAATTTCAAAATAAAATTTCATCAACCAAATTTATTTATTTTTTTACCGAAACAATAATTCTATTCCATAAGCATCCAAAATTTGAGGAAAATGTTTTACATAGTTCACTATATACCCAAATTAATTACTTTCTAATGGAATTCCACTCTCGTGGTGGTTCCAAGGTCATCCCAGCTTACATATTTTTGACATACATATATAAATCATTGTATTAATTTTTTATTTAACTCTAGATTTTATGATTGGATGATCATCAAATGTAATTAGGAAATTAAACAAAACGTGAAAATAATAGTAATAAAATTATATGATGGTATTCAAATTTTTTGATTCTATTTGTCATTTATGGATGTTGATAATTGACGATATAATGATATGACATAAACATGATATAAAAAATAGATATTAAGGTGTCATGATTTAAAATTTTAATAATAATTATATATGGGTTTAACAAAATTAAAAATATATTATTTATATTTTTGTGTTTACATGAATTATAATATGTAATTTTTATATAAAATATCATATAAATATATGAATTATAATATTTTATATGATATAAATATATGAATTATCATATCTAGTTGATATTACAATATTAATTATTACATATGATCTTACAACTAAAAACAGCTTACTATGATTCACAATCACGTTCCCATATTGCCAGCACCGGTTCCTACACAAAGTTATCCCACCCCTTTATTTATTTTTTTTTTATGAATTAAACCAATCACTTTCTGCCACCTCAAGGAAAAGTCGACCAAATGAAATGGCAAAGTTGCAGCATATAGAATTCACTATCATATGCATGAAATTAATGTTAATGATGCTATTATAACAATTGTTCTTTTGGCAAAAATATTATTGGTCTTTTTTTTTTTGTTTTTTTATAACAATGAAAAACCCTTGTAAGCCGTAAGTAAATTTCAAATATTGTAAAAACACACAAATCCTAGAAAATTTATCTTTAATTTAGATAACAGAAAAAATGATTATTATTTTATATTTATACTCCGAGTTTTTAAATTTTACGAATCGATTCAATAATTAACTTGTGTCAGCTTGAATTTTATCGATTTTTTTTTTATCAAACTGAAAATTTGAAGCTGATTAATTTAGATATGAGCATTTATTTAGAAAAATTAACTTTATTATTCACATTGCATTCATGCTTTTTTCTATCCCACCTTCAAAACATGCTCATCAAAAGCATTTCTTAAACAAGTCCTTAAAATGTGTTGTTCCTGTAGGGGATTTTTTTTTCTCTTTTTTTTAATAGATTTGATAATTCATATTTTTTATTGTATAAAATACTGATAATTCATATATTTATAACATATTTTATATCAAAATTACGTGTTACAATACATATCAATATAAAAATATGACATATATATTTTTTTATTAAATTTATATATAATTTTTGTTAAAATTTTAAATTATGTCATTTTTTTATATTTTATTCGTATAATTTTCGTTTTATATTAACATGTCATATCTTAGATTGCTTGACCTACTTTTTTAACTTGTTTGTTTAGGCATAAGATTTTGCATCGCATTTTACCGCATAATTCGCATCCATTTGATTCCCATCATAATCTATACCTACCTTTTCTCTCAACTTTTCTTTCTTTCACATGAGAAAATGCTTTTGTTTTTTGAAGTTCTACAAAGGACAAAACCCTAAGTCAAGTCCTTTTCTATTTCATTTGTGTGAAACCCCCTTTTCTCAGCTCTCAACATGTTCTTTTTTCACAAATTGTTAAAAAGCAAACCACTGTTTTAACAGAACTCCCACTCCTTAAGGTCCATGGTCACAAGAAAATTTAATTTTTAGAGAGTAAAAGGGTCAAAAAGATATCTTATTATAATTTCATAGTATAAATTAAATTTTCTTATATATATATATGAAACTGACGCATTAAGTTTCATAATTTCAATTGAAATAAAAGGTAGGAAATAGTTCTCATGCAAAACTTCTCCTCCACGGCAGCAAATGACCTCCAATGAAACCGGATGATGATAGCAACTTGGGTGACTTTGATAACCCAAATTTGAACATCCACCTACATTGAAATTACCTTTCATAATACGATTTAATGTTGTGTCGCTTTCAACGAGTTGTAGCGATATATGCTCCAAATATATAAGATTCTGATACCTATGGTGATCGGCATTACATTTAAATTATGAAGATCTTGAATCTCTTTGTAAGCCAGACCATGTCATTTTCCAATTTGTCATACTTTAATGGCGCATAAGATAATATGAATACATTTTCCTGATAGGCAAACCTGGAACCCACCAAAAACCACAGTGCTGCCGGCAACCCTACAACTATATTTTATTGTTTTCAACGGCTGGGTATTTTATTCTACTTAATACTATATAAATATAACACTAAAAGGAGATTATACATTAATTAGGTTTTTGTGGGTTTTTTTTACTCTTTAATTATATATTAATCTCATTTTAAGTAATTTTGATTTTTAAATGGTTGATCAATTTGTGTTTTTGGAATAGGAAAAAAGATGTATCTTCATTTTGTTCTTTGATTGATGTGCCCCTTATGTGATTCATGTCTCCTTTCCATTATGAGAGGTTGAACATGTGATTTTACAGTCAAATTAATCAGAAAAAAAGTGGACTCTTGCTACACATTTTAATTTGGACAGCTTGATTTAATGAGGGTGTGACATGAAGTCATTTGTCAAAATCTAAACATTTCTATGATTTATAATTAGAACAAGTTTTATAAGGACTTGCAAATAAAATATTTTCTTGGGAAAAAAATAATGAAATGAATATTGCCCAATTATATATATATATATATATATGCATTTTTATTATGCTATGAATTCAACATTTATAAAGACACCGGAACTTAAACAAAATTTTATTATTACAATTTAATTAATAAAATATTTTTTTATACAATGATTATAAAATATTTTTAATTTTATAAGTGAAATTAAAAAAGTGATACATTTTTTTTTTTACTATATTTTAAAATATATGTGTCATCTTAAATTTAAGCTTCACTTACAAATTATAATAGATAAGATTATTTTTGAATAAAATAAATAAAATAATAGTTAGTAAAAAGATTAACAAGGGTCAAGAAATAATGATATAAAATTCATTTAATTTGTAAATCCTTGCCCAATTTTAGGGAGCTTTATGAAAAGGACATCATCATTCATAGGGCATTATCTCTCAATTTATAAATTAAAAAAAAAAACTCAAACTTGAAAGAAACTATATAGCATTGGGACCCTTTATATAAAACCAACCATCCTGATTAAGCCACGTGGAGGCCTGCACATGTGGCACAAAGGTTGGTGGTGCTCATATTGTGCAAACAGCTTGAAGCGTCGTTGCATAGTTAAGGGGGCCGACCTTGTGCCTAAGTAAACACGCAAAAGAGGAACCAAAAGTAGCGTAGGCGCCAAAGCCATCCTTGTCTATTCATCCAACGGCTGTGGATCAACTTCAGCCACCACCATCGATCTAATCCGTCGAAACCACCCCCTAGACTTTGCAGCATTTGTTTGTGAGCCTTGTCCCTTAATTAGTCCAAGCGTTGTTTTGTTGGTTGAATTCTAAGCTGCAAATTCGTTTTAGCCCTCTCTTTCTCTCTTTGAGATCAAAAGCTAAACCCCCCCATTGCTGCAAAAAGCTCTCTTTCATTAACAATGGTAATGCCATTGCCATTACTTCTTTCTTGTTCTAGTTCTTGTTCTTAGTTCTTCCCTGGTTTGGTTTCTTTGTCTCATTATTCATTTTCTTGGTGTCCCGAGACAGGCTGCAATGCTGGTGCCGCCATGGCTAGAGTCATTGCTAAGTACAGCCTTTTTCACAGTTTGCAGAACACATGGAGATGCAGCTAGGGGTGAATGTAACATGTACTGTTTAGATTGTAATGGAGATTCATTTTGCTTTTATTGCCGCTCTTCTAAACACAAAGATCATCAAGTAATTCAGGTAAACTCAACAATGGAGAAACATTGTTTTTTTTTCTTTTCTGGTATTTGCAATAATGGGGGTGTGGTGTTTTGCTTTTTAGATAAGGAGATCTTCATATCATGATGTAGTGAGGGTTACAGAGATTCAAAAGGTATTGGATATAAGTGGGGTACAAACTTATGTGATAAACAGTGCCAGGGTTCTGTTTCTGAATGAGAGGCCTCAACCAAAATCTGGAAAAGGAGTAGCTCATATTTGTGAAACCTGTGGAAGAAGCCTCTTGGACCCTTTTCGTTTTTGTTCATTGGGATGTAAGGTTAGCATAATTTGCCTCCATTAATTTTCTCTATTTGCTTCACATTGTACATATTTCCTTCTCATCATCATTCACCATTGGATCACATTGTCATCAACATGCATAATAGTACATCATGATCATCATCCCTCATTTCATATATATATATATATATATATATATATATGAACATCACCATCCTACCACCACAATGATCATCATTATCAGTTCTATTATCAATTATTATATATGATCATATGCATAAAAGATATTTTTCAAGCTGTGTGTATAAATATATGTATGTATGTATGTATGTAAATTTGCTTGGGTTAAGGTTTTAATTGATTAAAACTCATGTGAATCTTAATCTCATTTTTAATATTAACTTAGCTTGTAGGAATAAAGAGAAATGGGAATGCAAGTTTTACCTTAGAGGCCAAGAATGAGATGTTGATGGATAGAAGAGAATTAGGCATATCAGGGGAAGTAGGAGAATTGCGTGAAGGCTCACAACAAGACATTAACCCGCCACCTCCTTCAAGTGCGAGGAGAAGAAAAGGAATTCCTCACCGCGCACCTTTTGGGTCTTAATATGTCAACATTCATGTGATCTATTTGTAAAATGTTAAATTCTTTGTCTCAATTATTTTAAAAAAAAAAGTATTACTACATTCACAATTCACCATTTCTGTACCCAAAAAAAAAAAAAGAGTACAATTGTTTGGGGTCTTTGTTCAATTGTCCTAAATAAAGGGAGATGTAGGGTATCATAATTTGGTTAGGGAGTCAAAAACAAAAGGGAGAGTAAGTTTTGGCTTTTGGAATTGAGTCCCATTTACAACAAATTCTCTCTATATGTTGTGAAGAAACCAATAATGAAATAATTTACAAATGTTAATTATTGAGAGTTGCAAGGTGTACATTGTAATTAAAAAAATTAAAAAGCAAGTCTCTGTGGAGTCCATTTTATAGTAGTTTTCAAATGGGTCCAGCAGCCACATGGGCGGTTCACATAAAGAACCAAATTTTCTTATTTGTTTAATTCTTAAAATAGAGGACTATTCAACTTTTTCTCTTCATCAAATCTTACCAAAAAATTTGAAGAGGTCTCGTTCAAATCAATTTGGATTTCATGACTTTTTCTTCTTTTCACTTCAAGTACTTTTTGTTACATAAAAAAATTTTTGTGTGACGTTCTGATCTTATATTAAAAAATGTGTAGATATTATATGATATATATGTAAAAATTTAAATATATAAAATATTTTTTGTGAGATAAAATCATAAAATTTTTTTATCAAAGCAAATAATATCTTACAGATTGAGTAAGATCTTCTCAAATGATATCAAAGTAATTACCAAAGAACTAAGTATTATATTGTGAGATTTACTAAGTACAGTAAGACGTTGCAGAGCCACTTCTAAAATCCTAATATCTAGTGTGATCTTTTCTAAAATCTTAATGTCTAGTATAATCTTAATCTTGTGATTAGATTTAGCTTAATAAAGACATTAAGTTTTAAAAGTGGAGAGATTATGACACTCTAATCTTACATCGAAAGATTTATTTATTTTTCATATGATTTACTTGATTTAATCTAAAATGATTTTAGTAGTTAGCAAAGTCTAAAATTTGTATTGATCAAACGATTTTAATCTCTCATCAGTATAAAAAAACAAACGAACCATAAAAATGTCACATGGAGAAGAGTATAACAAAAATATATAAATTAATATCCGCATTTAACTTATAAAATATTATCCGTTTTAATTTAAAAATTTCATAATTTTATCTCACAAAAAATATCATATAAATATGAATTAAAGCTATTATTTATTTTCTTAAATTTTCTAAGTGATCTTCTGGGATATGTATTAATTAGATATAATGCTTGGAGCATGGAAAAGTGTGGAAGGAATGCAAGAGGAAAAAAACATCAATTAAGGCGGTGCTTCTCCTTATCACGACACAATCCATTTTTTGGTGAATGCAAACTTCTGGTGAAACAAATCAAAGGATTTTTACTGTCCAAACTCGATAAACATGTTATAAACATTTAAATTAAATTACTATTATTCTTAATTAGACATTAAATTAATAAACACTTTAAATTATTACATAACATAATAAAAAAAACTAAATTTTAATTCAGTTGCTTCATATAATAACTCTTAAGAAACAGCATTTAACAGGTTTTAAATTTTAATATTTATAATTTTTTCCTTTATTTTTAAACTATAATTTTTTTGTAAAAAAAAAACTCTCGTGCACGTAATGTTTTCAGCATTTTTCCTAATTAATACTATATATTAGAGGCCGAATTGTTTTGAGTATTCTGACTCCGTGTATAAATATCTGCATGCTTTGAGTAAGGGGCTTGAATTTTCCTGTATGGTTGGAAGGGGAAAAAGCCAAATTAAGTATCTACTAGAAAGTAGTGCAAAATTGCCTGCATTTCCTTTACAATTCACATATTTTTTTAGGCTTTTCCATTGACAAAATTAAAGTGGAAATTTTGCTAGGAATTAAGGAACATTAATTGCATTAAAACGTGCATAAATACAATCGAGTTATTTTCAGCTGTATCTATACATAGAAATTCGGAAGCTCTACTCGTTAGAAAATCACCAGGATGAAGACATTTGATCCAACTGTCTCATGGATCCTCTTTGTTTCTCTAGGGAACACCAGGGACACGCAATGGCTTATGTCAAGAGCCAGACATCAAATTATTGGTCAGGCTGGCCTTCGAATCTTCATGGGGGGCAATTACATTTGGCATTTAATGAAGTAATCCAATTCAACTTCTTGGCCAAATTGGAGGATTCACAGCAATGATCCTAGCCATTCTTGGAATAAGCCTAGCCACTATCAGAACCAAAATTGCAGCCAATGTTGTTGCCCCAGAAAATGCACTGGTCACTCTCAGCCATTCCAAGTTCAAGTTCAGAAATGGAGCTCTCCTGACTGCATTGCTTGGCATTGCTTTTCAACCTTGGAGGCTAGTAAAAACTAGTGACAGCCTTGCATAATCATGGCTAGTTGGCCACTCTGCAATGTTGGATCCAATTTGTGGTATAGTTCTGGCAGATTATCATCTTATTCACCAAAAGAATTTGGCAGCATTAATGGCAACTCTGGTAATTGGGATTTTTCCAGTGATACCAGGTTTAATTTCAAATGATTTTGTAGTCATTTACAGTATTATTTCCCAATCCTTCATTATTTTCCTGCATTTTCAATTCCTAATAGAAATATTCAAGTTTGGATCAAGTTTTTCAGCCCAAATCCAGCAAAACTGGACCAAAAAAGAAATATTCATTCCACCAGTTGGATGAGGCTTAGGCTAAAATAAACAACACTATCTTAAAAACCATGTAGATTATTGCCGATTAAACAATGATCAAAATGGCCTTAAGAAAATTAATGCTTGAAAAATGTTAAAGCAATAGTATTTTTTTCAAGAATTTTAGTTCATTTGACTGTGATTTTTTTATAATAATTTCATCAATAATAATTTAGTACAAAAAAGTTGAGAAAATTATTTATACAATGGATTAATTTAGGAGACCAAATCCCATTTTTTATGGTAAAGATAATATATAAGCACACAATTCCATTTTACCCTTTTTAAAGGACAAACACCCATGATTGATTTTTTTTTTTTTTACGGAAAAAAATTTTAGTGAAGTGAGATTATCTCATTGCATAATCAAGGTACATAACAAATTTAAGGAAAATTTATATTAAATTTATAAATCACACACGATTGAAATTTAAATGTGAGGATAATGATCTCCGTACATATTGAGCAGCAAGGTGGAAACTATCCATGCAAAAACTTTAGAATAATTCATTGATAATTTTTTTAATTAACTTGTTCAAATATAATTTAAAAAATTTGACACGTCAATGTTTATGTGTACGTTCACTTTCTACTAACACGCTATTTGTGTAGAATATACACCTAGCTATGCAAGAGAGAGATATATGATTAATTTGATAACAATCACATCAAAACTTCTCGAGGATTTAGGGAAATTAATTAATTAAGCAAGATCTTGATGGTTTAGCTAGGTTAAACCACTCTCTCTTAATTACAAATATATATATATATATATATAGCAAAACTCACTATTAATGGGGTCTCTACCTTCCTAGTCACATGACATCTTTTATGCATTGTACATTTCCAATTTATCAATATAGTTCACTAGAGAATGCATAAGCCTGCAGTCTTGGACAGTATAGTGACATCTTTTGTTAACTTAATTTATAAATAATAATATTTAACCAAATTAAGATTTGTCAAGAGTATACCTATGATGACAAGGAGATGAGCATTCATCAAAATGTTATCATCTTCTTACCATCAAACTTGGTAGCCTTAAACCCTAGTGGTTTAGGGTGTTGATTAATTATATATTATTTTTTAATAATACTTTGTTATTAATCTAAGTGTAAATGAGATGCTTATTGGTTGGTCGGTTGATCCTACGTATAGTCATGAGAATGAACCCTACTAAGCCTACCTAAATATATATGATAAAGATGCAAATTATATATATATATAATTTAAAAAGAAGAACAGAAACCATTGTAATTTGACAGAGAAAAAGACCAGTTCAGGTTTCAAAGTTTTTGTAGTACGTCTTAAATTTCTTTCAAAGGCGGCTTAACATTTCAATTCATGTGCTTATATATAATTGGATTTTACAGATAGCATGAGACTAATTCTAGTATATACACCAGAAAACTAAGGTATTATTAGACATGTATTGAGCTTTTATGGTTGATCACAATCACAACTGGTGACTGTTGACGGACATGTTGTTTTTGACCAAGTAGAAGGAAGAATTATTACATGCTTCAATAAAAAAAAAAAAAAACCAAACTGATAGATCAAATTTCCTAAATGAAGAAATAAAATAAAAACTAAGAATCACAGTGACCAAGGATAGGAAAGGAACCCTACTGACGATGAGCTGCATGCAAAAAGCTATAGCCATCAGACAGGAAGAGAGAGAGAGAGAGGGGCAGCTTCTTGGTAAATCATCATATTGTAGGGGCAAATAGGAAAGACGACGAAGTTAATACAATTGAAGAATTAGTAGTGGTAAATGGTGAGGAAATGAACGAGTCGGTGCTCTCTCTCTAGACCCTTTGACTGATTATTTGTCAACGGTTTTTGTTACATAATGGAGCCAGTCATCAGTTTCTGGGATTCATAAATCTGAAACGGGTTTCTCCAAATGTTGGTCCTGTATCAATTCCCTTGATTCTCTCCTATAAATAGATTAGACACCCCAAGCCCTTCTTCATATCCCTGACCACTTGGTTAATTACAAAATCTCACTGCCATTTCCTTTATTTTCAGTTTTTTTTTTTTTTTTTGTCACCAAAAAGAGCTAGGTGGGTAGTCAGCTCTTCTCATTCAAGAGTCTCTCTTCATTTCTTTCATACACATGCAAACATTAACATTAACATTAAAAACTTTATGGTAATTGATTTTTCTTTTCTCTTAAATGTTTTCAACAGGAATTCATGTCTCCCCTAGCAATGGCAATGACAAACGATGATGCAACAGAAACTGAGTTCCAGAAAGGAGTGAAGCATCTTTCTGAAAATGGAGTTAGCAAACTTCCTAACAAGTATATATTGCCAACATCTGATCGACCCAATGTAGATCATAAAGAGCAGCTAAATATGGCTAACTCTAATGTTAAACTGCCCATAATCGACTTTGGTGAATTACAAGGCCCAAACCGGTCCCAAGTCCTCAAATCCCTCTCCTCTGCTTGCGAAGAATATGGGTTTTTTCAGGTAGCTAGGGCTCAAGATATAAATTATAAAAGAAGAAGAAATGAATTCATCAGAATTGAAATATGAAGAGTTTGTTCTTTTCCCATGCTTTAATGCAGGTGGTAAATCATGGCATTCCCATTGAAGTTCTAAGAAGCATGATTGACGTGAGCACCAGGTTCTTTGGGCTCCCATACGAGGAAAGAGCAAAATACATGTCCTCTGACATGGCCTCACCTGTTCGATACGGAACTAGCTTAAACCAGATCAAAGATTCTGTGTTCTGTTGGAGAGACTTCTTAAAGCTTGTCTGCCATCCATTATCAGATGTTCTCCCTCATTGGCCTTCCTCTCCCATGGACTTCAGGTAAAAAAGAAAAACATCAACTTTCTTTACAGCAAGACCTTCTATTTCCATTAGTTGAACGAGAATATAGTAATCCATATGATTATAAAATCATTAAATTAATTGTTTTGTTTATATATTTCTACAGGGAATTGGCGGCTACCTACGCAAAGGAAACAAATTACTTGTTTCTTAGAATCACGGAGGCCATCCTGGAGAGCCTTGGCTTGTGGTGTGTGACCCAGGACGACAAGGCACCAGAAGATGATGAAATACTAAAGCAATTCCATGATGGAAGCCAGCTAATGGTGATTAACTGTTTCCCTCCCTGCCCTGAACCTGACCTTACCTTAGGGATGCCACCTCACTCGGATTACGGATTCCTAACCCTTCTTCTCCAGGATGAAGTTGAAGGTTTGCAAATTCAACACAAAGGAAAATGGATAACTGTTGAACCAATGGCCAATTCATTTGTTGTTAACGTTGGTGATCACCTTGAGGTGAGCTGAAATTTTTCTGTAATTAGGGTTGAAAAAAGAGAAATACGCTAAATGAACCGAAAAGCTGAAAATGATTGTCGATTTTGACTTTCTACTTTTGTTGTTTTTATTAGATATTTAGCAACGGACGATACAAAAGTGTGCTGCACAGAGTTTTTGTGAATCCAACTAAGCTTCGGCTATCAGTGGCCTCATTGCACAGTCTGCCTTTCAATTGCATGGTTGGACCGTCGCCGAAACTGATTGACGAAGCAAATCCAAGGCGCTATAAGGATACAGATTTTGCCACTTTTCTTGAATACATCTCATCTTGTGAGCCCCAGAAGAAGAATTTCTTAGAGTCCAGGAAATTGACCTGATAAAAGAATTGGAATTGGAAATCTTTGTGTTGACTTTTGTAGAACATCGATCTATTCTAATGGACTCAGTATTACCTGAAGTACTTGCAATTGTTTTTTTTTTTTTTATCTTTTTTCCTTAGATCAACTATAAGAAAAAAAAATCTTAGCTTACTTTTTTCTTACTAAATAAATAGATATGATAATTCGTGTATTTTTATCATATTTTATATAAAAATTACGTGTTATAATTTATATTAATATAAAAATATAAAATATAATTTTTTATTTTGTTAAATTTATTTACGTTTTTTATTAAAATTTTAAATCGTATTATTTTTATATCATATCATTATATTATATTTAAAATTTTCAAAGTTAGTTATAAATGCCAAGTTCCAAAGACGAGCAAGACAATTAGACAAATGGGCAGTCAGGTTAAAGAATTAATGTCTATAAATACTATGCAAAAGGTCATTATAAATAATATGTTAAAGCATCAAATAGCATTAGTTAACTGAAAAGGAGGGATATAATGGTCTCAATCAAGATGATATGGGGTCCCAAAAAATAATTTTATAAACAAATTGTACAACTGTTTTTTTTTTTTACTGAACACAAATAATTCATTAATGATTTACAAAGAAGTTTTAGCCAAACGATGGAGCCATGACATGCCAAAAAGGGTTACACAGAATAAGGAAGTGATTGAAAGAAATCTACTAATAAAAGGGCGAAAGGGTCCCCTTCACCACCAAAAAGATCCCCCATTTCCACTCGGAAATGAAGATTAATAATCACTGTCCAAAGACAAGCCGTTGAAACCCTCTCGACCGGTTTCGATTGGACTCGCTTCCTACTTTAGACAAGTTAAAAATTAATAATTTGATTCGTTTTTAATTTAATTTCGACATTTAAAAATTTCTCCGATTTGACTTAATTTAAAATTCATTTAAAAAAAAATTCAACACTATAAAATCAAATTAAATCAAATCAAAATTTATCGATTTTGGATAATTTATCATCTCTAACCCCTATCTCTATCTTTTTTATTTTTCCATTTCAATAATTGCCCACAAAGTTTTCCCACGTGTGTTCAATCTGATTTAGCTCTTTGATGATCAAAGTCAAAAACTAAGAACAATAAAATTGTGGTAATACTCCAATGGCAGACCTCAATTTCCAAATTATTCAAAATGGCTCCCACTTGAGAAATAGATGGCCCGCCTTTTCTGTAATTACCAACACAAGCTGAAGCAACTTTAGCTAGTGCATAAGAAATTGGCAGAAGATTAGACTAAGTAACTTCATTTTTATTTTTCGGACTCCCTTCCTTATATATATATATATAATATATATATATAATTATATTTGATAATTTAAAATATGATGTGATAATATGATACAAAAATATATAAAAATATATAAAAATAATATAATAAAATTTTAATAAAAATTACACACAAATTTAATTAAAAAATATATTTTATATATGATGTGTTAATACGAATTATGATCTAATAATTTTTTTATTTTATATATGTTAAATATAAATTTAACAAATATGAATATACAAAACATGAGATTTAAAAAAATAATATTCAAAATTAAGACGACTGAGATATTTTAAAAAAAGATGTTTTCTGCGAGTGGTGAAACTTATTTTATAAGAAATCCATGAATAAGGCCTGTAATAATCATTAGATTATATGTGCGAAGGTGAATACAATTGTTAATACATGCATGCCTAAAAAATATATGTAACTTAAAATTGTTTCCTTATCTTTACGCCAGAATAAATTTCATCCCTTTGAACTTTGAAATGGTGATTGAGATAAATCTTTTGTTTACCACACAATACACAAGAAAAAATATGTATTTCATTTTTTATTTGTTTTTGTTTTCATGTGTTTGAAGACCAAAGACTAAGTTTGAAAGGGTGTGACAAATTATAGATATGCTTTGAATGTGAAATAAGTGGAAGAGGCACGATCAATTCAAGCCGCCATGCATCTGGTCCAACCATGTGCTTAAGTCGTGATGGCTTGGGGGTACCTGATGTGGGGAGAGACATGACTTTGCATAGCTTGGGATTACCGGCACGCTGGTCATGGCTGCCATTGACTTGGAAGTTGCCAGTTAGGTTCAGTGTAAGGTCTCTTCTCAACTGCTAAATCCAGTCGATTTCTATAGTCATTTTCGAAAAATAATATTTAATAAATTTAAAATTTAAATTATAATATTTATAATCTCATTTTTTATCTCTATGTTATGGTTTTTCTTTTTTTGTTAAAAAATAAAAAGTAAATAATCAACCATCACGATTACGAGTGTTTATAATTTGATTTTAATCAAATTAATCTACCGAATTGATTTAATTTAGTTAATCGATTGATTATCAAATTAATTTTGATCAGTTAATGAAAATGATTTTTAAAAAAAATTAATTTTTTATTAATTCGATTCGAAAACTGAATTAACCGAAAATTAATCGAAATATAACATAATTTAAATGTAAAACAAAAAATACATGAAATTAATCATTAAATTTCATAATTTATTAGAGTTTTTAACATAATATTTTGATATTTGAATATTTTATTAGATAATTTTATTTAATTTGTTTAAAATATGAAAAATTAAAAGCTTAAAATATAATTTAAATGTATTTATTATACAGTTAACCAAAAAAAAAAAATCGAATCGACCGAATTATATTCAATTGGTTAATTTTTAAAATTCATAAATTTAATTCAATTAACGAAAATAAAATAATATAATCAAGTTAATTAGATTTTGAATAATTTGATTCGAAATTAATTGAACTAACTGAATAAACACTCTTAACCACAATCTATAGCAAAGTAATTACAAATCTAAAAAAAAGAGACGCAATTAAAATTAATGCTCACAATTTTCTTGCATTAATTGTAATTGCAACGAATATTAATAGGCAAATTAACATTTCATTTACAACCTGAATTTATTATAGTTCATTGATCCACGATGGTGCATTACTACTATAACATGAAATGATTCAATACTATAAATAAATCTGCTGCTCACTTAGAAGTTGTTGAACTAAAAGCAAAATTAGGCTTGCGTTCACAGAGTTTCATGTACAAGCCCTGCAACAAAAGCACCGCGTCAACAGTCTAACTGATGATTTCTAATGCTTAGCAAAAAGAGGTAATTTATGAGGAGAAATTACGTCTGTTGTATGGATTGTGGCTCCGGTGGTCATGCTAATGTTTTGATTCGGAACCAGCTCAAAATTAAAGCGTTGAAGAAAAATTGCAAGAGCAACAATAGCCTCCAGCAAAGCAAACTGATCACCAACGCATTTACGAGGCCCCCCGCTGAATGGAATGAACCTGAACATGTTTCAACATATTATCATCATATTGATACAATAGAGAGAACGAAAAGCAAGTGAGAAAAGGATATTGGGGAGTGAAGTAGTAAAATGCGGTAGTTTTCTTGTATTAGATTCAGAAATTTTTAGTACCTGTAATCTGTATTTGTTTCATTAGGGACTGAGCTTTCCAAGTCAAACCTTCCAGGCACAAACTCTTCAGCTCTCTCCCAGACCTTGAAAGAAAAAAAGACAGAATTGACACAATAAGTATAGCGCAGCAATATTAGTTATTGCTGCCAAAGAAAATGGCTGATAGGAACGGTAAATTTTCCTAATTTACAGGTAAACAAATTGACAGGATTAGAAATTTTGAAACATAGAATGTAAAATTTGAAGGAAACAAAAGATTGATTGGTTATGTGCTCTATAAACTCAATAAAGAGATAAGGCAGGTACACTTTGATGCATAGGATGCTAACAAGCGAAAATGAGGAATTTCACACAGGACTTTTTTTTGGTTTTTTTTGTATTTGAGGTTGCCAGAGATTGAATCTGATATTAAAAGTCCAACACTTTACCAACAAACTATACAGCTATTGGCATTCATACAAGATTCATATCACGAAGCAACTGTATTACTGTCTAGCAAGTTGCGAAGGTGAAAATTTACTGAATTTTCATATTTAACTAAATTAATTGTTGAGTAAGGAACTTGCATCTTTTAGTTATCACAACTCCCGGAAATTAAAAAAAAAAAAAAAATCTAACTAGGAAAAGTAATTGTAACTATGCTTAGCACCTGTGAAGAATGATGTATGTTATATACTGAAATCATTACGTCTTGACCAGCCTTAACTCTATAGTTTCCAGGAAGAATGTCATCAACTTGAGCTCTCCTTATCAAGACCTATAAGTACAGGGAAGAGGAAACCATAAAAAAAGGGTCAATTAGTTGAAAAGATATAGGAAAAGTTACTAGGTTTGTCTTTGTTGTCTACTTTGTATCATACATATGAATCTACTTTAAAAGGAAGCCAGACAGGTTGCAACTTACAGGAGGATGGGGGTATAGACGCAATGACTCAGTTATGCATCTAGTTAGAAACTTGAGATCCTTTATGTCTTCATAGGCAGGAGGCCTTCCCTCTAAGACTCTGTCAACTTCTTGTTGTGCTTTTAGCAATGATGAGGAATCCTGCATTTAGAAATAGAGGAACAAAGTATCATATTCTCCTTTTAAATTACATCCCTCATCACCTATATCTATGATTCCTAAATAAACAAAATGAGAAAACATGCATATTCACAGATTCATTAAATTTTAGAAGCTATAGGCTTTCCAGATTTTAGGCAGATTCCCGGGAAGGTAAAGCTTGAAAAGGTTACTAAGAAAGTTAGAACTGACTTTCTAGATATGATAAGACCTTGACCTTCATAAGCATTGTTGTGCGCTGCCAGAGACATGAACTACAACCTAGCCACCTCTTTTCAGTGTGACATAAACCAGGGAAAAGCAGGAAGTATTTTCACACTGCAACCAGCAGAGTTTTGATTTGCAGCTCAACTATTTGGTAGCAGATTAAACAACATACTTTGATGATAGTAGAAGTACCTTGCTTAGAAGATACAGTGTCCATGTCAATACTGAACCAGTAGTCTCATGACCTGCAACTAACATTGATAAAAGGTCATCTCGTAATTGCAAGCTTGAAACCTGTAACAAAAGGAGCCATAATCATAAAACCATGAAGCAAAGTGTTCACACTTTAGGAAAAGAGGGATTGTGAGGTTGGCGGGATGTAATATTAATCTATCACAAAACCAAAATTTGTAGTTAACAACTAAACCACAGACAAATCGTACACACATGAATTTATTGCCCAATTTAAAAAAGCCAGTGGCTAAATAATTGCTTAAGCAAGATGCTGTTTTAGTTTTTAAATTTTTTATTATTATAGTTTCATAACCAATTATTTGAAGAATCCTGCACAAAATAGTCTGATCATTATGTACATGACTCAACAAACAAGTCAAACAAATATCAGTGAGGCACAATTCAAAACCTTATTTACAGAGATCCACTGAAACAGCAAGCTATCAATGATAACCATTAGACTAAGATATTTAGGTCACACATAGTGAGAATGATGGTCATTGTAAATGTCACTTGGTGTAATGTTAAATTGTAAATGCCTTACAAAGTAACTGATATGACATCCTTTAGGTATGACCAGAAGTAGCTTTTAAATGTATAACTGCAGAACTTATGGGCTAAAACTCCTGCTTAGTTAGGATCTCTGCAACATGTGGTATGGCTCAACATGGAAGCAAAAGCATGATTAATTATCAAAAGCAAAAGAAATCATAAAGAAAGAAGTAAAGGGCAGTTGCAGACCTCTTCCCTGCTTGCAAGCAAGAAGCGAAGGATACTTGGATCAGTGTCATTTACATATTCTTCCTCATCAATTCTTTCACCTTCATTTTCCACAATCTCTTTGCACTTTATTATAAGTTCTTCAACAGTTCTCCTAATGACTGTAACTGCTTTTTCAGCCTTTATTTGTCTTGGAACTATCTTGCACAAAGTTCTAATCTGCAACAAAAATAAATGACCAAATTTGTCATAAAAAAAAAAAAAGCATGAAAAGCCAAATGAAGAAATGAGGAAGAACCTGCCTTCCAATAGGGTAAAATGTCTGTGGATCGTAGCTCTGCCTCTTTCAATGCAGTATAAATGGCATCAATGACAGGACTATCAGATGTCAGCGAATCAAAATTATAATTAAATATTGACAGACCAATGACATCAAGAGTCAATTGAGAAAACTTTTCTTCCATGTTTACAGCAGTGCCATCCAATGCAAAAGGTTGGAGCTTCTCTACCAATCTCTCAGCACATTTGCAAAACACCCGGTCAACCATAACAGACAAATACTTTTTGTGAAGAGATGGAACCACAGCCCTGCGCCTTACCTATTACAAATCAGATTTTCATGCTCAAAGTGAAATGAGAGATATAAAATTCAACTAGAGCACAAGAACATAACCAGTTTCTAATATTCACTGTCACAGATTGATTGTTTGTAGAAGTTAATCGTGTCATTGAGTCATCAATTTAACAAAAGAACAAGGGATTTCTCTCCTTTTCCTTAGTACTCAGCCTATAATAATATCAAGTACAAGATTTATATAACAAGCAAAAGAAAAACCATGTAACTGTTCTTATCCATTATCACTAATCCATGCAGTCCATTTGTATATAATATTTCTACACCAATTTGCTAACAATGTAAAAATACCATTAACACATAACTATAAAAGCTTGCATCAAAGACTTCGGCATGATGAAGGAAAGATATTTAAGATATTGCAGCCTAGAAACATACCCATTTGAGCTGAGAAAAACTGAAAATTTTCTAAGGCAGGGAAATCGCACAGCAATGAATAAAGCAACCTAATTTTTGGTTAAAAGAACACAATTACACTCACTAAAGTAGCCAGTTCTTTACAATACAGTAAAGGAAACCGATATTACCGTCCAAAGAGAACCGTCAGCAATGGCAAAACCCGATCCAAAAAGAAATTCAGAGACCTCAGAGACAAGTCCTTTAGCATATTTGCCATAATTCCTTAGTACGTGCTTGGCAATGGCAGGGTCACTAACCACCACAAAATTCCTAGGACCAGCAGCGAGCCGATAGATACGTCCATACTCATTCATCCACTTAAACAATGGCAAAAACAAGGCACCGCCAAGAAGTTCAGAGACATCCTCCAATTGAGCACTTGCTATAGGTATCCCTGAATCATCGTTGAAGCCAATTGTTAAGGACTTGGTCAAAGAAGTAAGCCAAGTGGGGCTGACCCAGGAGTTGGGTTTCGAAGGAATTGTTGGTTTGCGTTTGGCGGTGGGAGTTTTTCCAATGTAGGATTTAACTGAGAAAGATTGAAGTGGAATATTATTGGGTGGTCTTTGAGAAGGAAGTGAAAGGAAAGACAAAGAACCAAGAGTAACACAAGATTGCATGGTTTCTTCGATGTGGTTTTAGAATGAACAACTGTCAAGTTCATCTGAGTTTAGTTGAGTTCAGTTCTGTTCTGACCCCTTTCACTCTCCACCATGGCCAACTAACAGAAACAGAAGATGTCTGGTTTGTGGCCAACGTTAGCAAAACAAAACAAGCATATCTATTAACAGCTAAGGCTTAAAGAAACACGAGACATTGTTGGATATTTAAGAGGCTTCGGCCTTGATGATGGCTTGGTAACCCAAGCTGCAGTATCTATATTTGGGCTTATAGCAGACTTGTGCGACATAAATTTCTTTTAAGAATGGCCCGTTGTGAAAACGAAAAGCCATTTATGGTCCAGCAAATTTTGCTAAAAATCAAAGTTTTTTTGAATTCAACAACTAGTATTTATGTTTATTTATTTTGTATTTAATATATAAAATATAAAAACTATTATGCTATCATTTGTGTTGATATATTTAATACAAAACATATCTATATACTATTTTTACTAAAATTTAAACCAATTTTCATTTTATCTATCATTTTTCCTATCGAATTTAAGATTTTTTAAGTATAATTTTTTTTTAATTGTCAGGTGTAATTTTAAGCCAGTTATAAATGGAAAGTTCAAGTATAATATAATTAATAAACTTTATATATATAAAAAATCCTATGTGGAGCAGATTTATAACATGAAAAAAGTAGCCTTAAGGAAAAACTTTGTGCAGATGGAGGGTGACCTCATGGAAAAAGAGGCATTATTAATGCAGGATGGATTCAGAGATTAAAAAAGGGCTTTACCAGATCAAGCAAAGAAACAGACAATTCCAGCAGCAGCAAATGGAATGGCTTCAAGAGGAGAAAGATGAGCTTCTGATAAAAGCTCAATTCCTTGAAGAAAAGTCGAAACTGAAAATGGAAGAGAAACAGAAGCAGCGGGAGTCTAATTCTCACAGAAACCAACAAAAAGGGAAGTAAAGGATTTACTTCCAGTATGAAATCGTATAGTTGGCTAGCCACTCTTGAAACATGATTCTCAACAGGATGAAAGGAGCTATCCGTATGTGATAAACAGGAAGGAGTAGCCATCGCAGTATAAAATCCTAGGACTAGGAGGGCTTCAAAAAAGAAATGAAAGAAAGAAAGAAAAGAGAGCTGTCATCATATGTAGGTGCAAATTAGGGGTGGTGGAAATGGCATATCCTTTGCAGATGCTTAAACTGGCAACCTCCATGTCATGATCACTCCTCCCACTTCCTTTATTGGTTTCCTTTTACAAGAAGTGACAACACATTTATACTTAAGTCACCTCACCCTTTGATTGCCCTTATGACCAAGGAAAGCTAAAAAATTTAAAACCTATATCAACCCATACAATGCTTTAGTATCAATTATCAAACCCTCTTAATTCTGCACCATCACCTGCAGGCCACCCTGCCAATGGCTTCAAATGCTCAACCTGCCAGGCAGGGTTGGCTAAGGTTTCTTGTTTCTTGCTGATGCTGCTCTTTCCTTCATGGTTTTCATTATCAAGGAGATTGTTTGAAACTGAATCGCCTTCCTCAAGGGCGGTTTCTTTTATAGGGCAACTTCGATCCTTTGGCATTTTGGTTTCCTCGGCTGCACTCTCTTCACTTCATTATATAATTTGCTGGGCTTGAGGAAACTTTCACCCATGTCGAGTCAGATCATGCTACTTCCATTTTCTTGCTTTTGTTTGGCACTTTGGTATCTTACCTATAAATAGTACCTGTGGGCCAGTGGCCAAAGTTTTGCTGCTGTCTAGTTGTACCAGGTTGTCTTTGCAGAATAAATTTGCCTTGAATCACAAGAATGATGAGCTTGTAATAAGTGGCAAGGTCAATGGAATTTATTCTTTCTGTGAAGAAACCAGACAGAAAGGCTCGCCATAACAGTAATACGTATATTTTTTAAGTGCTTTTATTCTTATCCAATTTTCCTTAATAGTTAGCATAAAATCATGGCCCCATATCCCCGCCCTTTAGACAGATAGGATCACTTCATTTTGGAGTTTTTGACATTTTCACAGAGGCTAAACCACGTGCTTAATATATGATTTGTTGGAATAATGTTATAAATATTATTTAGTTAAAAAATATAATAAATTATCATCAAATAGTTAGTTCTAAGTGATAAAGATAATGCATTTCTCTTTTTATGAGTTTGAATTGAATTCGTTGAAAAATTATGAGAAGATAATTTTATTTGAATTCAGTAATTTCGATATAAATAAATTTATTAAGATCCGCTCAAATGTATTGAGCAAATTTCAAAAACCCTTTACCATTAAATAAAAAATAAGAAAAACAATACGATTAATGCAGTTTTTGGCCCCGAAGATCTAGCAACACCTTAAGCATCACCTTGCCATGCCATGAGATCAACTCTATACATATATATATATATATGTATATATATATATATATAGTCCTGTAAAAATTTCTGCCAAATGTGTTCTATTTTAGGCTACTTACCTAATAAAAGCTGAATGATAATCAGATCAATTAATTGATGAGATTTTTCATTGCGGATCATCATTGGCTCTAATTGTAGCAGATTTCCTATTTCATTGAAGTGTTGGATATATACCAGACATTAATGATCAGCTTGATTCAACTTAGCTCCTCTTTATCATATAGATAATCAAGCAAGCAGCTGATTGCTAAAAGAATCTCTTGCTTCTTTTTTTTTTAAAGAGATCTTAATTTATTGATAAAGGAATAAATTACAAATGCTAAAATTTAAATTTTAAATTTACTCAATATCACATTTTAAAAATAATTATATGAAACAACATTCGTTCATATAAAATTTACTCATATTGTAATTATTCTGATCCTACCTCTTTAATTTTTGCGAGAGCTTTAAGTTGGTGAGTTGTATCTAGAGTAACTGGTAAGGGAGAAAACGATATATACACTTACATAGTAAATACATTTCACACATTCATATAAAATATAAATTTTCAAAACTTTATTATATATAATCATAAAAATTTTAGTATTTATTACACTTAAATTCTTAAAATAAAAAATAGATATACGAATGCATCATATGAGTTATAATATTTTAGTAAATGAAATGCTGTCCTATTGTTTGTTAATAAATAAATGAACATGGTTAATACAATTACTCTCCAAGTTAAAAAAATAATAATAATGGTAGGTTAGAAGGGCAAAAGAAATGAGACATATTAGATCAAGATGCTCAATAGTTCAACTATACGTCTATTTCACAAAAAAAAAAAAAAAGTTATTAATAAATTTATTTTTAATTACTTGATTGTTAATGAATATTTAAAGTTTTTTATAATACAATTAAGGGTATTTTAAAGTTTTGTCTGAGGTTAATTTTTTTTCTTACAATTTAAGGATATATATATTTTTTATTAATTTAGGGTATTTAAAATTTTACTTTCGAAACGCTTCTCACAATATTGAATTCAGAAATACAAAGAAAGAGATTTTCTTCCTTTGCTAACTTAATCAATCTCTTGTGGCCTACGGGTATAGTTAAGATTATTCTATTGTTAGGTGAAAAAACATTTACAATTAACAATAAAAGCAATCCCCATTTGATAAGATAATCACAAATAATCAATGTTTAAAAAAAGATTCATCGGTAATTTTAGAATAAAATAATTTCTAGAAGCTTATGAATATTTAGGGTTTCATTGTTGAAAAAAAAAAAAACAAAATTGGAAGCTTTTGGACCCAAAAGCGTCTTAAGACAAACAATCGTGAAAAAAAAATAAAAAGGGAAAGCAAATGAGAAAAATGAGAAGGAAAGAAAGGCAACGTAAGAGGGATGGATGGAAGATAGGCGAGCTGGACTATAGAGATCAAGTATCTCCCTACTGATTGATGTTTAAAGGGAATTGAAAGAAAAGAACATGGAAGTGAAAAAGATAAGAAAAATAATATTTTACTCTAATTTTGTTATATTTGGAAAATTATTTTAATTTTTTATATTTGGGTTCTAAAATTATTTCTAACAGATGGTGGTGAATTGAAATAGTCGTTTGTTTCAAAAGATCATGACTGCTTAGGTATTCTTATGGAGGGAGATTAAAAGATCAGTCTTTATGACTAGACTGGATGCAAGCATCTTAATCGACGTGGGTTTCGACGTTGGCTTACGGAGGGGGATGGTTGGGAAAAACAAAGAAACAAGGAAGAGAAAAGAGAAAGGAAATCAAATACCAACAATCGCTTGATTAGGTCAAAGATTAATCTCGATTTGGCAATTGGTGGCTAAACCCAATGCAAGAATCCTAATTGGTATGGGTTCCGATGCTAATCTACGAACCAACGAGGGAGGGAAAAGAATGATTGTCGGTGTTGGAAATTTGCAGTGATAAAAGAGAAAGAAAAACGAGATTAATTTTTTATTACATTATTTTTAAAATTCCTTTTAATTTTTGTTTTTTATGCTTTTCTCCATTTTTATATAATTTAGTTCGTGCATTTTTTGCATTTCTTATGATAACAGGAACTGTTTACATAGAAATCGAATTAAAACTATATTAGTTAATCAATAATCAAGTGGCTTTGTTCCAAAGGCTGCTAAAGCTGAGGTGCCTGTTACAAGCCCAGTACGAATGTCCAATTATTAGTAAGTATTATATTAAATTAATTATAAGTCTTAGCTATTTAAAAGTTTGTTAATACCAAAGGAACTTGGCTTATGATATTGCAATATCATAGGAGCTTGACCTATGATATCAGCTTATAAGTTAATTATAAGTCTTTGAGCAATATCATGATTGATTTGTAAACAGTAATAAAGGAGTAATTAAGGTCTCAAAGATTGTTCTTTGATAAATTAATCAATTATGATTGAAGATATAAATGATATATTAGTACTCGCAAGCTATTCGAATTCGATTCGAAAAAAACTCGAATTCGGTTCGATTATTTTCGAGTCGAGTTCGAGCTCGAGTAACTCGACTTATCAATTGAGCCGAATTCGAGTATTCTTATATTTGACTCGAGTAGCTCGCGAGCCTAATCGAGCTTTTATATTTAAATATATTTTTATTATTTTAATCAATAAAATATTTCGAGTTCGAGCATAAATAATCAAACTTTTGTCGAGTATACGAATCGAGTTTATTTTTACATATTAATCGAGCTTAATCGAGCGAGTTCGAGTAGCTCAAATTCGATCACGAATCGAACTCGAGCTTGAAAAATAAAATTCGATCGAGCTCGAGCCGAATATCGAGCCTCAAATTGTGAGTCGAGCTCGAGCTTCTAACTATTCGACTTGACTCGACTCGATTACACCCCTAATTATGATATTGCACTAATTAAAAGAAATTTTACATTTATTTTTCTAAGTTGAGTGATGAATAATTGACTAACTTTTACAATATGTTGCCCATGCAATGTTTTATTAAGGTAATCATGTTCATTAATATTTAACATGAAGACTATACCATTAACAAAAATGTCAAGGTCTTGGAAGGTAAACATGAGGTTTGGTTGCAATCTCAAATTATTTTCTCACTTATATTTTTATTTTTGTTTAATTGAATAGACATATATGCTAATATTTTATATGATGCAAAAAGATTGGAATGAGAATTTGTTTAATTAACTCGATGAAATTGACGTTTCAATAATTTTCTTTTCTAAACTTTGGCTTATTTAATAACTATATTTTTTCTACTACTCTTTAACTTTACTTTAAGGAGTTAGGTCTACAATCCATGAATCCCAATTAAGTTAATTAACAAAGAAAAGCTTTCAAATTAAAAGAAACTTTACTTTTATTTTTGCAAGTGGAATGTTTATACAACATTTTGCCCATGCACTGTTTTATAGAGGTAATGTTCATTAATATTGAATACGAAGATTATACAATTAATAAAATTATCCGGGTCTTGGAAGGTGAACATGAGGTCTCAAGTTACTTTCTCATTTATATCTTTATCTTTGTTTAATTGAATATGTCCGTATATATATATATATATTAGATTTGATAATTTAAAACATAATAAAATTACGTAACATGAAAATTATACGAATAAAAAAACATGTAGATAACACAATTTAAAGATTTTACAAAACTCATAAATATGTTTAATAAAATAAAAAATTATATTTTTTATTTTTATGTTGACACAAATTATGACATGTGATTTTCGTATAAAATGTAATACAAATATAATATTTTACATAACAAAGTGACATGAATTGTCAAGTTTAATATATATATATATATATATATATATATATTATATGATGCAAAAAGATTGCACTGAGGATTTGTTTGATTCTCTTGGTAAAATTGATGCTTCAATAATTTTCTTTTCGAATCTCTATAACTTCTTTAATAACTGCGTTCTTTCACAGTGTTTACTTTTCTCCTCTATTACGCTCACGTTTTACAATCTTTGTTATAGCAATCTTACTTGAGTTGTCTCTACAAAAGATAAATCATTAGAAGTTTTTGAATTTACATAAAATAGATATTTATTTTCTCTCTTCAACTCAAATAAATTTTTTAAGTATGTCGTTAATAATTATTTGAGATAATAAGATTTGAGTGATTATGTATGATAATAATCTCAAATACAATAAATTTTTTTTTACAATTACAGATGCAAGATTTGATTGCATTATACGGATAATCATTTGTTTTGTTTAAGGCTACATATTGTATATGCAAATATTTTTTTGCCTACATGCAGTTTATTTTTCTTAATAAATTACATAAAACATATATTATCAATGAAATTAAAAAATAACAATAGACTCAATGAATGTGTAATTATATGTATTTTACCATGATGTTGAGATTTATCTTTAGATAAGTTCAACCATGTGATATGTTGTTTTAGTTATTATTACGTATTATTTTAATTTTTTACTTTCGATTTAGTTTGTAGTTCTTTGTATTTACAAAGTTAATTATCTTCCTTTATTGCTTGATTTAGTTTTTTATACTTTTGATTCAAATAATATTCTTTCTTATTTATTACTTCCTTTTTTGTATTTTCAACCTCCCAACTATAGCCTGTGGTATTTTTTTTTTTTTAAATGTGTTGAAAATATTACGTTTCTTGATTTTTTTTATTTTTTAAAAAGTATTTTCTTCATTTGCAGATTTATCTTTAATTTTGTATGAAAAAGGTACATTTGAACTTTATGATTTTGATAGTTTCAATTGAATTATAAAAATATACATTTTTTAATTTAGTTAATTGTGAATTGCCATCTTTTTATTATTAAGAGAACAGTCAGTTATTATTAAATGAAAATATCCTACAATATTAAAACCTTGCGCAAAATAATTTTCAAGCTTTTTAATGCAATACCCATTTTTAATAGCAAAATCTTAATCATAGGATTTCACTAACTTTGAGTTAATATTTTCCTACTTAAAATCATTAACAAAACTCTTGCAACGTAACGTAGGTTAAGCTCTAGTTACTAAAAAAGGAGCGATTAATTTGACTTAATTTGTACAATTTAAAGTACCCTACAATGGGCCTGGGATGGAATTTCCTTTTTTTTTTTTATCAATAATTTTTTATTTTGATATGAAAAATTTGAAAGTAAATAGATTATTTAATTTTTTATATAAAAATAAAATATATTATATTTATTAATATAAAATAAATGATTATAAATTATATATTTGAGATAATTTTAACAAATAATCATCTGATCCCAAAATTTTTTTTGTTAAAGGAAAGTTTCATCAACAAACTCGAACATTTGATATATATTTTATTTAATTATACATAATTTCTCATATCTTAAAAAAAAATAAATTGACACCCTTTTATTCGGTAGCCCAAATAAAAAACCAGTACAGTGGGCCTAACAGGTCTCAGCAAACATAAACAAGCAGGCCTGAATCACACTCCTCTTGAATCAATTAGGGCTACTATCGTCAATTCATATAACCTTATACTTTGTGTTATTTATGGATCCTGCCATTTGCCCCTTCCCCTTAAAATCCTCGACGCTGGTAGTGGTCGGTTTCATCTCCCAGCGACAACCCCAAAATTTCAGATTCCTCTTTAAATCCAAAAGTATTAAATCAAAAACCCTAAATCTCCTCGAATACGATCCCGAAATCCTCCGTTTTAGTTTCCCCCTCAAAATTTTCGCTTTCCTCACTCAAAATCAAATCTGTCATGGCTCTTATCTGATCGTAATCGGTAAAATCATCACTCTATCGCCGCTAAGTTTCTAGAATTTTCTTTTTTTTTATTTGGTTAGTGATTTTTTTTAAAACTTTTTGTTTTTAATTTTTATATGTTTTGCAGAATTTTAGTGGATCTTGAGAGTGAAGTGAGTGAGGCATGAAGCGGGAGTTGGATTTCGGATTGGAGGGTTCACTCGATCCAACTCAGGAGTCAGGGGCTCTGTCTCAAAATCAGGCGAGTTATAGTACTAGTTGTAAAAGAGTTAAAGGTACTCAAGTGAATGGTTACATTGTTTACACTCGAGTCAAAAAGTCAAGAATTAATTGCCGTGATGAATTTTCGGAGAATTTAGAAAACAAAAAGCTCGATGACTTTAATAAGCCAATAATTGGTGTTAAAGAGTCTTTAATTGGTGAGAATAAAAAGAACGAAGCTTTGATTGAAGCAAGTGATGTGAACAATGTAATTGAAGGTGTAATTGGATGTAGGCAAGGGAATAAAAATGTAGCGGCAGAAAATTTGGTAGTAGAAAATGTGGTTGATAAGAACTTAGTTGATCGAGATATTGGTGAAGGGGGTACACTTGTAGAGGCTTCAATTCAAGAGAGCCGTATTATTGGAGAAAATGCCATTGTAGGGAACCTGGTAGTTGAGGAAATTGGAATAGATGATAGTCCTGTTGTTCAAGCTAGGCTTGGTCAAGTGTCTAGTTATAATTTGGCAATGGTAATGTCTAAAGAGGGGTCGATGAATGAGCTGGAGTCGTGTTTGGTTAAGAAGGGAGGTTTTGAAGGATCTCCAATGCAGAATGTTGATGGTAGTGACAGAGAGAATGATTTACCCTTGAAGGCCCTGAGGCGGCCTAAACGATCATTATTGAGACCAAAGGTTGAAGCAGCGGACAGTTTGGAGTGCGAAAAACAGACTGCTGAAAATGTTTTAGTTTCAAATTTTGGTGTAGAGGAAGCAGCTGAAGGAAGTGGATTGATGACTCCAAGGAAGAATTTGGAGTTGAAAATGTCAAAAAAGATTGCCCTTAATAAGTGCCCAATGACAGTTAAAGAGCTCTTTGACACTGGTTTACTCGACGGGGTTCCAGTAGTTTACATGGGTACAATAAGTAGTAAGGTGGTTCATTGATGCCCCTATTTTTTATATTTTTTTGAACATATGGTTCCTGTTTGTTGTTCTTTTACTTTGGAATTTATATGTAGTGCATAGCATAAGGCTTAATATGAGTGGTATTTTAATTTCAGACATCTGGTCTTCGGGGCATCATTACAGATGGAGGAATTTTGTGTTCGTGTTCCTTGTGCAAGGGGCGCAGAGTAAGAATCTCTTTCCTAAGTTGTAGTTTGCAACTCTGTGTAACTCCATGAATTGATAATTGCTATTATTAAATTTTTTGCTGCCATTTTGTTTCCCTTTTTAGGTTGTTCCACCTTCCCAATTTGAGATACATGCTTGTAAACAATACAAACGTGCAGCACAGTATATCTGTTTTGAAAATGGGAAGAGCCTTCTTGAGGTGTTGAGAGCATGCAGGAGAAGACCTCTGCATACGTTGGAAGCAACAATTCAAAATATCCTTAGTGCTTTACCAGAGCAAAAATGTTTCACTTGTAGAAGATGCAAAGGTGACTCTTGTCTTATTAAATTCATTATTGCTGACAGAGGCAAGTAAGGAGAATGATTTTGATTGTATTGGAATCTTATTCTTTTTGTCATTCACTTAATTTTGTAGGTTCATTTCCTGTAATACATGTTGGCCAAATAGGGCCACTTTGCAATTCATGTGTGGAGTCCAAGAAATCTCAGTGCAGCACAGTGAGTGCACCCAGTGCGGGAGCTAGGTATGCATTATTTAAGTTTTTCTTTGTAAAAAATTAGTAATTGATGTCTCTTCTGCTAAAGAATTTGGTTGGTTAGGGACCTTAATGTTCATCACTACTTGAATTTTATATTTGTTTGACCATTGCACTGTTCAGGTTTTTGAATTTTGTATTTTATTGTTTGATGTGCTAAACTATTTTTAATCTGCACTATCTCTTGCTGATACCTCAGCATTTATTACAATTCATTTCCACGTAATGCCCTTTAAGGTGTTAGATTCAAATGTTTGTATGCTATCGATGGGTTGATTTTCCATTTGGCTATAATTTATTGATAAAAGTAGAAAATTAGGCATGTTAAGTTTATTTGACTGAATTATTTAATATGCATATATCTTCAGAGAAATGCAATTTATTCATTTTCCTCCGGAGGATATGAAACTGAATCACAGTATGAAATTAAACATAACTGAAGTTGTAATGAAATACTAGAATAATGTTTGTTTCCGGTATTAATGTCTAGATAAATTGTTTTATATGGTAGCATTGTGTTATTTCAGATTGCGAGAACCAGTATTGATTTCACATTTTTCTGGAACTGCTTCAATGGGTATCTTTCCACAATCCCCTAGTGAATGGAAGATAACGAGAAAGTAAATTTTAATGCGCTGTTGATGTAAATTTTCTTAACGTGTATTAGTTAGTTCCTGGTGTTAACATCGACATTCCTTATTTTATATGTTTTATTTTTGTGTTATTTCAGATCACAAGAACCTGTTTTGATGTCACAGTCCTTTGGAAGTGCATCATTGAGTATGTCTCCACAAAATAAAAGTCAAAGGAAGAAAGCAAGCAAGTTAGTGCCTCCTTTTTGATTTTTTTTTATTTTTTTGTTCCATCTTTTGCATTCCTTTTTGGTTCATAAATAGGCCATCAATAAAATTTTTTTGAAATGAGATGCATTAATGCTATTTAATGCCTTTTTTCATGTGCCTCCTGCATTGTTTCAGGTCATTAGATCTCTATTTGACGTCAAATTCACCACAATATGCTTCATTATCTAGTTCTTTACAATATAGGAGTCCATGGAAGACAACAAGAAAGTTGGTGACAAATTATGCCTTACCATTGTCATTTCCATTTTCATAATTCTGTCTTTAACCATTTTCTTTCCGTTCATGGAAGTAAATAGTTCTATTTGGAAATTCTATAGTGCTAGGTGGTAGTTTAAACTTTAAGTAATGTTCCTTTTTTATAGTTTTTAGTTGGTGCATCATGCTTCCATCTGTATTATTTCCAGGTTAACGAAACCAGGGTTATTCACAAAGTCTTTGAAGAGTTCTTCAGTGGATATTCCCTCACAAGATAAGGGCCAATGGAGAATAAAAAAGAAGTTAGTATAATTTTTTTATCCCCTTTTTGTTACTTTATGGTGTTGTGTTTCTGACTTCTGTTTTGAGACAAAAGGACCCGTTTTCAGTGAAGCTTCTTCTGGTACTTTCTTCATACTTAATTTATTCCCTTTTTGTGCTTTTATTGCAATTTCATAGGCCAGTGAAACCGGTTTTGATGTCAAAGACCTTGAAAGGTGTCTCATCACCAATGAATTCGGCCATTGGAAGTCAATGGAAGATGACAACGAAGTTGGTACCTTTTTAATATATTTCTAGGCTAAGCTCTTTCTTTCCTTTTCTGATGTAATCTTCTTCTCTTATTGGAATTGTTTTTTCCATAGAGATCAGCGTTTGCATAAGCTGGTATTTGAGGAAGATGGATTGCCTGATGGAACTGAAGTCGCATACTATGCTCGTGGACAGGTAAATGAGATAAAAATAATTTATTTTATGCCTTTGTATCTCAGTGGTGTGTAAATGTGATTAGTTTTAATGGGCAGAGATTGCTTGAGGGTTACAAAAAGGGCTTTGGGATAATTTGTCGTTGTTGCAATTGTGAGGTATTGTGCTTTTATTGTTTGAGCTTCAGAATTATGAAATTGCATTGTGTGTCTGTTTATGCTATTTCCTTTTTATTGTGCAGGTTAGCCCCTCACAGTTTGAAGCTCATGCTGGTTGGGCGTCTCGTAGAAAACCGTATGTTTTCATATTAGTTGCTTTACGGCTTCCTTCCTAAGTTACTTTATCTTTGTTAAGAATGTCTTGATTATATTTGTGTACTCTGGCAGCTATGCATACATTTTCACATCGAATGGGGTGTCTCTGCATGAACTGGCAATATCTCTCTCAAAAGGTCGTCGTTATTCTGCCAAGGATAATGATGATGCATGCATCATTTGTGCCGATGGCGGAGATCTTTTGCTTTGTGATGGATGCCCAAGGGCCTTCCATAAAGGTTCGACTGTACATTAAGACTTTCTTTTCATTTTAAATAGGAGATGCAGGGATGGGTGGTTTGATCTTGTTTTATTGGTTTCATAGCGGTACTCTGTGGTGGTTTTTGGACACTGTAAGGTTTTATTTATTTGTCTTTGGGTTTTAGGGATTGATATGAGCAGTTATGCTTTTCTGTATTATTAAGAATGATAATTAGGTCTGAGGTCTTTAGTTCCTGTGACTGATATCCATCTCTGAATATGCATGAGATTTACTGTACTAGACTCGTGGCATTGACTGTGTAGATGATAAAGAATTTATATATTTTACCAAGAGAAGATAATAAGGAGAAAAGAAAAAAAAATACAGTTTCTTAAATATGCAGTATGATTTTTTAATGGAATATTTTATTCAAAGAAAGGGAGGGAGAGAAGAAAATAAACAAGAGAGATGGAATTTGAGTTGGATGAAAGATCAACTCTTTTAATTAGTAAACAGAGACTGAGGTGTTGGGATGCCAACTCAGTCAATGGCATTACATATTAACATAGCTGTATTCTCTCTTGGTCTCTCTGGTGCATGTGATTTGATGTTTTTATTGGCATTTTGCCTGGCACATTTACTTTAGCTAGACATTTTATTTTAAACTTTAAGAAAATTTGAAACATGGTTTCAGGTATATCTTTTCATTTTTCCACATATTGAGATTCAGTCTCTTGTTTCTTAATCTTGAACAAGATGGTTTTGTTATTGTGGTTTAGTTTTCTGTGACATGTCAAAAACTATAATAGTTGCCTCTGAAGATTAATTTTATAGCTCTGATTTATCTGATTGATATTGAGTAGCAATTTTATTGATCTATGCAGAATGCGCATCTCTACCAATGATTCCCCATGGTCCCTGGTACTGCAAATATTGCCAGAACATGTTTATGAGAGAAAAGTTTGGGGAGCATAATGTTAATGCTGTTGCTGCTGGAAGGATTTTAGGAGTTGATGCTATAGAACAAATAAGCAGCAGATGTATACGTATTGTGAAAAACATTGAGGCAGAACTTAGTGGATGTGCATTATGCAGGTGATGAATACACACTCTGATGAATCCGATTGAAGCGTACAGTTCATGAAAACTGTTCTTATACAGCTTGTGTGGATATTTTTCATTGTGATATTTCCATAAATTTCTTTAGTTCTTCCTGCAATACCCTTTGATTTTGACTTGAAATTGTTGTTTCTTTGATTTTATTTTATTTAGGGCATGTGATTTTAGCAAATCAGGTTTTGGTCCTCGGACAATTATACTGTGTGATCAGGTATAATGTTAATTTTGCATTTCATCCTGTTTTATATATTGGCCGTCAAGTGTTCTAAACATTTGTCTTTTTAATTGTATTTCCACTGATTTGTGCGTCTTTTTTAAAAATAATTTTGGATTAGTGCGAGAAAGAATATCATATTGGCTGTTTGAGGACTCATAAAATGGCTGATCTAAGGGTATGTATTACTATTTACTGGTGTCGTTCCTTTATTATTTGACATGTAACTCTTCATTCCTTTCTGTTGGACGCATTATTCTGTTAATGGATGGAAATACTGATGCCACTTGTACAATAGGAAATACCAAGAGGGAAGTGGTTTTGCTGCTCAGATTGCAGTAGAATCCATTCTACGCTGCAGAAGTTGCTCATTCATGGAGCAGAAAAGCTTCCGGACTCCCTTTTGGATGTTATAAAGAAGAAGTATGTGGAAAAGGGTTTAGATGGTGATATCAATATTGACGTGAGGTGGAGGCTTCTTAGTGGCAAATTTGCTTCTCCTGAAACTAGATTATTGCTTTCCCAAGCTGTTGGCATTTTCCATGTAAGTCTTGTACATGTTGTTTTTAGATGTTTCATTCTATGATCAATGGTTGTTGCCACTGTTGATAAACGTTGGCCATGCAATGTTTTTCTGTAATGAGTGCAATTATTATATGTTTGTTTCCAAGTATATATTTGGAAAGTATGCTCTCCCGGTTGAATGTGTTGCATGAAAACATCAGTGGCACTGTAACTAAGTTTTATGCTTCTTGGCCTCACCTCATTCTTTCCTCTTTTTCTTTGTCTTTTAGTTTTCTTTTTACCTTCTGCTACAGTAGTAGGGAAGGGCAAAATACTGAGTTTATATAGTTAATGTATGTTTATCACTTATTTTCTTAGAATATGCTTCTCCTTGTCGTTAGCTATTTATTTTTACTGTTCTATTATCACTAAAATTTGGAGGCATCTTAATATACCTTGCTTGGACATTATTATTATCCTGGAGCGTGTTGCACATTGATACTATATACAAAAAGAGAAAATTATTGTACCAATTTAATTTCATAAGAGTATATATCCATCAAGCCAAAAGAATTGATAAACGGATGCATTTTTTTTCTCTGGCTAGAAAACAAAATGATGCTTGATAGCTGCTTTGATGCCTCTGCAGTGGAGGAGCTGCTTTAAAGGCTTTTGGGGGATATGGGATGGTAAATGTACATTTCCAACCAGATTTATTAAACAAGGATTTTATCCTGCCAATCTGAAACATTGCTTGGCAAAATGTAGCTGTGATTTGCATGTTTCGTTTCAAACTGGGATTTTCTAGTGTAAGATAATTTGGTCTTGTGGGACACTGATTGATATGCTACTCAAGTCATAGGCTATGTTTTATTTGTCTAAACGTAGAAGATGTCTGGAGCCATGGGTTGCCTTGTTTCACTGAAATTTGCTCATTTTTTTTCTCTTTTTTCCTTTATTTTTGTCAAGGAATGTTTCAACCCTATAGTTGATGCAACAACTGGACGGGACCTTATCCCATGCATGGTTTATGGGTAAGCATGAGATCTCTTCTAGTGCTTGATATAGCTGGTTGCATACTAACATGAGTTTGCTTTCCAATTTTTTTCTTTGACAAATTTTCATCTTTCTTTCTCGCCCTCTCTCTCACAGAAGGAATTTAAAGGGCCAAGAATATGGGGGAATGTACTGTGCAGTATTGACAGTCAAGTAAGACATTTGCATAACATTTGAAGCTTTAAATGCCTTTGCTATTAGAATGTTGACAATATTCTCTTTTGCTAATGCTGCAGCTCATTCGTTGTATCAGCTGGAATAATTCGAGTTTTTGGGCAAGAAATTGCAGAACTCCCTTTAGTTGCTACAAGCATTACTAACCATGGGAAGGTGAGGCTAATGGTCTCAAGTTTTGTTTTTATAACCTTTGCCTGCAATTCCCACCTCTTTTAGATGGCTCTAGTCAACTGGATTTCCAATTGTCTGCAATTTTCTGGCTTTGTAATTTTGATGACTCCAGTGACAAACTGGAAGTTTTTGGAATTGTTGCTAGCCTACTAAACGGTCTGAAGAATATCCTTCTTGCGGACTCCTTGGAGTTGCTTTTCCTATGCTTGCCATTTAATTCCATGTGGTTTAAGGAAATTATGATTTTTTTTTAAGGAAATTATATACTTGAACAGTTTCTGTATCTTTTATTGCCTGTTTTAATATCATTCTCCTTGATCTTGATTTATTGGAGCTAAATTACCTTACAGGGCTACTTCCAGTTGTTGTTCTCTTGTATTGAGAAGCTGTTAACAATCTTGAATGTCAAAAACCTTGTCCTTCCAGCTGCTGAAGAAGCAGAATCAATCTGGATAGATAAATTTGGTTTCAAGAAGTTAAGTCCAGACCAGGTCTGTCAATTCATCATAATTTACTCATATTCTGTTGTTCAACCTGCCTGCCAGTGTTACTGAAACTTTACATATGTTACTGAAACTTTACATATGCATCCTGCTGCAGCTTAGTGAGTATAAAAAATCCTGCAGCCAGATGGTGATTTTCAAAGGAACTTCGATGCTACAGAAAGAAGTTCCTCCCTGTCAGGTTGTTAATAGCACAGAACCTACAGAGTTATATAATTCAGTGGACTAAGGGTGAGCTATTTTTCTAACGGTAAGAAGGAAAAAGTGCATTTCTGTGTATTTTTTTTCTTTTTTATTTATTTAATTTGTGCATGAACATAGATATTGAGGTACATAAATGTGTTATTCACTGTTACTTTAAGGTCAAGATAAAGTAGTGAGCTCAGTTGTGAACTGGAAGGAGCTCCAATGTGAAGTGCTGTTAAAATTTTCTGACCCTACTATAAGCGAAACAGCCAGGCACAGGACTTGAATTTGGCAGAATAGTGAATAGGTATTTCAAATTACTAGGGTTTATATTTGATTTCTTGGTTTTATCTCTAAGTTGTTTAGGAATACAGTGGGATTTCTGTTCGAATTTTGTTTATTACCAACTAATACACAAAATCAGATCCCTTTTCTTCTAAGGAAATGGGAAGAAAACTGGACAGATGTCTATAGGTGTTGAAAGCTAGTTTTTCTACAAGTTTTCTTTTATTTTTTTTCGGTTTCACCACATTGTTGAATAAACGTCTGAAAGAGGATATAAACCAGAAAGAGAGTTATTGGCTTGAATCAGAAATTTTATTTGATCTTAAAAGTACAAAAAAGCTCAGTGTAGGTGGCCTTCCTTTCTGCTTCGACGTTTGGGATTTTAGAAACAATGATTTCCTTTTTAACAAAACCACTGACCATGAATACTCCTGGAGTACGGTCTTGGATGAATTAGAAGTAAAAACCCGATCACTACCGTTTTTAGCACAAAAAGTCAAGCGATTTTATCTCTAACACAATTATTACTATGTGTAGAAAAAAATAGATCTCTGGATGAAAAAAGCATATTTTAAAGTTTAAATCTTCCTGCCTGTCTGTTAATCATAAACTCTGGAAAGTCGTAGGGTTGCCCAATATAGATATCGTAGGGTTGCTCAATATAGATATGCTAAACAAACATCCCATCACTCTTGAAAAAGAGGCTTAAAATCAACAGTAAACGGACAAACATCACAATATTGTGGCCCATACATATCTTACTCACGTCCATCATGTCTCACCCGTTCAGCCTTACCGCGTTTTGTGAGCCAATGCGACGATGATACCTAGGAATTGCAACGTGTAGTAATAGAATTGTGCTAGCTTTTGCGAGCAGCAATGTTTTAGCTTGGGCTGATCACCTCTGATACGACTTGCCCTGTTGATTTACATGTTCGATCAACAATGTTGCGTTCAAGTAAGAAGAACCTCCTTTTTCAACTGCCCTTTTCGCCATCTCTCCAAGTTTTTTGGCTCTTTTCCTTCTCTCTTCTGCATCATCTCCTCCATCAACCAGCTGCTTTATAGCCTTTTTTACGTCTTCCCTTTTCACCGTTAGCACCTTTGCATTCATGGGTACCTCAACCCCAATCTTGACACCAATCTTCAGTATTTGAACTACAAACTTCTCATTGTAAAATTGTTCAGCAAACATCGGCCAAGTTATCATTGGCAAACCTGCGCTTACTCCTTCAATCGTTGAATTCCAACCACAGTGTGTGAAGAAACCTCCTGTTGCTGGATGTGACAATATTTGAACTTGAGGAGCCCATCCTCGGATTATGAGACCTCTCCCTTTAATCCTCTCTTCAAATCTCTGCTCCTTGAACCATTTCTCTAGTTCTGGTGTATAATCTATCTTTTTTATGGTCCAAATGAATGGACAATTTGAGGCTTCTAATCCCAACCCAAGCTCTATTAATTGTGGAGGCAACATGTGAGACAGGCTACCAAAGCAAACATAAATTACAGATCTTGACTTGTGGGAATTAAGCCAGTTTAAGCTTTCATGCTCATCAATGGAAGTCTTGTTACCCGTCCGTAACTTGTTTGATGTCGTTTCATTGCACAAAGAAAGCGGCCCGATACACCAAAGGTTGTTTACAAATTTCTGATATGCTTTCACATACCCTGATTCCATCTCTTCAAAAGAATTCACCAGCACCGCACTTGCCGAAAGTTCTGCTTCTTTAAATTGGTTTACAAGGTTATTCAAATCATCCGAACTTTTTCTCTGGGATTCAGGCAATTGGGCCTTAGTGAATTCAATTCTGTCTGGTACGCCTGGTACCAAAACAGGCTCAGAATCAGATGTGATTCCGTCTTGAACCTCGTAGCGCTTAATATTGTGAGAGCAAAGGAGAGTAAAGCAAGAAACTGTATGGAACACAACCCTTGGAATTTTGAACTTGAGAGCGAGATCTGAAGTCCAAGGAAGACAAATGTCAGAAATTATGCAACTGGGAAGCGACTCTAAATCCTGAAGCCATTTCTCCAAAGGTTCATGTAGCATATTGCTAGCTTGGAAGAATTTTGCTGTTAGGTCTAGAGAAGGAAGTGAGTCCAAATTTTCGCATCCTTTAGGCAATCCAGCTTCTTGTCCAGGAAAAGACAATAGCAGAAACTGAATTTTGAGGTTGAAATTCATGGCATAGTCAATGATTGCATTATTGAACCGGGCTGCATTAAGGGGTGTCATGACAATGGTAACTTGCTGGCCATGATCTGCAAGTACTTTGGCCAAGTCTGTGAAGGGGATGAGATGGCTTTGGGACATTAGAGGGACAAGAAGGAAATGATGAACTGGCTGCTGGTTTGAGGAAGCCATGGAAGGATTGTTTGGTGTTGAACGTGAGAGGTCCTAGATTGCTCCTCCTTTATAACGAGAATTTGCTTATCTCTACTCTATAAGTGATGATATGTATACCACATCAAAAACCAAGAAAGTGATTTTTTTTTTTAAGATAAGTTAGTCTTTTGGAATTTTTATTTGATTAAATAATAATAATAATAATAATAATAATAATAATAATAATAATAATGATAATAATAATATTCATTTATTCACTCGACCCAATTTTAAATTTAATTAATTTTTTTATTCTGCACAAAAAATTCAAAGATGATTTTTTTTTGGATTGATTAAGAAAAATATGAATTCTTAGAATTCTTCATTGATACAACATATATATATATATATATTTCATCCATTCCTTTTAGGATCGTCGTCTTACAAATTATCTATGATACGAATGAATCTCTTTCTTTGTATAAATGTGTAAAAGATGCTAATCACACATAAAAGCGAAGTACATTGAGTTAGTAACTAAAAAAAAATCGGAATAAAAAAAATAGAATTGCACGAGATAATCAAAACATGAAATTAACATATTATTATTATAATTATTATTATTAATTGCTATAAATACGTCAAAATTTTTTTTGATAGAATAAATTTGTCAAATTTGAAGTGATAATATCAAAACATATAGATAAATACTAAGTAAAGATAAATCGAATAAGTTATTAACTAATCCAACCTATTTACATATATTATGTTAGTGTAATATATGCATAAACGATTAGTAGAATGTTAACTCTCAATTTCAGTGACTAGAATTTAAACTTTAATAATTTTAAATAACAAAAAATTTAAATCATAAATTTATAATTACAAATTTAATAATAGATTTTGCTATAATCCAAATTTGAAAAAATTATACTATTTACTTCCCGACAACAATGAAAACATCTATCATTTTGTTTATCATAATCTTATAATTATTTAATTATAATAAAAATTTACGTAAACATCTACTATTTATAAATGTAAATTTTACATAATTAAATTATAGTTGGCTAATTATATATACAATAATTATATTTAAACTACGATCGTCATGTACCAGTCTCAGTGGCGGCGCCCCTAAGGACATAAACAGATCAATTCATAGGCCAAACATAAACGAAAATTAAATGTAAATTTTACATAATTTTAAATTATAATTGACTAATTATATACAATAATTATATTTAAAATACTCTCGTCATGAAACAGTCTCAATGGCAGCGCCCTTAAGGACACAAAACAGGTCAATTCATCGGCCAAACATAAACGAAAATCATTATCATCACTTTGGGAATGATTTTGAGCCACTGGTACAGTGTCGATAAGTTTGACCTACAATAGTTCTAGGCTTAAAAATCATTTGGGGTTCGTCCTACTCCTACATTTGGTTAAAATTAATTTTGAGAAGAAAGCATTTCAACTGCAGTTCTTTTTATTATAATTTTAAAATTAGTTAATCGTAAAGATTCGTCACTTAAAAATGTAAACTTTATATAATTCTTTTTATAATTAATTGTAAGTAATGCTCAATTAAAACAAAAGATAATTTTTATACATAATACTCAATTATAATTAATTGTAAGTAATATTCTCTCGATTGAGAATCGAAAAAAAATTTAAAGAAAAGAAAGAAAGAAATTTTGATTTTTAATTTTTTAATAATTTTAATAATTTTGAGTTTTATTGATTAATTTTCACAAAAACAAAAAAATTCAGCTGACATTGGTTTTAACAAAAAAATTAACCTTTTGCTTGAAATAAAAATTTATTTGAATATAAATTAAAAATTAAACATTGATTTAAATAAAAAAAAAAGTTACAAGCGAAGAAATTAAGGAAACTACTTTTGCTCAACATAATGATAAAGCACTTTGTTTATAAGATTCAGGTTCAAGTTTTTTTATAATATCTTGTGGATAAATGATTTATAAGTCTAAAAAATTCACATGTAAAAGTTTAATGAATAATTGAGTTGATGGTTTATCTTAATCTTAAAAATAAGATAAAATTTTTTACATGTCCAATTGGCAATCTTAAAGATGAGGTAAAATTTTTTACATGTCCAAGATTTAGTGAGACTATAAATGAATCTGAAGCACAAGAAAAGAACCAAGGTAATAATGCAGATAATAAGCTAGTCCAAGATAGATATGGTCAACAAGCACAGATTCTATCCAACATTTCTTGATTTATATGTATCTTCATATATGTGTACATAAATTACCTACTCATCGAGGAAAAGGATGGGCGAGTTTGGGATTCTTTCATTGCCAGCCTCCTAACATTTCCAAGCAGCTTGCGTGGTTAGTTTCAATTCTATTTTCAACCGTCATTTTGAAGAAAGAAAAAAAATCTTTATTTGAGGGAGACTTGTTTTGAATGAGCAGGCTCCATGATGATACGTTTATTAAAGGTACAATCACACGGGTACTGCATGACAGTAAGGGAAACATGTTGGATACCTTCTCATACATATCAGATGAGGCTGTAGGATTTTTTAAGCAGTTGATCTTAAAAATAAGGTAAAATCTTCTACATGTCCAATTCACGATCTTAAAGATGAGGTAAAATTTTTTACATGTCCAAGATTTAGTGAGACTATAAATAAATATGAAGCACAAGAAAAGAACCAAGGTAATAATGCAGATAATAAACTAGTCCAAGATAGATATGGTCAACAAGCATAGATTCTATCCAACATTTCTTGATTTATATATATCTTCATATACGTCTACATAAATACCTACTCATCAAGGAAAAGGATAGGCGAGTTTGGGATTCTTTCATTGCCAGCCTCCTAACATTTCCAAGCAGCTTGCATGGTTAGTTTCAATTCTATTTTCAATGGTCATTTTGAAGAAAGAAAAAAAATCTTTATTTGAGGGAGACTTGTTTTGAATGAGCAGGCTCCTTGCTGATACGTTTATTAAAGGTACAATCACACGGGTACTGCATGACAATAAGGGAAACATGTTGGATACCTTCTCATAGATATCAGATGAGGCGGTAGGATTTTTTAAGCAGTTGCTGGGCACAACTGATGCTAATGTTGAAGCCTACAAGAAAGAGTTGTTAACTGACTTACTCTGGGTATCCTTAACGGATGAGCAGCGAAATGCAATATCACAAAATGTTACAAGGGAAGAAATTAAGGAAGCTATTTTTGCTCAACATAGTGATAAAGCGCTGGGCCCTGATGGTTTCAATGCCCATTTCTCAAGCCTGCATGGAGTATAGTAGGGGAGGATGTCATTGCAGCTATATCATATTTCTTTCGAACTGAAGATATCCTACCTGCTTTCAACTCTACAATAATAACTTTGGTACCAAAAAACCCATCTCCAGCCAGCATCTCTGATTATAGACCAATATCCTGCTGTACTGTTATTTACACGAGTATAACAAGGATAATGGCTACCAGAATGCAACAGTTTCTGCTATCCCTAAACAGCAACAGTCAAAGCACCTTCATAAAAGGGTGAAGCATCACAGACAATGTATTTATGGCGCGGGAATTGGTGAGAGGTTATGGTAGAGCTACCATGTCCCCAAGGTGTGCTATTAAAATTGATTTAAAGAAAGCATTCGATTCTTTAAATTGAGAATTTTTAATCTCAGTTTTAGAGGCAATGGGATTTCTAAGAAGGTTAATTGGTTGGATAAAAAGTTGTCTCACTTCACCAATGTTCTCTTTATCAATCAATGGAGGCTTGGTGGGATATTTTAAGGGGCCAATAGGAGTAAGGTAGGGGGATCCTATGTCACCATACTTATTTGTTATTGCTATGAATGTTTTGGATAGGTTATTGGATAGTGCTGCATTCTATGGCATTTTTTCTTACCATCCCAAATGCAAGAAGGTAAACTTGCCACACTTATATTTTGCTGATAATCTCCTTATCTTCACAAAAGGGAAGTTCAATTCTGTTCAAGGAATTCAAGTCATATTAAAGTAGTTTTATACTTATTATGGACTACAACTAAATAGTGCCAAGAGTGAGATATATTATTCAAGGATTCCTGGAATTGAACTTGAAGAAATCCTGAAAGTCATGGGGATCAAGATGGGAAAACTTCCCGTTAGATATCTTGGGGTTCCACTAGTGCCGCGAAGGCTTACTATGATAGATTGTATACCACTAATTGAGAGGATCACAGCAAGAATTCATAGCTGGGCAGTTAGATATTTGTCCTATGCAGGTAGACTACAGTTGTTCCTATTTGTCCTTTTTAGTATTCATAACTACTGGTGCATCCATTTTGTTTTTCTAAAAAAAGTAATCAAGAGGATCAACCAGCTCTGTTCAGTATTTTTTTGGAAAGGCCAATCAAGCACAGCAAAGGGAGCTAGAGTAAGATGGCAGGCAATATGTGAGCCAAAGTTAGAAGGAGGGTTGAGATTAAGAGATGTTGGTGCGTGGAACAATGCCTATATGCTTAGGTTTCTATGGTCTATCTTTACACAAGCAGGCTTGTTATGGATTGCATGGATACGCATATTTGTGCTAAAAGAAAGAAGCATTTGGGAAATTTCAGAAACTTAAAGTCATAGGTGGTGTATGAGGAAGCTGCTTCAGATGAGAAGTCTTGCAAGCAAATTTCTGACACAAAAAGAAATTGGAATAGTTTGGAATAATAAAGGTTATAGCTACTCGACTGCAAGTGTGTGGGAAGAAATAAGAGAGAGGCAAATGAAAGTAAATTGGCATCGGCTTGTCTAGTGTAAATTTCACATACCAAAGTATGCTGTAATTACCTGGATGGCTATCCTTAATAGGCTCCCAGTGAAAGATCAACTGGTTTCCTAGGAAATTCACACTGCTGGGGGCTGTGTACTCTGCAAGCAAGAGAAGGAGAGGAGAGACTACATTTTTTTCAACTGTAGATACTCTAAGAGGGTATGGCAACAGGTACTGCACCTGTGTAATTTACAGACAGAAGCTGAGGGATGGGAAAATGAGCTTCAGTGGGCTGTTAGTAGGCTACGAGGGAAAGCTTTGGTTCAGTCATACTACGATTGGCGTGGGAGGCGTACGTATACTGGATTTAGGCAGAAAAGAATGCACGCATATACATGTCAGTGGAACTCACAAGGGAGCAAATATTGAGAAAAATCAAAGATGTAGTTAGATTACGATTGATTGGCCTAAAAAATATAGCTTATGATTATGTTAACCAAGAACTATGTGAGAGATGAGAGTTGAGTAGGGACTCATTTGTGGTGTAAAAAGTTCGACAGCATGTATTTGTTGGTTGGTAGCAATTCTATTGCTTATTGGATAATGAATAATAATTACTTATCCAAAAAGAAAAAGATTAAAGAGTACTGCTTTATAAAAGCACATTTTTTGATTGAAGGAAATTGATTTTTTTTTTCATCTTTTCTCTAAGAGAAAGAAACTAGGATTTCATTTGATAATTGTTTGTGCCCAGTTTCGAGTCTGAGGGTACACCTGAAATCACAAAGAAAAAAAGAAAACGGTGAGAAATAAAGGTAGGGAGTATTTTTTGTATTTATACTGTGACGCACAAATAAAAAATTAATATAAAAAAAATTGAATGGAGAAAAAAAAAAAATATATCGATAATAGCTGGATGTCCATATTTATAAGAAGGAAAATGAGGACATTTAGTGGACAAAGTGACAATATCCTAAACATGTCAAGTCAATCTAAATATCTAAAATATTTTTGATTGTTTATTGATAATCTCTAATAAAAGAAAAAGACTTTGTTTATCCATTTAACGACTAAATGTTTCTAATAGTAATATTGTTTGTCCAATATATATATTCAATTTCATCTAAATGTAATTGCATTTATGATCTTTCCCCTAAAGTTGTGGAATATGATAAATTCACAATGAAAGCAAAAGTGTACCAGTTTCAGATAAGTGTTCTCTTTTCATTGATATAATGAGAGAAATATGTTTAAACTCAAGCAATTAGATCTGAACCCAACCCGACTCAACGGATCTAGCCAGATTTACTATCAACTGACTATGTATGTTCTGTCACAAGATTTACTAGGTTTAGTTGTGAAAGTAGTAGTGAAGCTTTTCATTTGACTTCATTCAAGCGTTCTCTTCTTAAACAAGGAAAAGAAATGGTGTGTTTTGATCTTGCTCAAGAACTAGTTTGGGCACCTTTGGTTCGTTGAAGAACAAATTGAATTAGCATTTCCATGTTCTGATAAGAGGATCCACCTTCCTCAATAGCCTTATTTGCAATCTCCCCGAGCTTTTTTGCTCTTTTGCTTCTTTCCTCTCCTATGTTGCTTTTGTCCATTACTTTGTCTATGGCTTGCTTTACTTGTTCCCTTTTCATCAATAAACCAAAGTTCTCTTCCAGTCCCCATGTGACTGCAGCCTCAACTCCCACACTTGCGCCAATTCCCAGCACATCCACAACCAGCTTCTCGTTTAAAAATTGCTCGGCAAACAGTGGGCAGGCTATTATTGGCACACCAGCACAGATGCCTTCCAGGGTTGAATTCCACCCACAGTGTGTTAAGAACCCTCCAATTGCAGGATGAGACAAGATCCATAATTGCGGTGCCCAGCCACGGATTATAAGTCCTCTATCTTTAATCCTCTCTTCAAATTCTTCTTCTGAAATCCATTTCTCTAATCCTTCTGACCTTTTGCCTCCTCTTATAACCCAGATAAATGCCTGATTTGACGCTTCCAGTCCTAAACCAAGCTCCACAAGTTGCCAAGTTGTGAGGCCAGATATGCTACCAAGACAGGAATAAACTACTGAGCCAGGTTTTTTTGAGTCAAGCCAGGGCTTCAAACAATGGTTGTCATCTATTGAGGCCTTCTGACCTCTCTCAGCTTTGTCTGAATTCAACTTGTTGCAAGCTGAAAGCGGACCAATACACCAAACTTTGTCTCCTTTAACTCTTTTATATTCTTTGACATATTCAGTCTCTAGTTCTTCAAAAGTATTGACCACAATTCCATCAGATATTAATTCAACTGCTCTAATGTTATCACGAACATTTGTCAAATCGTTTGAGCCAGGATTCAGGTTTTCAGGCAACTGAGCTTTTGTTAATTCTATTCCATGAGGCAAGCCAGGTATCAGAAAGGACTCAAACTTAGAGACAGCTTCATGCACCTTGGAAACCTCTAGACTATGAGTACAGGAGAAAGAAAAGCAACCCATCCCATCAAAGAAAATCCTTGGAACATTAAACTTGATAGCAGTTTCAACAGTCCAAGGTAGATTCTTACCAGATATTATGCAGCTAGGCCGGGGTTGTAATTCACTAAAGAGTTGCTCAAATGGTTTTTGTAGCATGCTAGCAGCCTTGAAAAAGTTCTTGATCAAGTCTCGAGAAGGAAGCTGGTCCATGTTTTCACACCCCTCTGGCAAGCCAGCCTCATCTGATGGAAATTGGAGCAGGAGAAGTCGGATGTGGAGACCAGACTCCATAGCACGTTCAATGCTGGACTGTAATCTGATGCTGTTAAGGGGTGTGGTAACAATTGAAACAATCACCCTATGCTGTGCCAACAGTCTAGCCATGTCCATCATCGGTAAAAGGTGGCCGGGGGACATTAAGGGTATCAAAACAAAATGAAGCTGACCTAATTCTGAAGCCATGGAGAAATTTGGGTATTGGAGAAACTAATAATGTTAGTCTTCAGTCTCAAAATATGTACGGAAAAGATGATATTTGAAGAAAAATCTATAATTCATCCGTTATTTTATTATATTTGATACAAATAATATATTAAAAATAAAATTTTTTCTAAAATTTTTTCTTTAATGGTGCCTATAAACACATGTCTACTGGATCCATACGCATAAATAATAGCTTTCTGACTTGATGATCGGCTTGGTCGGCTCTTCTTTCATTTTTTTAACGCTTCGTCTGCCACTGCATAGAAATAAATTATTTGTACAACTACCGACGTTTGAACTATATATATTTTTAATTGCAACCCTTTCAGCCGTAACTGCTTTGCTGCAGAAAGTATTCTATGTTTTTTAATAGCATATTTGATGTACAACGTTAAGAATAAGGTAAAATAAAATAATATTATAAATAAAATAAAATAAAATAAAATTTTATATTTGATTTGTATAAAGATTAAAATAAAATAATTTTATTTATTAGTTAAAATTATTTTTAAAAAAATTTATATAATTTTTAATATTATAATAAAATACAAAATTTAATTTTTTTATTTTAAATTTTTTATATTAAAAAAATGATTAATTTTTTATAATTTTATTTTAAATACATATTAAATATGATATATAATACTTATCATTTAATTTTACGTGAAAAATAGATTGAAGGAGACATCAAGCTTGAAGGCTATGTTTCATGGGACATTGGGCATGGAAAATCGAAGGGGTAGACTATTTTCTTTTCCAATGGCAAGGCTACTTTCATATATAGATCCAAATCCTGCCTTACCATTTATCAATAACGGCAGATTTTCCACCGGCAAGCATGGCATTACTCTGTGGCAGGACAGTGGGCGGCAATGCATGTGCAAATGTTGCGTTAGTGCTGAAGTTTCTTAGCCTGTTGCAATTCCAAGATGGGACCGTGGTAGGCAATGGCCACGGTTTAACCAGCAAACAAAACATGCACTTAAACCAAATTGGAGGCTGATGCTCTCATCGTGGGGTCACGTAACTCTAAATGACAAAGCATGTGCCTAACTGCCTATCTTCAATTAGCTAATAATTAATTAAAAATATGGGATATGTGTTGAAATTAAAAATTTACTCTAATAATATTACAAGAGGGAAGTGTGGTAAAAGCAACAAGGAAAAAATGTTCAGAGACAAGCGAGTGAGGCTTATTTGGGTTGTGTTATAAATGCTCTGGCTAAGGTGCTCATTGGCGGTCAGAGTGAAATTTCAGTTTCTAAATCTCGCTTAATTGAATTTACTACCTCAGGTATTATTTTGTGATGAGCCTCTTTAAATAAGGCTTATTGCTATTGATTCAATGATCCCTATAAGACGTGGTCAGCGGTAGCCACGGATACGATTCTCATTCAGCAAATACCAACTCTTTTACGTTAATGTATTATAATTATTTTTGTTGCTTAGTCCATTACAAAAATACATCTTTAAACATAAAACAAAACTGACATTGATCTTTGAAGAGAACCAAAGTGCAGAGCAGGGTGGGCAGAAGACATGCAAATGAATGTGTAATGAGATATATTCCTAATATTTTAAGGTTTATTTTATTGCTGGAAAATTTTTGTTCAATGAGAAATTCAAATACTGTGCCAAACCAAACGTAATATATGTTCAATCAGCCGATGTCTGTACTTCCCACAGGATTTTTAGGTTTCTCTTTTGAACTTTGAAGGAATTATCCAGAAAAACATCTTAATGCAGACCAAAGGTATTTTCAAAGGTATGTGGCTACTGAAACATCTTCATTTTTATAAGCTCCCCCTAAATGAAAGTTTAGGTTTGATACATATTAAGAGGAGCAGTCCTAAACTTATGGTCAAATGTTCATTAATGCAAAAGTTATGATTCTTCCATTTATGGTACCCTTTTAATGGATTATCTTCCACATCTCTGAATCTTTGACTAAAATGATTTTCAATTTATTAACCAGAAAATTATGCCTTCTTTGTTCTTACCAAAGATAAAATGGCTTGCTGTATAATAATCCCATCCCAACCTACTAGTTCCATATGAAAATTTCCTTCTGAAACCTAAAGTTCAATGGATAGTAAAGCAGTTTTCAGTCTTTGCCTCTTATTGGTTATTTCAGGTTAATGTTGTGTCCTTTTGGTTTTCTGTTGATGGTGTCAAAGGCATATTGTCACAACGTTTAGGCTTAGCTCGCTTGATAAGAGAGAAAGTGTATAAAAAAATATTATAATTGAGGGTTCTTCTCTTGTGCATTATAATGTAGAGCATGTAGTGATGTGAATATATAGGTCAAACACCTTAGCTTAATGATTTGGTGTTTTTTTTTATGTGGAAAAAATTTTTTACGTTTGAGCATTTGATTTAATGATTAATATATGAACTTTTTTACTCTTTGAGCTTAATAATTTTTTTTTCGTAAAAAAAAAATTATTTAAATTGTGAACATCTTGATATCTTAAAGAATTTTAAGATTATCTGCCTAAATAGCATTCTCCCTAAAGTAGAGACTTACCCTTGATTGTTAATCTAAATTTTCAGGTATATTTGTGCAATCCGACATAACCATTAACTTCGACAATGAATGCTCATTCTCGGTATGGCTATCAGCCAGCCCCTCCATAGGCGACGCTGATCCTGAGAGGGCACCAGGCACATTGGAAATATTCTCCATGCCAGATACGTGGACTGGTAGCATTTGGGTACGGACCAAGTGCTCCTACGATGCTTCCATGACTAATTTTACTTGTGAGACCGGAGACTGTGGATCTGGCTCAATTGATTGCCAATCCCCACCACCAAAACCCCCTGTGACACTCCTCAATTTTGGTATCAACCAAAACGTGGTCTCTTATGAAGTGAACCTGAACCATGGGTTCAATGTGCCAGTCCGGATTAAGCCAGTAGGCGGCTCATTGGTTGGAGGTTCCGGATCATGCCCCGTGGTAGACTGCATCAAGGATTTGAAAGATGTATGCCCTTCGCCCTTGGTTGCTCAAAACCAAAATGGAGTTTATGTGGGATGCAATAGTCCATGCGATGCATTGAAAGATCCCAAATATTGTTGCACTGGAGCCTTTACAGGGCAGGCTTGTCAGCCTAATGATTATTCAAAAACATTCAAGCAAGTTTGTCAGTTGGCACACACCTTTCCTGGAGATAATAATCCTCCAATCTACAAATGTAGCGGGGCTACTTCTTACGATGTTACATTCTGTCCTTTATAAGCTTGTCGATTCAGCCATGCTAATCAAGCATTCTAAATTAGACATGTAATCAGTGGATGTCAAATGGACAGATGCATTTATGTCATTTTTGTGAGAATAAATCCTGCTTATACAGGAAGAGAAAAAGAACAGTTAATTTAACTTTGTTTTTAAAAAAAAGCATATTATGCAATAGAGCAACGAAGTACAAAAGAAAAGAAGAAAAAGACCGAAACGTGGACCATTTCAGCCGAAGTTATCACGTTGTAAAGGCCTAAGTCATCGATCTTGGATCAGCCAATATCCTTTTTTTTTTTCTCTAGGGTTCCTCTCCCTGGAAACCTTTACTAATTTCTGAACATACAAGCTCTGGCTCAGGTCACCATCAATGACAAAGAAGAAAGCACCAGGGAAAAAGAAGCAAAAGATAAAGGAATTAAACCAAATTGATAATGTTCCCAAGTTTACTAAGCTGCCAAGAAAAGCTGCATCTAAGGCTAAACGCTCTTCATCTTCTTCTTCCCCTGGTTCCCCATCTGCTCCAGGTCTTTCAATCTCTCTCTGTTTTCACGAATTCTATCAGCTTTCATTTTCCAGTTTTCTTTGGGTAGCTTTATATTTGCCGGAGTCACAAATTTTATGTTAGTGAAGAAGAAAAAACTACTCTTGCTTACTAAGAAAGGAATTTTTCCTTAAAGCTTGAAATTTCTTGTGTCATTTATTTGGTGGGTAATTATTAAATTGCGAAATGACCCCAAATGGATATCTTGGATACCATTTGAGGAGAAAGGTTGAAGGTCGTGGCCTGTGGGCGTTTTGTGCATCAATTATGAATAATTATGTCCATGGCTTTTGTTCTACTTGCAACATGTCACCAATTTACATGGATAATTATGTATAAGAACTTAATAAACATATATTTTATGAAATTATTACCTTCTGAAGTTCTTTAAATATGCTGCGTGATTATTCTCTTGTCACTTTCGTCTGAAGTTCTATTACTAAGATGAAGAGATCTTATATCAATAAAGTAAAACATTATGGAGAACTATATCTTTAATCTTGGCACTTTTGGCGCAGGTTCCTTACCAGCATGCTCCTATGACAGAGATGAAGCTTCTAGTGTAACCTTAACTAATTTTGATGACAAAAAGGATGGAAGGAAAAAAGTGCATGACTCGGTTTATTGCAGCAACTACGAGGATAAAAGACTAGGATTCGTGTTGAATTTCTATGAATTTCCAGCAGTAGAAGTCGAATCAGTTGCTCTAAATAAAGTTAATGACCCATGCAGTGGTAGAATTGTCCTGTATGTATAATGCTATGGGCAGTTTTCTGAAGTTTGCTGTCATGTTGTATTTTTTGTTTACTAAAGAATTTTCTGTCTTTTTCTTCTTGAGTAGAAAAGGTGTTGAACAAAAAAGTGATGCAAAGAAATTACAAGTTAGAGGAAGCAATGGTGTTTGCATAACTCCAGGAAATGTCGTTTGGGCCAAAACAGCTTGCCGATTGTGGTGGCCTGCTGAAGTATGATTCTGTTACTTTCTTGTTGTTTCACGATATGAGATATAAGGGATCTTTTTGTTTTTTATATTATACAGTCACGTGCCGGAATTTATAGAATCCTATGACTACAATTTATTTATTAGAGGACTTGCCCTTTTTTCTATCTTTCATTTTTGTTGATATTTTTCTTTCTGGCTGTTGATCTGCTTTTCTTTCGCTCCTCTCTTGCTCCTACAGGCTATCTCATAGTTGCATAGCCTTAAGTAAGCTAAGTTCTCAAATGAAACAATGCTTTTGTTGGGAGCCCGTTGGCACTTTCTTTCAGAGATGAATTAATTACCTAATTTTGTGCAGAATAGTTTGAAATTCTTTTACCCAATGGCTTCCAATTTGGGAAATGAGGTTCTAATTTTTTCACTATGAGTTTCAAGATAGGCTTCTGATACATTTTCATGTTGATGTTTTCTGTTGGGGAAGAAACTTTGTATATGACAAAAGTAGAGCAGACATAAGCAGGTTTAGTGTTTTAAGGCTCCATTTCTATTGACTGATACCTGTAACTTTTCTAGTTATGAGAAGAAACTTTTAGTATCTTCTTTTGATAATTTCCCCTTTGACTTGAAACTTCTTGTTCTGTTAAGGTATGAGCTTATTTGAAGATGAGGAGGATTATTAAATCTTTTGCACATGAAGTAAATAGTTATTTTTTTGTTTTTAGAAATACTATTAAAAGATCTTATTTGACATTTACAGATCATTGGAAAAAAATCCAGTTTAGCTGATTCAAGAATGCAACGAACGGAGGAACTTGTTTTAGTTAAGTTTTATGGGAAACAGAACAGGTAGAGTTCCCCATTGTAAGTTAATGTGCAGCTATCTTAGAACAGTGAAAAATTTATTCTGGTTGATATTTCAGTTGTATGATCTTAAATATTAGCTAATTTTTTTCAGTGCTTGGGTTAATGCAGCAAGGGATCTTTCAATGCTCGAGGATGTAAGTATAGGCTTTGTCTAGCTATGCCAAAATTATCAGATATTGATATAAGCCTAATCAATGTTATTGCTTTCTTAAAACTTGCTTGGAAAGAGTTTTCTTCTCTTCTTTTTCTTTTTTCTTTTTCTTTCCTACCACCTTGTGATATTCATTTGAAGTATTTAAAGGCTTTGGAGGGGAATGATGATAGTTCCCTCCATTCCAAGATTTGTGATTGGAATTTGGTGGTGGTTTTGATAATCATATCAGAAAATGATTTCAAAAAAAATATATATATAGTTTTATAATATAAACCTAGATGAACTTAATGTTATCTTTAACTAAGTTTAGTTCAACCTATGAACAAGTAGCTTAAATGATGTCTCCTTTAAAAGTCTGTCTAATAATCTGCCCACTCTATCTTTTTTCTTTTTGCCAGTGCTTTGACGAAAGGAGCTGCAATCCAATGGAAAAATTTCAAGATGCTTTGAAACAAGTATTTGATGATTTCTGTGAAATATGCAATTCGTTTTCATTGTATCTTTTTTTCAACCACTGGAACTGAATTCTGGCCTAATTGCAGGCATTAGTACAGAGGAAGGAACATATAAAATCATGTATGCAGTTGCCTGGAAGCCCTGATTCTTCCACTCACTCTGAGCAGCAAGACCAAAAATCTGGTATTTGTTGCATTTGTCTCTAACTTAGGCTTTTAACCTTCAACCAAGCTTGAAAACTCAAGATTTCTTTGTCTTGTTGCCTTTTCTTTAAACACTTCCATGTGTCCAATTCCTTCACAATATCATGTTTTACCGGCAAACATTTTTTAAGGCTAATCAAACTTAATACCATTCCCAGAAAGGTACATATTCATTCTTATAGGTGTATCGTGTCTTTTATCCTAAAACTGCCATTCTTCAACTGTAGCTAGAGCCTTGATAGCTTACTGAACTGATAAACTAAGTTTGTGTAGTTTGACTAGCTGGCCTCATTAGTTTGATGGTAAGAGCATCAGGCTGTTAAGTGCTTGTGCGGTTCGAGTGAACCCCATTCTCACAGAATTGCTGGCTTCAATCTTCACCCTATTACATTCCTTCCTTCCCGGACAAGCAAACACTGATTACTTTTTCCTGCCTTCTTATCAATCTCCAAAGTCTGTTTAAGCCTTTAATGCCTTTTCTTTCCATTGGGTTTACTAGAGAAACTACCATTGTTGTTATCATGACCCTACTTAATATTGGACAGGGAAATGGACTTCATCTACCTCAAGCAAAACAGGTACTACTTTATTCAAACAAGGAGGTAGTAAGAAGGAACAAAAGCCTACAATTCACCTGGATGTGAGTTGCCACTCAAATTTTGACAGGCTCGCCTTGAAACTACTTGCTAGTTGCTACCATTAATGGTTTTATTTATAACATTCTTTTGTAGGATGCTACATTTCCATTGACATCTGGTAAAGGAGCTCGCCGGCTAAAGATAATGCGGTACCTTGGTCTCACAGCTCCAAGGGGTTCTCCCTTCTAATTGATCACTCCTGTAACAATAGCCTACAAATTGTTATAAAATTTTCCAATTTTGAGTTTATCTTCCTTCTAAGGCATATAAAATTATTGAATATTGATGTTTATTAAGCCCATTATTTGCTAATTTTATACGTAAAAATGCATTGCTTAAATGTGAAAACATATGTATAAACCCCATTAGGTCCATTACCATCATTATATTTCTTTCATTGCGCTTAAATTATTTATTATATTAAACAGGTAAAATAAGTCATACTTAACTCCATTTATGAAGTTATCTTTAAAAGATAATATTTAAATTCAAATTTTAATATTTATAATTTTTTTATTCTCAAATTGTAGTTTTCTTTAGTTTAAAACAGTTATCATAGCCTCTGCCAAACTTTTATTTTTTTTCTTTTTCTTTTATTAAATTATGCAAATAAAAAAATGTTGTGAATTGCAGGATTAAGATTTTGTTAATTTATATATATTACTAGATTTATATTTAATGCATTGTCAGTATATAATGTTATAAATACAGCATAAAATGTTACATTATCATTAATAAATTTTAAAAAATAAATATTTAAAATTTTAAATATTTAAGTACATTAAAATAAATCAATGATGTGATTGATGATTTATGATGTATCAATAATGAATAATATCTATATATATATTGACATTATATTATTTTCAGATTTATTTTATCAACGGTTAAAAACAACTCGGCCCTAAAAAGGATAAAGAGAGGCGATGTAGGGTTACAAATTTGGTCAAACTTGGTTTTGAAGAAAGCACATTTGGGTCTTTTCATTTATAAACGGTTTGGGAGAAAGCCCATTGGGTTCTCTCTGACCCAAAAACACGACCGTTTCTTTCGGATTAGATCTGATCCTGAAAACCAACAGAAAAAGCGGGAGAAATCAAATCGAGACGGAAACGGAACAAGCCACGAGCCACGTGGCCTTAACGAACAGCCTGTATGTCCCCTTCCTGTCATTTCCTCCTTCCTTTTTCGTCCATCACCATCTCCCTCAAACTCGATTACTTTCTCCTTTTTAGTGGGTTTCCTTTTCCTCTGCTTGGATGCCACATTTACTTTTCTCTTCAATTTTATAACGCACAATTCCATGGCTTCTTCGAGCTCCCGCGGGAGTTCAATTCCCGCTCCAGGTACATTCAATTCAACATTCCCCTTTAAATTACTGTTTATAAATTGTTTTAATTTTTTTAATTTTTATTTTTAAAAAAAAAAGCAGAGGCTGTTCGATTTCTCGTCTCCTCGCTTGCAGATGAATCTCCAATGGTCAAAGAAGCTTCCATGGCTTCTCTTAAAGACATTTCTGCACTGTATCTTCTTTTTCTTTTTTTTTTTAAAACAATTTTATATAATTCAGTTTTTTTTTTTTTAAATTCTAATTTGAACTGGATTATATATTAGGAACCCTCTTCTTGTCCTCGACTGTTGCTCCGCCGTTTCTCGAGGTGGCCGTAGGGTAATAATTCTCTTCTTTTGTTTCTGTTGTTTCGATTTAGAAAATTGGAGTGCGATTAATATTTAAAATTATTGGATACTTATTGTAGAGATTTGGCAATATGGCTGGAGTTTTTCAAGTAATGACATTCGGAGTTCGAGCTTTAGATAAAAAGGACATTGATGCTTCTTATATTGGCAAGCTTGCGAAAATTGCCACCGCCGAGATCATCTCTTCCAAGGTAAATATATTTCTTGTTTCTCTTGTTGCATTAGAGTTAGTAACATAAAAGTTATAACTAGAAGGCGCGTTCTCGCTTATAGGCTCAGGAATTTGGCACGAATTAGGTTGCCTGCTTTTCGTATATTTTCTTATAATGGGTTGCAATTTTGGATTGGCTTGGTGGCTTTTAAATTTTTGTGGTACAATGAGAACAAGTAATCAAAATGTGGTCTTTTGCAATTGGCAACAGGAAATGTTGGGTTTACCTGTTCTGATTGTTGAGTTAATGTTTTGATTTGTGGATGATCTTTTTAAGGGATCATATATATATATATATGTGTGTGTGTGTGTGTGTATGTATATATATATATAGATATACACACACATACATATATATTATATCTTCTTTTTATTTTATAAAAACTTTATAGCCCTTCCTACTGTTTTTGTGCTGCTTGCATCAATGATTCTCCTTTGGTAAGCTTCTAAATGACCACGTTCTCAGTGATTGAAACTTGAGTCCTCCGAGAAGTCTCAAGCTCTAACCATTGTGGTGTCTCCTTGGGCTCTTGGAAAATAAAATATTAGTTTGTATTGGCTGACACTATAGCTCACGTTGGTACTTGGCTTATTAATCCAATTCTGCACATGCTTCATTGTAGGCAATAGTTGTTATTGGATTGGAATTCATAATTTGCTTGTTTTGCTCATGGTTATATAGGAACTCAAAGCAGATTGGCAAAGGGCAGCAGCAAGTCTACTTGTTTCAATAGGCTCACATCTGCCTGACCTTGTAAGTCTATTGCTTGCAGTTTGGTTTATAGTTTTTAATTTTTGCTGTTACTTTACTTTTCTGAAACTGTGTCTCGTTTTATTATGTTTATATATTGCATAGGAAAAGTATTTCCTTATCTGCTCTCTGTCTCCTCTTCTTATTTTCTTGTTTTATTTTCCTTATCAAGTTCATTGCTTAAACTATATATATTTAGTCATTTATCATGGCCCATCCTGTTTTGGCAGATGATGGAAGAAATATTTCTTCATTTGTCAGGGCCAAGCTCAGCTTTGCCAGCTATAGTTCAAATACTTGCAGACTTCGCTTCTGCTGATGGTTAATCACTTGCCTATGTGGTTCTTTGTGCTTTTTTGAACTTTAATTATCTATGGGTTATTGCAATTTCTTTGTTTAATGAAAGATTTTTGTACTTTATTTTATTCAATCAAGCTTTGCAGTTCACTCCACGTTTGAAAGGTGTGCTTTTACAAGTTCTACCTATCCTTGGAAATGTAAGAGATGCCCACAGGCCACTATTTGCAAATGGTAATATATATGTTCCCTCACTATTTTTCTAAAAATTAAGTTATTGAATAATGTTAAGAGCACTGACTGGCCTTATTGATTTCTCTTGAAATCTTTTAATGTTTTTACATTTCAATCTTTGCTAGTATCTAGATTTGATGTTAGCATAGTTCCTTATGTCTTTCAATTCTGATTGAAGTTTCCTTCTATGGAGCTTGAACTTCATAACCTTCTTCAACACTTGAGATTTAATTAATTGTTTATCTTTATAAGATTCTCTGCTCTGATATGGGAGCATAGCTGGTGAAAAAAAGTTGGTTCTTTTGACCCATTTTTTCTTTAAACATAGCTTATTAATTTATGTTGCTTGCTTTATGTTGGTTTTCATCTTTCCATGTTTTCCCACATACAAAATTTCTCTGGGTTTGATGTTCACCCTTTTTTTATCCTTAGATGACTTTGTTGTAAATATATGTTTCACATGCATTATGCACTTCTTCTCTTGATAGCTGGCTAACCCATGATGATATGTTCTTTTTTACTCTCCTAGCTTTTAAGTGCTGGTGTGAAGCTGTCTGGCAATATAACGTTGATTTCCCTTCTGATTCCCCTATTGATGGTGACGTCATGTGAGATACGGCAATACACATTTTATTGGTGTCATTTTGCTGATGCTTTATATCATATTCTGATAATGTAATGACTAAAAAAATGTTGTATTTATTACAGGTCATTTCTAAATTCTGTTTTTGAACTTTTATTGAGAGTTTGGGCTGTTTCACGAGATCCTAAGGTTTGCTAACTCAATATATTTGTTTATATATTTATATATTAGAAACCTAAAATTACAGATATTATTACTGTTTTATTATGTTATTATTGTTGTTTGATTCTGGAAAACCCCATGTACTCGATTTGTTTCTTAATTCCTCTGTGCTCATCCAAAAAGAAAAAGAAACACTTAGAATGTGAAGACTGCAAAATTCTTTAAGCAAAATGACAATAAACGAAAAAATATATCTGTCACTAATAAATACCTTTTAATTTTGTTTGTTAATAATGTCTAATTGTCCTGTTATGTTGTATCTTGTTTTTTGGATCTAAAGTAAATTTGTTGCTCATTGTTGACTATATTCTTATTTGAACTAGGTTCGAATATCTTCTGTGGAAGCATTAGGTCAGATGGTTGGTCTTATCACCCGTACTCAATTAAAGGCAGCTTTACCAAGACTTGTCCCTACTATATTGGAGTTGTAAGATTAAAATTTTAGTTCAAAGTACAAATTACATTGTTGTAGGCTGTATATTTGATGTATAGTAGTTTTATATAATGTAGTACTTTGGAGTTTCTATTAGGCATGTATATTTTGCACACATACACTAGCAGTTATTACTAGTAAACAGACCTAATATATTTTTAAACTTAAACTTCAACATGGACTATAATGGATATTTTCTTTTTCTTTTAATCAGGTATAAAAAGGATCAAGATAATGCACTTATTGCTACCTATAGTCTCTATAATCTCCTAAACGTTTCCTTACTTTCAGAAACAGGTCCTCCTTTGCTTGATTTTGAGGTAAAGCCCTTATCACTCTTCTGTTTTTGTTTTCTTGTATTTACTTACGTTAATAATTTTTCATTGCAATTTATATTTACTTAGTTTTTTCTTGTGCAAAAACTTCTAATGATTTCTAGTGTAACATCATAATTCTTCCTAGATATGGTGGAAGAACTTCAAGAATTCCTTATGTCTGTTAAATAGGTTATTAAGTCATTTCTCTGTTTTCTCTTACAAGCAATGGTTTTGTTTGGCACAACCAATGGAATGTCTTATCTTTATAATTTTTTTAACTATATTTTAAGCATTCATTCTTCTTTCTCAGTCATGAACATAGTTGCTAGCCAAACAGAGATCTGAAAGTGTCCAAGAGGAATGTTCAAAGATAATGAAATCTGGTTATTATATGAGAATTAGTCAGTGTTTTTCTTCCATTATTAGACCTTTTCTGGATGTTACTCACCCTTCTGCCTTTCTGATGTTATTAAATGCTTTTATTTAATAAATTTCTAAGGATGAAGTCTCTAATATTATTTTTAAACAAGAAGCAACTTTTGAAAGTGTTAGTTGGTCTTATCTGATGTTGATTTTGATTTAATTTGGGGTTTGGTGACTGATTACTTTTAGATTGGGTACTTTGACATTGTATGAGAGCCTACATCTTATATTGTTGCATTCATTATTTGTTTGCTCAGTTGTTGCCCCATTTATGTAGTCTGTATGATAGGTATGTGGGTTAATCACTGATTTGATTGTAGCATGGGAATATTGGCTTCGCTATAAATTAGAAATAGAATAGTTGTGGTTATTGAATTTCCTTTATACCAGCTAGTTTCTGTCCAGATCCTTCTGTATGGAGATAGGATGACTTTTAGGATCTATTTTTTCTGTACTTCTCCTTTACTGAATATGCTTATGAGTTAGTGCTTGTTCAGAATATTTATTACGTACAGAGAAAAGAAATGCTGCTTTGTACTTATTTACTCTTCTCCCAATTTTAGATTTTCCCCAATGCCTAAGGTGAAAAGAAAGGGAATAAATTGTTATTTGTTGTGTCCTTTCTATCATTTATTGGTTGCCACTCCACCCCTTCCTGTTTTATTTTCCCTTTTTCTGTTCAACTAATGTTTTTGTATGTACTAGTTGGGCAGCATTTTTTTTTTCTTGATGGATGTTTCATGTTGTATGCAGGAGCTCACAGTTATATTATCAACACTCCTCCCTGTCATCTGCATGAATAATGACAGTAAAGAGCATTCAGATTTCTCTGTGGGACTGAAGGTATAATTACACAGTGCAAGGCCATCTTTTGCTAATGATGTTTATTACTTGAACATGACAAGTTCTGTTTCTTCTACTTGTCATTAGGTTTCATTTCTTTTCCACATCATAATTTGTATGCTTTGTGTTGCAGACATACAATGAAGTACAGCGTTGCTTTTTGACGGTTGGTTCTGTATACCCTGAGGATTTATTTTCTTTTCTTCTGAATGTGAGTATACACATTTCAAGGCAAGGTGCTTCATTTTTGCTGGGGAAAGTTTGTATCATCTGGAAAGTGGCATTTCTTATTGATATGGCATCGATGATTGTACTGTTTATATTTCATTGTTGGATAAGTAAAAAGATGTAGTTTTGTTTTCTGAATAGTGGTGATAGATAATTAATTTCTTGGCATACATTTTGTCTTTCTGTTTTTTTTTTTTTTTTTTGGCTACCAGAAATGTAGATTAAAGGAAGAGCGTTTAACTTTTGGTGCACTCTGTGTTTTGAAGCATCTTTTGCCCAGGTTTATTTCTTTCTTTTGTCTTTATTTCTGTTTATTAGTTATCTTACATGACTTCCTTGCATTTACTTTAAGGTCATCTGAAGCTTGGCACAATAAAAGGCGTTTGCTAGTGGATGTTGTGAAGTCCTTGCTAGATGAGCAAAATTTAGGCATCCGAAAGGCTCTCTCTGAGGTATGGTGTTATATAGTTTTATAGCTTACGGTTCAAAATGCTATTAATCAAATATACGTTCTTAATCTCACTGGTTTTTGATCCTGTTACCATCATGTTAGTTGATTGTGGTGATGGCTTCACATTGTTACTTGGTTGCGCCATCAGCAGAGCTCTTTGTCGAATATCTTGTACGGCATTGTACTTTATCAGAACATGATAGACTTGATCTTGAAACCTCCCAGGTAAGCTTTGGCTCCTGCTGTATCAATTATAGTAAAACAAATTGGATGTTTTACTTTACAATCTTAAAATTCGGTGTCAGATGTTGATTTAATTTGATTGTTGTTCACAAAAGTAGAAGAATTTAAATGATATAATAAAATTGAAGAAAAAGACAATAAATTAATGATAATAAATTGCACTAATATCTTCTTGTGAAGTGCAGTTATTTCATGTCATGATAAGTCATATTTGTTGAACCATTGACAGCGCTTAAATGTCACTCAAACGGTCGAATTTGGGCCTTAATTTACATATTTTACTTTGAAACATCTTAGGATTATGTAAAGTGCTGTAATGTATAAGTCATGATAGTATTTACTGTCACTATTGTTTTCTCAGGTGAAGATAGGATCAATTCGTCCAACAGAATTAAGGGCAATATGTGAAAAAAGTCTTCTTCTTCTTACTATCACAATTCCTGAAATGGAGGTGTACTAGCTTCTCCCTTCTTCAACCATTAAATCTCTAATGAGGGTTCTTACGTTGACAAAGTGAAAATCAAAATGTTATCTTTAATTGATATCAAGGTTTTATGCAGCACATTCTTTGGCCTTTTCTGTTGAAGATGGTCCTTCCTCGGGCTTATACTGGTGCAGTTGCCATGGTAATATGCATCTTAAATAATTTTAAGTCCTCATAGAATTTTCATTTTCATGCAGTGCACACTTTTATGTTGTTTTGGCTTTACTTCCACCCTCTATTTTCCTGTTTCCTCTATTTTATTGTTTTGTGCATGTTATGCACACCTTTTAGGTTATAATGCACTGAATTTAATCATTTTTAATGACTAGTTTTCATTTATGCTGCTGCTTAGGTATGCAGATGCATTGCAGAATTATGCAGACATAGATCTTCTTATAACAATAATATGCTTGGTGACTGTAAAGCTCGTGGTGATATTCCAAATCCTGAGGTAATGTGTGCTTATCGTATGATATGTTATAAGTTTGCTTTTGTTCTTTAGTATATGAAAGTAAATCTCTTCCATTCTACATATATATTCAGGAGCTGTTTGCACGCTTGGTGGTTCTTTTACACAATCCTTTGGCGAGGCAGCAGCGGGCAAGTCAGATTCTGACAGTAAGCATATATTAGACTTGAATTAACTTATATCACTTACTGAACATTGACAAGTTAAAGCAGCTTTAAAATATGGCAGTAATTGTGCTTGTATTCAATTTGGAATATCAGACCAGTGGATTGGAAGAATTTCTACATACAATAGGATTATTTTAAAGTTTTATAAAATTGGGAAGAAAACATTCAGTTTCTCTCTTTTCATGCGACCCCCAGTTTTATATCACTTCTATGCACTGTGCTTTAAGCAGTTTTTCTAGTCAAATATACATGAAAAGCTCAATGCATGTAAAGCTCAATGCATGGAAATTTACTTGGTGGTTTTTTTTTTTTTTTGGTTGAAATTAAAAGCGTACAGCAGTTATTCAAGTCTACTAATTTGATTTTTTTTAGAGGTACAACATGGTTGTTCCAATTGGAATAAATTCGCATTGTTAGATTGATAAATAGTCTTGTCTTCTTTTTACCATTTGAACTGTTTACAGGTCCTTTGTTATTTGGCACCTCTGTATCCAAGGAAGGCCAACTTGTTTTGGCAAGATGAGGTACACCCTCATTTATTAGAATTGAGTTAGAAGTGAAAGTTTATGTTTGAGTTGAAATTTTATTTTTTTAGGAACAAGAAATTTAATGGTGCATGAAGTTTTTTTGAGAAATTAGTAGAGATAAAAATGTAGATGTGTCAAAATTGTTTCATATATACTGAGTCATTAAATGTTAAATGTGTGACTGCAACAAAAATTAAAACACTTAAATAGGGTGACAATTCCATTTATTTGTTCCTGGCTACAATGATGTTAATTGTATTTGTTGAAAAGCTAAGAAATAAAACTGTGTGAAAAACTTAAGAATAAAACTGAATGTATATTGAAAAACTGCTTATAAAGAATTATACAACTATTTAGTGGGTAAACTAGGAAACTAAATCTTCCTAAAACTAATTATATAATTGAGGGATTGTCTATCCTAATTTTCTGTCCTTAATTCTTAGGATACAAATACTTAATTCTAGAGATACAAATATAAATATACAGATTACAATATTATAATCAGCTGTAAATAAGTTTTTTCACACACTCCCCTTCAAGCTGGTGAATAGGTGTTTTCCATTCCCAGTTTGGAAATAATTTCTTGAAATGTTGCATTGCTGAGACCTTTAGTCAACACATCTGCAAGTTGACCCTTGGTTGATACATACAGTGTACAAATCAACTCACTGTCTAGTTTTTCCTTTATGAAATGCCGGTCTACTTCAATGTGTTTTGTTCTATCATGTTGCATAGGATTGTGTGCAATATTTATTGCAGACTTGTTATCATAGTAAAGTCTCATTAGTCCATCCCACTTGATCTTCAAGCCTTCTAGGATAATCTTTAACCATAGTAGTTCACAAATTCCTTGAGCGATTGCTTTGAACTCTACTTCAGCACTTGATCTTGCTACCACATTCTGTATTTTATTCCTCCAAGTCATTAGATTACCACCAAGAAAAATGTAGTAGCCTGAGATGGATCTTTTATCAGTTATTGAACCTGCATAATCCGTATCTGTATATGCCTCTAGAACTAGTCCCGAATTTCTTTTGAATAAGATACCTCTTCCAGGATTGGCCTTCAAATAGTGCAATGCATAGTAGACAGCTTGTAGGTGCATTTCTTTAGGACTATGCATAAATTGACTTATCACACTCACAATATATGCTCTATCAGGTCTAGTATGCGAGAGATAAATGAGCCGTTCCAACTAATCTCTGGTTCATCTCTTTATCTATAGCAGCATCTTCATTAGCTTATCCAAGTTTATGATTAGGATCTATAGGGGTATTTGCAGGTTTACATACAAAGTTCCCAGTTTCTTTCAAAAGATTCATCACATATTTCTATTATGAGATGAAAAACCTATGCCGTGAGTGAGCTACTTCAATTCCTATGAAGTACTTAAATCTCCCTAGCTCTTTTATCTTAAATTCTATAGCCAAACACTATTTTAGAGATTCTCTTTTCATCATCTCCGGTTACAATTATATCATCAACATATACTAATAAAACTGTGACTCTTCTTGAATCAGAGTGCTTGATAAACAATGTGTGATCTCCTTGACTCTGCTTATATTCCATCGCTAGCATCACTTTAGCAAATCTCCCAAACCAAACCCTAGGAGACTATTTAAGGCCATATAAAGCTTTTTTCAGCTTGCATACTTTGTTTGCTTCTAGATGACCTCCAAATCCAGGTGGAACCTTCATATATATTTTTTCTTCCAAATCATCATGTAGAAAAGCATTCTTTACATCAAATTGTTGAAGCTGCCAATTGTAATTTGCAGCCAATTATAACAAAATCCTAACTGTTTTCATCTTGGCAATTGGAGCAAAAGTTTCTTGATAATCCACTCCATAAGTTTGAGTGTAGCCCTTAGCCACCAACCTAGCTTCATACCTTTCAACAGTACCATCCGTCTTGTATTTTATAATGAAAACCCATTTACACCTAATTGGATTTTTTCCTTTAGACAACTCTACCAGTTACCATGTCTTATTTTTCTCTAGGGCCTCCATTTCTCACTGGATAATGTCTCGGATAATGTAGTTGCAATAGAAATAGTGTTTTGGCTCATAAGAAAATTTTTGTGGGAAGGTGAGAATTTTTCGAATGACACAAAATTAGAGATTGGGTATAGTGAATGCTTAGTACATTCTTTGGTTCCTTTCGTAATAGCAATAGGCTGATCATAATTCACTAATTATAGTTTTAGGAGATTCATGCTCATTTTGAGAAACAGAGTCAAAGATTGTAGTTATCTCATTTTCAGAGTTAGGATCAGGTTATTGGACTTGCATTGGTTCAGGATCTGGAACTTTCCTTCTTAAGTAAACCTGTAATTCCTTTATAGAATCAAGAATAATATTATCCTTTATCACATCTTCTATGTTTGGAATGGGTTCAGACTCAAATTCAGTGTTTAACTTGGACTTAGAAGAAATAGGTTTAGATTCAGAGGAATTAATGGGTGAAAATGTTGAAAAGGAGGACAAGTCAAGCAAAAGAAGTCTTTGTCTTTATCTTCCATGAATGAAGTCTCCATTTGAAGATAAGGTTGAGTAAAAAATGGTTTACTTTCTTCAAAAGTGACATCTGCGGACAAATAGAATTTTTTGGTAGGAGGATGATAGGACTTATACCCTTTCTGAGTTGATGAATACCCCACAAAAATGCACTCAATTGCTCTAGGATCCAACTTCCCCCTGTTATGACTGTGGACATGAACAAATGATGTACAACCAAATGTCCTAGGTGTGAGGTTGTTTGTGGTATTAAAGTTGGGATAAAATTGTGAGAGTAGTTTCATAGGAGTTTTAAATCCCAAAACTATTGAAGGTAACCTATTTATAATGTATGCGGCATCGAGAACAACTTCCTCTCAATAGGATTTAGGTACGTTTGCTTGAAAAAGTAAAGCTCGGGTTGTGACTAGTAAATGACTGTTTTTCCTCTCTGCCACTCCATTTTGCTGTGGAGTATTAACACAAGATGACTCATTGATAGTCCCTCCTTTCGGATATAGGTAGATAAACTCCGGTTGAAATAGTCTCTTGCATTATCAGACCTAAATCTCTTGATTCACTCAAAATTGATTTTGGATCATGTTTTGGAAGCTTAAAAACACACTATTCACATCTGATTTGGATTTAAGTTAAAACATCAAAGAGACCCTAGTACAATCCTCTATGAAAGAAACAAATCACTTTGCACCAGAAATTTTTGAGGGACCTCATATGTCACTATGAATCAAGTAAAAAGGAATAGAACTTCTTTTATTGCTAACTGGAAAAGACACGTCTATGCTTTGTAAGTTCACAAACACCATAATGAAAATTTTCGGCATTTAATCCTTTGAGCAAATAAAGAAACATGTTTTTCAAAGTTCCCAAAGAAGGATGTCCAAGACAAAAATGATAAAACTAGATTTTGGGAGATTTTTCAGAAAGAAATGACAAAGGTAAATTATTCTTGATATTACTTGTGTTGTTTGATGCCTCAAGATAGTATAGTTCATCATTCTCCTTAGCAAGTCCAATCCTCTTCCCTGAATTCTGGTCTTGAAATTCACAAGAGGAGGGATAAAAAAATCACTTTGCAGTTCTTGTCTCTAGTAAGTTTTTGTATAGATATCAGATTCGTAGACAATCCAAAAACATGAAGAACATTTTTAAGAACAAACGAGGGATTAATTTGAATATCTCCTAATCCTGCCACTGTATTAAGTGAACCATCTGCAACAACAATTTTATTATTGCTAGGACACAGGATATATGTACTAAACTTTTGTGAGGAATGTGTCATACAATCTACAGCTCTTGAATCAATGACCTAAGAACTCGTAATAGGCTTAACTAAGATGTTTAATCCTGAGCACCAGAAGCTTTACTTGGACTAGAAACCTTACCCAAAGAACATACCCCAGTAGGCTTTTCAAGAGTTTTCGATAGGCTTCTTAGTTTCTCAATCTCTTCTCTATCCAACTCTCTTTATTCTCGAGACTTTTGTATTACTTCGGTGGTTTTACCAGTTGTCACTTTCTCAAATCGGGTAATAGTGGCAGATTCTGCTATCTCTGGCATGGTTATCTTTCTCATGACTAAAACAAGTCTTGATAGTAAAGGTTTAACCAGAAATGATTCTAGGCAATGAAGGCTAAAGAAGGAAAAAAATGAGACTGAAAGATTTAACAAGATTTGGCTAAAGGCCTGAAACTATGGAATTCAGCAATGAAGGCTAATTTTCTTCCCAAGAAGAGCCTAGTTTTCTTCAGCAGAAAATTAATATTTTTATCCTAATTTTCTGTCCTTAATTCTAGGAATACAAATACTTAATTCTAGAGATACAAATATAAATATACAGATTATAAGATTACTACCAACTGTAAATAAATGTTTTCCCACAGTATTTTATCATGAAATATTAGCCTAAAGGCTTTAAAATATATCAACATATCGTGCAGCATATTAAGGATAAAGATTAAAAAATAGTATATTTATGAGTAAAAAGCTTATTCTGTAGTTAGATCAATGCTTTATTGCTTCAAGTTCATTATGTAGAGTTCTATCCCTTGTGTACTTGTTGCCTAAAGCTTTAGTAGATATGCAAAATTCTTATTTCCTAATTAAACAAATTATTGGTCATGCATGAATCAAAAGTTAGCAAAAGCAAGCATGCTCTAGTATCTAATTGCGTATTATCTTTGGTAAGCTCTAGATTCCAAAAATGAAGGCGTATGTTAGTGACCCAGAAGATCTCAAGCTGGATCCTTCCTATCAAGAGACCTGGGATGACATGATAATCAATGTAAGGTTTTCTAACTAATAAATTATTCATGTAATTACTCTATATTGTTTGTTCACATGGTGGAAACATGTCCTCCAGAGAAAACTTTGTTTTGACATTGGACCTTGCAGAGTGGGGAATACATAATATACTTTTTCCTATGCAAATGAGAAATGGAATTTACTCTTGATTGCAATATAACAACAACAAAGGAGGGGAAAACACTATAAATTCCTCCTTATGTGCTAAGTACCATTAGAAATATCTCATTATTCTTTTTTTGCAGTTTCTTGCAGAATCTTTGGATGTGATTCAAGACACTGATTGGGTGATTTCTTTGGGAAATGCTTTTACCAAGCAATATGCACTTTATACGCCTGGTGATGAACATTCATCATTCCTTCACCGGTATTTGTTCTGAATTTTGCTTTCTTGAATTCACTAAAGAAAGGAATCACCTATTTTTTTAGGTGGGCTGGAATGGGTTTAAAATATGGCGAAAAAGGGAAAGGTTCTTGTATTATTTTTGTCTATTAGGATTTAAGGACTAGAGGGGGAATGGAGGGAAGGAGAAGAGGAGGTATGGAGGAAAAGTGGAGAAGGAAAAAGGAGAGGGTACTGTTCTAGGGATGGATTGCTTAATAAAAAAAAAAGAATGAATGAAAGCAAAGGGTATATTGTAAACGTTGTTTGGTTAGAGGAAGGAAATGATGACTTTTTATACTTTGACAAGCATGCCAATTTAAGTTAAATTATGCATAATTTTTTCCACCTTCAAAAAAAATCTTTATTTTTTAAATTTTAACGTAGGACAATAGTACATTATTTCCTTTTAATCTTTTATTTACTATTGAATGACTGTGCTTAAGAATGGAGGCTATCCTAACATCTTAGCCTATAGTTATGCATTCAGAGTTACAATTTTCCTTATCCTAGCAGCTGCACGGAAAACCTTATGGAACTGACACAATTGCCAGGAAGTTGTCTGTTATATTGATCTAACATACATATGTATGAGATATTGACGTTAAATGTTTGATCTATTCAAAAAGTTTTTCAAATTATTCTAGAGGAATTGAAGTCTGGTTTGAATTGAGATCTGGCCACCCTGCTTCAGCCCGTTTTAGGAACAGTGCCAAGTGAAGGCAACATCCAACTGGAATATGCAACAGCTTGAGCCAGGGGGTTTTGCATGTAGTGGTTCCTTATTCAGGATTGAAATTTACCTTGGTTATTGACTCATTCTGCCTATCATTTTTATCTGTGAAAACTATTTGTAAGGCAATTTTATTGAATTATAAGTTTTCTTTATATTTCTAGAAGCATCCAGGAAATTTTCTTTTGAAGTTACTGATGTTTCTCTGGAATCATGTCCAATATCGAATCACTGTACTGATTATGAGCTTTAGATTTCTCTCTCTTACTAACTTTCTGGCAATTTCTTTAACTAGCAATGACCTTCCACTTAAATATTGCTAGTATCTGATGTTAAGGTTCTGAGGTTATTCACTCTTGTATGGACTCCCTAAAGTTCACATCGTTCTGTTTTTTTGTAGAATCAAAGCTCAATGCAAAATCCTGAACTCTCTGAAATGTTTTCCCCTCTGTTTGCAATCTGTGTTGCAGATGCCTGGGTATGCTTCTTCAGAAAGTTAATGATAGGGCTTATGTTTGTGGAAAGATTGACTGGATGTACAAGCAATCTAATATTGCTATTCCGACCAACAGACTTGGTTTAGCCAAAGCCATGGGATTGGTAGACTTGAAGCTTTTTTAATAATTTTTCTTTGTAGTCTTTTTTAATGTTTATCATTTATAATTTTCGTTCTTTCAGGTTGCAGCATCCCACTTGGATACTGTGTTGGATAAGCTGAAAGACATTCTAGATAACGTTGGTCAAAGCATATTTCAAAGGTGTGGCGCTTAGAACCACCTTCCATTGGCAAAACCATAAAACGTGAAGTTTGGTTTACATGTGGATTTTAATAGTTCATGCACTTTCTCTTCAAAATTTGGAGAGAATAAAATCCTAAGCTGAATGGCTTTGCTTATTTTACTTGTTTACTATATATATAATCCTTGTCATGTGCTAAAACTGAAAACTCAAAGCAACACTTCTTTAGAACTACTGTTATTTTCATTTAAGTCATTTTATAAATTGATTATTTTTGTCAACTTGTATAAGAATGTTATCAACTTCCATCAATTTTTAAGTTTCAAGGTTGTGCATATTCCAAAAAATTTTGATCTGAAGTTTGAGGCTTTCCTACTGCAGGTTTTTAGCATTCTTCTCTGCAAGTTACAGAACAGAAGAATCTGATGATGTACATGCTGCTTTGGCTCTGATGTATGGATATGCTGCGAGATATGCTCCATCAGTGGTTATTGAGGCTAGAATCGATGCGCTTGTTGTAAGGAATTTTATCCTTTGGGCTCCTTATAGCTCTATGAATTCTGTATTGATATATGTCACATCATTTTTACATGTTTAGCCTCTATCACTAAAGCATTAACCCTTTTTTATTTAGATAGCTTTCAAGCTGCATGTTTTAAAACCATTAAGCTAGGGTAGGTACTGGTTCATCCCATCATACATGTTACTCACTGTGGGAAAACACTTATTTACAGCTGGTTGTAATCTTGTAATCTGTATATTTATATTTGTATCTCTAGAATTAAGTATTTGTATCCCTAGAATTAAGGAAGATTTAGTTTCCTAGTTTAACCCCTAGTTAGTTGTATATAAACCTAAGATTCTTGTATAATTCATATAAGCAGTTTTTCAATATACATTCAGTTTCCACATGGTATCAGAGCTTTAGGCTCTTCTGGGGAAGCACAATTTTCAGCCTTCATTGCTGACTTTTTTAGGCCTTCATTGCCGAATCCTGTTTAGGCCTTCATTGCCGAACCCTTTCAAAGAAAGATATCACTACACCTCAATTTGAGAAAATGTTAACTGGGAAAATCACTAGAGTACTACAGATGTCTCAGAAACAAGGAGAGTTCAACAGGGAAGAGATTGAAAAGCTGAGAAACTTATTGAAAATCCTTGAAAAGCCTACTATGGTATGTTCTTTGGGTAAAGTTTCTAGTTCAGGTAAAGCTTCTGGTTCTCATGGATTAAATGTCTCGGCTAAGCCTATTACGAGTTCTTGGGTCATTGACTCAGGAGCCACAGACCACATGACACATTCTTCACAAAAGTTTAGTACATATAACCTGTGTCCTAGTAATAAGAAAATTGTTGTTGCTGATGGTTCACTTACCACAGTGGCAGGATTAGGAGATGTTCAAGTTAATCCCTCGTTTGTTCTAAAAAATGTTCTTCATGTTCCTGGATTATCTATTAATCTGATATCTATACAAAAACTTACCAGAGATATGAATTGCAAAGTAACTTTTTATCCCTCTTATTGTGAATTTCAGGACCAGAGTTCGGGGAAGATGATTGGACTTGCTAAGGAGAAAGATGGACTATACTATCTTGAGACATCAAATAGCACAAGTAGTATCAAAAATAGTTTACCTTTGTCATTTCTTTCTGAAAAATCTTCCAATAAAGACAAAATTTGGCTTTATCATTTTCGTCTTGGACATCCTTCTTTTGGAACCTTGAGAAACATGTTTCCTTCTTTGTTCAAAGGATTAAATGTTGAAGATTTTCATTGTGATATTTGTGAATTTGCAAAACATAGACGTGTGTCTTTTCCAATCAGTAACAAAAGAAGTTCTACTCCCTTTTACTTGATTCATAGTGACATTTGGGGTCCCTCTACAATTCCTAATATTTCTGGTGCGAGATGGTTTGTTTCATTCATAGATGATTGTACTAGGGTCTCTTGGGTTTTTTTACTTAAATCCAAATCAGATGTGAATAGTGTGTTTTTAAGCTTCCAAAACATGATCCAAAATCAATTTGGAGTGAGAATCAAGAGATTTAGGTCTGATAATGCAAGAGACTACTTCAACCATAGTCTATCCACCTATTTTCAAAAAGAGGGGATTATCCATGAGTCATCTTGTGTTAATACTCCACAGCAGAATGGAGTGGCAGAGAGGAAAAACAGTCATTTACTAGCCACAACCCGAGCCTTTCTTTTTCAAGCAAATGTACCTAAATCTTATTGGGGGAAGCTGTTCTCATTGCCACATACATTATAAATAGGTTACCTTCAAGAGTTTTGGGATTTAAAACTCCTATGGAACTACTCTCACAATTTTATCCCAACCTCAATACCACAAACAATTTCACACCTAGGATATTTGGTTGTACATCATTTGTTCATGTTCACAGTCATAACAGGGGAAAGTTGGATCCAAGAGCGATTAAGTGTATTTTTGTGGGGTATTCTTCAACTCAAAAAGGATATAAGTGCTATCATCCTCCTACCAAAAAATTCTATGTGTCTGCAGATGTCACTTTTGAAGAAAATAAACCATTTTTTACTCAACCTTATCTTCAGGGGGAGACTTCATTCATGGAAGATAAGGATAAAGACTTCTTTTTGCTTGATTTGCCCTCTTCTTCAACATTTACACCCATTAATTCTTCTGAGTCGAAATCTGTTTCTGCTGAGCCCAAGTCAAACACTGAATTTGAGTCTGAACCCATTCCAAATACAGAAGATGTGACAAAGGATAATATTATTCTTGATTCTATGAAGGAATTACAGGTGTACTCAAGAAGGAAAGTTCCAGATCCTGAACCAGTGTCAGTCCAAGAGCCTGATCCTAACTCTGGAAATGAGGTAACTACAGTTTTTGACTCTGTTTCTCAAAATGAGCATGAATCTCCTAAAACTATAACCAGTGATTATGATTTGCCTATTGCCATTAGGAAAGGAACCAGAGAATGTACCAAGCATCCACTATACCCAATATCTAATTTTGTGTCATTTGAAAAATTCTCACCATCCCACAAAAATTTTCTTGTGAGCCTAAACACTATTTTTGTTCCAACTACATTATCCGAGGCATTATCCAATGAGAAATGGAGGCAAGCCATGAAAATAGAAATGGAGGCCTTAGAGAAAAATCAGACATGGGAACTGGTAGAGTTGCCTAAAGGAAAAATTCAGTGGGGTGTAAATGGATTTTCACCGTAAAATACAAGACGGATGGTACTATTGAAAGGTATAAAGCCAGGTTAGTGGCTAAGGGCTACACTCAAACTTATGGAGTGGATTACCAGGAAACTTTGCTCCAGTTCAAGATGAATACAGTTAGAATTTTGTTATCATTGGCTGCAAATTACAATTGGCAGCTTCAACAATTTGATGTAAAGAATGCTTTTCTACATGGTGATTTGGAAGAAGAATATATATGAATTCCACCGGGATTTGAAGGTCATCTAGAAGCAAACAAAGTATGCAGGCTAAAAAAGGCTTTATATGGCCTTAAACAGTCTCCTAGAGCTTGGTTCGGGGAGATTTGCCAAAGTGATGCTAGCAATGGGATATAAACAGAGTCAAGGAGATCACACATTGTTTATCAAGCACTCTGATTCAGGGAGAGTCACAGTTCTATTAGTGTATGTTGATGATATAATTGTAACTGGAGATGATGAAAAAGAGAGAGAATCTCTAAAACAGTGTTTGGCTAGAGAATTTGAGATAAAAGAGCTAGGGAGATTGAAGTACTTCCTAGGAATTGAAGTAGCTCACTCATGGCATGGTATTTTTATCTCACAACAGAAATATGTGATGGATCTTTTGAAGGAAACTGGGAAGCTTGCATGTAAACCTGCAAATACCCCTATGGATCCTAATCATAAAATTGGAGAAGCTAATGAAGATGCTGCTGTAAATAGAGAGATGTACCAAAGATTAGTTGGAAGACTCATTTATCTCTCACATACTAGACTGATATAGCATATGCTGTGAGTGTGGTAAGTCAATTTATGCATAGTCCTAAAGAAGTGCACCTACAGGCTGTCTACCGTATATTGCACTATTTGAAGGCCAATCCTGGAGAGGTATCTTATTCAAAAGAAATTCGGGGTTAGTTCTAGAAGCATATACAGATGCTGATTATGCAGGTTCAGTAACTGATAGAAGATCCACCTCAGGCTATTGTACTTTCTTAGGTGGTAATCTTGTGACTTGGAGGAGTAAAAAACAGAATGTGGTGGCAAGATCAAGTGCTGAAGCAGAGTTCAGAGCAATGGCTCAAGGGATTTGTGAACTACTATGGTTAAAGATTATTTTAGAAGACTTGAAGATCAAGTGGGATGGACCAATGAGACTCTACTGTGATAACAAGTCTGCAATAAGCATTGCTCACAATCCTGTACAACATGACAGAACAAAACACATTGAAGTAGACCGGCATTTCATAAAGGAGAAACTAGACAATGGGTTGATTTGTACACCTTATGTATCAACCAAGGGTCAACTTGCAGATGTGTTGACTAAAGGTCTCAGCAGTGCAACATTTCAAGGAATTATTTCCAAGCTGGGAATAGAAAACACCTATTCACCAGCTTGAGGGGGAGTGTGGGAAAACACTTATTTACAGCTGGTTGTAATCTTGTAATCTGTATATTTATATTTGTATCTCTAGAATTAAGTATTTGTATCCCTAGAATTAAGGAAGATTTAGTTTCCTAGTTTAACCCCTAGTTAGTTGTATATAAACCTAAGATTCTTGTATAATTCATATAAGCAGTTTTTCAATATACATTCAGTTTCCACACTCACTGATACAAAGTCCACATCTTATGACTGAATTGTGATTTCGTTGTGTTATGCCTATCTACATTATAGCTTGTTGAAGTTGTATTATGTTGCAGCTGTCTTCATTGTGTTACCTGTACTGCCGTCATTTTATATGCTATGTAAGGTGATTATTAGTTCTCATCCTTGCAGGGGACTAACATGCTTTCACGGCTTCTTCATGTACGTCACCATACAGCAAAGCAGGCTGTTATTACAGCTATTTCTTTACTAGGTTTGTTAAGATAGTACTTTACTAGCAAGTTATAAACCTGGATTGAATTAGTGTTCAAAAGGTTTTAGGTTAAGCAGGGCTTCAACAGTATATTAGGATTGCACTTTTATTAAGGATAGAAGGAAGTTCCTAAGAGCTAAGAGTGATTGTTTTCAATACTTAGGCTTGATTAAGGAGAGGTTGGGGAGGATGTCATGCATATTCCAGCTGGGTGAATGAAATGGAGAAATAAAACTGCTAGAATATGTATTCACGTCATACTTAATATGTTGATAAGAAATTAGCTGTTCTGGTATTCAAACTTATAATGGTGATATAATTCACTGTTCATGCAGGTCATGCTGTCATTAATGCTGCAGAAAATGGTGCACCATTCCCTCTGAAAAGAAGAGACCAGTTACTTGACTATATTTTGACTTTAATGGGTCGAGATGAATCCAATGATTTTGCTGATTCCAGTCTTGAACTTCTACGCACCCAGGTATTTTAATTGCTTCTAATAATTAAAGTATGATGTATGGTATATACTGTCTAGTAAGCATTACCTCAACTGATATTGTGATTTGTGACCTCTTTTCTGTTTATGGTTTCTTCTCTAGGCTCTTGCTTTGAATGCATGTACCACTTTGGTTTCTGTCGAGCCAAAGTTGACAATTGAAACAAGAAATCATGTTATGAAGGTACATGCTTTCAGTAACAATGTAAATGTTGTTCCAAAATTGCTTACTTGGAGCCATGAATACTTCTAAAAATATTTTACAGGCTACCTTGGGGTTCTTTGCTTTGCCGAATGATCCAAAAGATGTTATCAATCCCCTTATTGATAACCTTATCACTCTGCTATGTGCTATTCTTCTTACAAGGTGTTGCCAAAATATGGTTTGAACTTTTTTCTTGTATTATTTGTAAGATTTATCACAAGTATATTTTTATGTATGTGGATATGCTTGCATGTATGTAGAGAACATTTCTTTGATTTATGAAATCCTACTTGACCGCTGTAACTTAATCAACTGATGTTGGTAGCATAGATGATATTTTGCTCCTAGACTACTTAAATAATGACACTTTATATTTAGGACACAGGAAATAAATACAATGAATGATAAGCATCACGTCTTTACTTTTGTTCTATATGGACCCTTTATGTTTCCATTGCAGTTTGATGATGGCCTGAAGGTCAGGGTATCATTGTGGTTTAATTGTGTATATCTGAAAAGTCAATCTCACTTTTTTGTTCACACTAGAATGGAATAATTATTGCAGCAGGTTATTCCATTTATATTCAAGTTTCCTTTCTTGAAGAAAAGGATAACAATTTTTCTGTTGGAAGATTGAAATTTCCTTTAGGCATCCAAGGCCTTTCAATGGATAAAAATCACCCAAATCCTATGATCATGTACTTTAAACACAAGTTTGTCTCCAGTTACGGAGATTAATCTTTTTAGGGGAATTTGTTTTATTCCTGTTCAAATAATGATGTAGGTGGACTCCCTCCCTTTTCTCTCTTTCAAAGCTAGATGGAGAATGAACCACGCATAGCAGAGACATGAAAAAAAAGCCTTGGAGCCCCTGGAAGAGCTTAGCTACCTTGCTAACTTGTTCCACTATTATAGAGCTATGTGTTGTTTAGTAAGCATTTATGTTATCCTGCTTCATTGATTGACTGCAATATCAAAAGCAATTTGGTTTTTGATGATGTTAGGAACAGAGTACATCTGCAAAACTCTTAATATATCTCCTTTTTCACAAATTTTCCATATCTTTGCATGTATTGACATATGATTCATGGTTGTTCTAACTGGAAACATGTGAAACAATTAGTGGAGAGGATGGAAGAAGCCGAGCTGAGCAGCTATTGCACATATTAAGACAAATTGATCAATATGTTTCTTCATCTGTGGATTATCAGAGAAGAAGAGGTTGTCTTGCAGTGTATGAAATGCTTGCCAAGTTCCGAATGCTCTGCGTTAGTGGCTATTGTGCATTAGGCTGTCATGGGAGTTGCACACACAGCAAGCAAATTGACCGTACTCTGCATGGAAATTTTTCCAACCTACCATGTAGGTGCACTCCTATGGCAGTTTTCAAATCTTTCATGCCTCTTGCTAATCTTGTTGAATTTCTTTTCTTCAACTGCCAGCGGCATTTGTATTGCCAAGTCGTGGAGCTCTGTCGTTGGGAGATAGAGTTATAATGTATCTTCCACGCTGTGCAGACACAGATTCTGAAGTTAGAAAATTTTCTGCTCAGGTATTAAAATTGGTCTAGGGAAAGATTTGGAATCATTTAAAGATGAAGCTTCCAATGCCTCTATAATTATTTAATTTGTATTAACCTATATATGGCATTTAATTTCTACTAAAATGAAAAGGAATTTAGTACTTTTTTTTTCTTTGACTAGATTCTTGATCAACTCTTCAGCATCTCTCTTTCACTTCCAAAGCCACTAGGTTCCAGTGTTAGTGGTGATATAGAGTTATGCTATTGCGCTTTATCCTCTCTTGAGGATGTTATAGCGATCTTGAGAAGTGTATGTTTATTTCTGAGCATCTACATCCCTCTTTAAAGTTACATCTCCCCACCTTCCCCTTTGAAGATACAGAGAGTGAACCTGTGACGCTTTATACCTGGTTAATTTTTAATTTTCTGTGTTTTCAGGATGCTTCAATTGATCCCTCAGAGGTTTTTAACAGAATTGTTACTTCTGTCTGTATTCTTTTGACAAAGGAAGAGGTAAGATTTACCTTTCCGTTTGCCCATCTCAAATTTAAATACTTTCAAACTAACCAGCAATAGTTATTATTGATGATTACTTGCAGCTTGTAGGCACCCTGCATGGTTGCATGCCAGCAATTTGCGACAGAATCAAGCAGTCTGCTGAAGGGGCTATCTTAGCTGTTATTGAGTTTGTAACAAAGAGAAGGACTGAGCTGAGTGAAACTGATGTTTCAAGGTTTTTTCCTTTAAATAAGAAAATGTACTTTTAGTTATCTCATTAATTGTACACTCTTATGATAATGGGATAAATTACACGTCCATGGAAATATGCTTGATCCAGTCTCTCTACAGGACCGCTCAATCTTTGCTCTCAGCTGCAGGGCATGTTACTGAGAAGCAATTACGTTTGGAAGTTCTAGGAGCTGTATCCTTTTTTTTTTTTTTCTGTTTAAGTTTACTAGCCTAACTGATGTTAACTTTTTCCTGTTTGGTCAGTGTTAACAGTCTGCAGAATCAACTGTGTGGTCTTATTTATTTTTTTCTGACACATTGTTTATCCTTGAGTACCTTCAGATATCCTCTCTATCTGAGAACACAAATGCAAAAATTGTTTTCAATGAAGTATTGGCAGCTGCTGGAAGGGATATTGTCACGAAAGACATTTCTAGGCTACGTGGTGGCTGGCCAATGCAAGATGCATTCCACGTGAGTCCCCTTTCGTATCACTTAGTTTATTATTCCTGTATTATCTGGATTTCTATCAGAAATGGATGACATATATTTGAGGTCTTATTCTGTTGTTGTGATGAGTTAAGTTGGCTAACTTGGTATATACAAGAACTTCTGAATGTGTTGGCAGTTCTTTGCAGGATCGACAACCACTAGATCTTCTAGTTTCCGTTTTCTCTTTAAATTTTGGATTTCTGGAGAAATTATGGTTGAATGTGGTTTTCATTTTGTTTCTGACTGGAAACGCACATAATTGACCCATTAACAAGATGGTCTCTCCTTTGTTGAAATCTTGCTTTCAAAGTTGTTATTAGTTGTATTTAAATTTTTAGAATATAGGGGTTCCTTTTTTGTGTGCTTTTCCTAGTGTTTAGTCTATGAAGAATTATGTTACTGGTCCATCACCAACATTTTCTTTTTTATCCCTTTCAATCCATTGGCTGAGTTATCATTTGTGCAAATCTATATTTCACTATTCTATATTTCATGATCTACTCTGTTTCTTTTTCTTTTTTAATTTTCTTATTTTTTGATGGCTATCAAATGATTGCTTCAGTTTTTGACTTTTTCTTAATTTGAATAGGCATTTTCCCAACATATAGTGCTATCAGTTTTGTTCTTGGAGCATCTGATCTCTGTCCTTAATCAGACTCATGTCACTAAAAGTGATCCAGGAAAAGGAGAAAATTCTAGTCTTCTTTCTGAAACTCAGTTAGAGGATGAGATTCTGCAAGCTGCTATTTTTTCCCTCACTGCCTTCTTCAGGTAAGTTGATCAATTGCATTCCTTCAAAATTTATCATTTTATGGTCTCCAGAGTTTTATGATGTTTCATCTTAATTGCAGAGGTGGTGGTAAAGTTGGAAAAAGAGCTGTTGAACAGAGCTACGCTTCAGTTCTTGCTGCTCTTATACTGCAATTTGGAAGTTGTCATGGTCTAGCTAGCTTTGGTCAGCATGAACTTCTACGGTAAGTGTCCTACTATATATATTTATATATATATATATATGTATATATTTATATTTGACAGAAGAATCTGTCAGTTGGAACCCGATGTTCAGTTAAAAATAAATAATTTTTTCTCCACTTCTGCAGTGCACTTTTAACTGCATTTCAGGCCTTTTGTGAATGTGTTGGAGACCTTGAAATGGGAAAGGTACATGAACTTTCTGACAATACTTACAGCTGCTACTGGTAGGACAATGAGAAAGACCTCCCAGAATAATACAAAGTTGAAACAAAATTAAATACTGTCTTCAGATTTTGGCTAGAGACAGTGAGCAGAATGAAAAGGAAAAGTGGATTAATCTTATTGGAGATTTAGCTGGCTGCATTTCTATAAAGAGACCAAAAGAGGTAATACTATCCATTTGGTATTTGCTTTCTGTATGACTTACCTTCTTTTAAAAAAATGACTGATGCTGATGGAATACTGAAAGGAAAATATTTGCTAACACTGTAACCAAGTCTACAGGTTCAGAATATCTGCAAGATTTTCACAAAATCATTGAACCGTCAAGAAAATTTTCAACGGGAGGCTGCAGCTGCTGCACTATCAGAGTTTGTTCGCTACAGGTATGAACATTGTGATCTATCTTTGAATTTCTTGCTATCTTCAACTTGTATCCCTTTTATTTCTTTTCTTGTTGTTATTGCTGTCCTAATCATTTCTGGCATCATTATTGTCATCACTTTTTCTTGATAAGAATGTTATGTGTTAATTTCAATTATGCAGCAGCGGGTTTAGCTCCTTATTGGAAGAGATGGTGGAAGTGTTGTGCCGACATGTCTCCGATGAATCTCCAACAGTTAGATGCCTTTGTCTAAAAGGACTAGTCAAGGTATATGATAGGGATATTCATGCAGATTTTAACTGTGCCATTTTTAATCATCAATTACAGTCACACACATCCACTTCTCTCATAATTTCTGTTTCAAGTTTAATGGTTTTAAGATTGTATTATTTCACTTTATCTATACCCTTTGAAAGTATGACTTTCTGTGTCTATGGCAGATACCATCTGTTCATATCTACCAGTATACAACTCAAGTTCTGGGTGTAATATTAGCATTGCTTGATGATTTGGATGAATCAGTGCAATTAACTGCAGTTTCATGCTTACTGATGGTACTTTATCCATTCTCTTTCTTCTTATAGTGTGTGAGTACCCTCACTTTTATGTGTATGTTTTTGCCCTGGGAAATATATAGTCTTTCAATATGCCTTGTATACTCTGTTTTTATACTAGTATTATTATTTGAACTTACAATTTTTTGTAGATTCTTGAGTCATCGCCCAATGATGCTGTTGAACCCATTTTGCTTAATTTGTCTGTTCGGCTTCGCAATCTACAGGTGCATTCCCTTGCTATTTACAATATTTGATTAGGGCCAAGTTTATCATAGACATTCAATTTTTAAATCACTTTCGGACATGCTACTCAATTTGCCTTCCTTAGTTATGTGTTAGTATGAGTTCAGGGTAATAGATATTAAAATGAACTGGTAATAGCCTCTCTTTTTATATAATTTATTGTGCTGTGTTATTTATTACAATTGTATGTTACAGTTATGATTTAACCTGAAATTAATGAATCTAACAACTCTTCAATATTTGAAGTTTGTGTCTTCTCCCTTTTCGTATGCTCCAAGCTGGGAACCTGGCATGTAGGATGGCAAGGAGGGTGATGTTGATGTTATTTATTGCAAAATCTTTCATGGACAATCTTATATTTCTAGGGTTTGATTTGATGAGCAAGTTTGTTGGCATCAATGATTGGTTTGATTTGATGGGCAATTTTAGTAGCATTAATGATTGATTTCGGATTTTAAAGATTCAAAAGTAATGACAAATGCAAAGAGGATGGCATTAATTCTTTTATTAGATCAAGACTCAAGAGTGCTAAAAGATGCATCTAGATTTCCTTGGATATCATACATTAGATATGAAAGGCATCATCGGTGGGTTTAATAATTAATATAGTATCACACAATCCTAAAATAGTTCTTCATTGATTAGGGAGAGATCAGGTATTCATGTCAATACCTACCGGTCTAGTTATTCTATGAATATTAAGGATGCAAATTCCAGAATAGACCTAATCAAGGCCAGGCAACCTGTCTGGACCCATAATCCTGGCCCCCTGTGCAAGGGCAGACAACTTATTAGGCCTGATCAAATTAGGGCTAGCTAATAGATGTTGAATTCGTGGCTAAGCCCAGTTCGTCCTGGTCGAGAAATATATTAGTATTTTAGATTATTTATTTTCTTCTTCGTTTGTTTGGTTGTTTGTTTTTAATTTCGAAAGAGTAACAAATAATTTGAAAAAATGTTGAGTGGGCTTTTGAGTGGTTTTATAAAAACTTTGTTATTGAGGCTGATCTTGGACAAATTTGTGCCCAATGGCTGGTCGGTACCAGCATGAACAATTGTCTCAGATTTAGGTCCTCAAAATATGGGAAATAACAGAAATTGATTACTAAAAATAACAATAATTTACACTACCATGGAAAGGTGCATAATCAGGCTCAAACACCACTACCTAACCCAGAGTTACCAGAATTCACTTACCCCCGTTGGACCCTCCAACTTTTGAATTGGATCGTGGAATCCCAAATGCAGATTGTTTGTGACTCAATTGCCAAAACAAGCGGTCCATTGGTTAGAGTAGTAAAGAACTGAAACTAGAAGAAATTGGAAGATCTCAACCCCTGAAGTCTCATACGCCTATGAAAGATAGGGAGAAAGGAAGACGACAACTTCTTTCAGTTTTAACTTTGGGTTTATAACTTATTTTTAGTCTTTTTCATTATATGCCTAGCCTAGGGTATACAAAGTTGTGAAGTCCTAATTTGCAAACAATTTTTTATTTAATTGTATGTTAAATTCTTTTTAGAAACACCCGCTAGTTTTGGTTTTTGGTCAATCTTTATTTTAAAATTTAAATTAATTTCATTAATTTTAATTTCTTTTGTTAAATAAAAATTAACTTAAAGAAGAAAAAATTTTATCAAAGAAGACTATCCTTATTGAACCATATTTTAGGTAGCTAGTGTTCCGGTTCTGCGAAGCAAGTCAATCCGTGTTCCAGTTAACATAGAGCTAGCATATATCCAGTGAAACTAAATTTCCAAAGTCCCATTGGATAGACTGGTTACCTTCTTTGATAAAGAACTACAGGGTAAGACCTGATTGTTGTAACATGACTACTAAGGCTCTTGATAACCTAACATGAGATACCCTTCTTCTAGACTCTTTTTTTATGACTGTTTATGGTTTTTCCTGATATCTTTGTGTTTGCATCAATCTTAGTCTTCACTATCATCAAAAGCTGCATCCACAAGCATGCACCAGAATTCCAGTTGTTAATTTGCATTTGGTGTTAGGCCATTTGGTGATGGGCAAATGCTTTTCATCTACAGATATCCTTGAATGTAAAGATGCGGGCTGATGCCTTTGCAGCATTTGGAGCACTTAGCAACTATGGAGTTGGGGCGCATAAATATGCTTTTCTTGAGCAGGTAGCAAACTCAGTTTCACTTCAACTAAATAAATAGATTAAATTTGTGAGGATAAATGGTCTTTCTTCCTTTTATGTTGAATCTTCCTTCACAGTTGTATCGTCAAACTTATTGATTATATCATAGAACCACATAATACCTTTTCTAAAAGAAAAGGTTGTGAAGTCATTCTAGTCTACTCTCAGTGTGCCACTATCATCAGAGATTCTATAACTGTTCCGATGTCAGCATAAGACTATGTTAGATAAAGTAACCTTGTCTTATCAGTGCAACCATCTGACTTAATAAGTGCTTGTTATATTTGTTAATACATGTCAAAAGGTTCCAAGTTCCAACCTTATTAGATTTTCATGTTATCCTTTTATTTTCATCACACTTCCATTCACCTACATCATTTGTGGTACACTAAAGATAAAGTAGAAATGAACGAGCTTTTCCACCATTTAGCATCTCATCAAGTTAATCTAATGTTAATCACTAATTCCAGATACATGCTACACTCCCACGCTTGATCCTACACCTACATGATGGTGACCTTGCGGTTAGACAAGCCTGCTGTGTGAGTGATTACCGCATTTTTCATGCCCCTTAATGCATGAAGCTTATTAAGCGAGCTTCTTCCAAATGATGCCATCTTTTTCTTTTTCTTTTTCTTTTTTAAATAAATAGAACACGCTCAAGCGGTTTGCACCTTTAATGGAGATAGAAGTGTTGCTGGCTTTATTCAATTCACATAGCATTAACTCTGACCATCGGTATGCAATAATGAATCTTGAAATACGGTAACATATGCTTGTCTTTTTTATTTCATTATTGTGAAATATATCTTGCCTACTTTCAGAAGTGATTATGAGGACTTTGTAAGAGATTTTACAAGGCAGTTTGTGCGGCATCTTTCCTCCAGAGTTGATACTTACATGGTGTCAACCATACAGGTTTGCATTTTCCTGATAAGGCTGCATATTTATTCTAAAGTATAATTCACTGGATTTTTTTGCTTAATGGCTACAAGGAAATTGATTTGTACTTTAAAAGTACCCATCCAAATAGGAGGTTATATTATTTTTCCTCAACAAAATTGCACAACTTTGGATGCCTGGCTTATTTGCTTGCTTTTAGCCTAAATGTGGGACGGACAGTCATGGAATCTGGAAAACACTAACGTAGCTCTTGACGATACAGGCTTTCGATGCACCTTGGCCAATAATCCAAGCAAATGCTATTTATGTTTCCAGCAGCATACTCTCTCTTTCTGATGATCAACACATTTTAGCTCTTTACTACTCACAGGTTACATTCTGAGATATTCATGCTATTCAATTGTTACTGTTCTTATAGTTCTAAGAAATATGCTTGAAAAATGTCCGCCATATTTTAGGTGTTTGGAATGTTGGTTGGCAAGATGAGTCGGTCAGCTGATGCAGCTGTTAGAGCTACAAGCTCTTCAGCCTTCGGCTTGTTACTTAAATCAACCAATTCAATTTCCTGGAGAGCAGCTCGACTTGAACCAGCAGACTCTGCCAGAAAGGATCATGATTCCGAGTCTGCAAAAAAATAGCAAACGCGCTTTGAAGGGACAAATATTTTGTCGATCATTATACTAAATGCAAATAAACTGAGCAAGCTGAATTCGGGTAGGTCAAAGTTTAAGAGTTCATGAAGGAATCACAGAGCCACAAAGGTTAACTAATTTGCTGATATATGAGGAGATGAAATGAAGCCATTCCAAAATTCAGAGGGGATTCTGAAGCATCAACTCAATTGTTAATAATTTGTTTTGTTTACCGTTAAATGTAATTTAAGTCGGGTTCAAAGATTTGTCAATTTTTAACATAACACAATGATATAATATAGTAATATAATATGAAAAAATTTATAAAAGTGATATGATTTAAAATTTTAATGAAAATTATATATAGATTTAATTAAAAAAAAGTTGGGTTATGATAATTTTTATATTTTATATGTGTTTGATTGACGCAATATAAATTCATGAATTGAATTTATTCCAAGTGTAATTGTATAACTGTAAATTTTGATGTAAGAAGCCTAGAATTTGCATTTATAGGCCGGTTGTCAAAAGTTTCGTATAGGTGTACCAAGGCTATAAAGTATTAGCTGCAGTATTTCCTTTTTTTCTAAAAATTCACTTGAAAATAATATCGAATTAATTGTAATTTTTCCACACTTAAAAGGCTTATAATGATATATTTCATGAGGAAATGACAGTAAATTTTTATGCCCAATGTGTTGTTAGAGGAAATGGGGTGTGCCAATCATGAGGAAATAGCATGGTTAATAATATTGTGTCATTATCAATTGATGTATTTAAATATAAGTTTTGTTACAACACAATGAAAACTAAATTTCTTCCTAAATTAGAGTTTTTTAACAGTTTAAAGTCTAAACTGCAATAGCAATTGATTAAATTGCATAAAAAAAATTTTTTTCAAGCTTCATTTTTTTTGGGTCCATATACTGAACTACAAATTTTCATTTTTATATCCAAAAAATGAAAAAAAAAAAACAAATTTGCAAAATAGAAGAAACAGTGCAAAAAAAAAAAAAAAAAAAACTCCCATTGTTTCTATTCAGAAAGTGGACCTCCTCTTCAAGCAACCTAACTTGTAATGCGAGGTTTTCATGCCAAAAGCAAGGAAGCATTCATTGCTTTTACTATTTTATTTTAATTGATAGATGGGCTGATTCGGAGCCCAACCTAATGAAAAATAACCCATTTAGTTTCGGGCTTTGGTTGAAGCCCAACTAATGTCTTCCCTTTTCGGATTTCACAAATTTATTTTTTTCTTGCATATTAAGAGAGGCATTGAAGGTAAAGAATGGGAGTGACAATTTCTTTGTCAGACTAATTATCATTTTTTCCTATTTTCTTATAAAAATAAAATGTAAAAAAAAGTCTGAATAAAAATTAAAAGTAAATAACTTATCATGATTTTATTTCAAGCAAGATTGAGAGAAGAGAAAATGACAATTTTATCTGATTGCATTGCCAATTCATATATTTATTTTTATAAAAAGTTTTAAAATTAAAAAAAATAACAAAAATATTAAGTTTAACATTGAAATTAAAATGATTTTTGTGTTCAAAAATTAATTTTGATCCAAATTCAATACTAAATAACAAAAAATATATATATGATTTTTCGATTTAAAATTTTGATTCTCAAACCCAAACCAAAAAGTTAGTAAAGAGTTGTTTTTATGTTCAACCGCAATTTTGTAGGTTAAATGACTTTATTATTCTTATATCCTAAAACATTTATTATTTTGTGTATTTTTCTTTAGACATTTCAATTTACCATAAAAACTTTTTTTATAATAATCTCAAACACTTAAAATTTTTAAATCTTTTTTTTTTCATTGCACTTTTAAACATTTTTTTTCAACTTAAAACTTTTTCGACCATAGCTAATATACTAAACTAGGCTTAAGAAAATGTGGGGCTTATGTTTGGAATATTTAGACTAAAAAAAGAAAAGAAAAGAAAAGAAGATAGAGGGGAAGATGAAGATTAAAGGTAGGAGAGATCTTTAAACCTTTTGATCTAGTGGTTAAGAGATTTTGAGAAAGACATGTAGACATGGATTTTAATAGTCTTTCTTGTCTATAAATCTATTAAAAAAAAAAAAAGCGATTGTGCTTGATAGGAGGGAAATTGCTGGCCACTTCATAGTTTATGCCTTAATTTATTAGTTTAACTTTGATAATTTTCGTCCTCCACTTTTTAACAAGAGTAATTAATCTTATCAAGGTTATTGTCCTAATCCACATATGTATGCAGTAATTTTTTATTATAACTTTGTTTAATTTTTTTTAAATGAGTGAACAAATGGAACATCCTGACCATGCAGCCTAGTCGAAGTTCCAAAACATAATATTGGGATCAAGATATCTTATATATATTATTCTTCTCCAACATGTACCAAACAATTAACAATGTTGCCACGCAACTCCACCATACCTGAAAGGAAATATATATATATATATATTTATTTATGGGATTTATTTAGGTCATGGAAAATGACTAACCACTCTTTTAATCACGACTCCATAACTTAGCCATAGCCACAAAATTGGAGAGATTTTTTTCTTTTCTTCTTCTTTTATTTACTAATAAGGGAAACTCCATTGGAGAGAGCTTGAGTTCTTCCTTTAGGGGTAAAATTTTAAAAACAAAAGAAAGAGAAAGAGAACTGTTAATGATAAAGGTTGGTAGTGCTCTCAATATTTGTATTCCTAGACTCAGAAAATAAGAAAGAGATTATAGAAAAATATATATAAAAAAAAGATTAAATGATATTGGAAAGTGTTATTTACACTTGTAAGATAGGGGGTTTTTGATAGGTTAAGCTGCATGAGATTAGCCCTAAGGTCAATGATGATCTGGTAGGTCGAACTAATCAGAACATTAATTGCCTAGTTATGGAATAACAAATTATTTTCTAAGAGGCTTGATAGATAGATTAATGAGGTGATCGAGCTAACGTTGTTTCATGAATTTAGATCGATCTAACATGCCAACTTAACTTAAAAGTCAAATATAGTTTTAGTTGTTTATTGATTGTCTCTAATGAGAAAAAAAAAATCATTTTATCTTTTGAACTTAAAAATACAACTAATATCGATCATGATAAAAAACATGCATATATCTTAATATTAATGTGATCGAAAACATGAATTTGAATATGACATGTATCTAAATATAATAGTTATTGAGTTGAAAGTTTTTTAAGGATCCGATAATATAAAATAACACGATGAGACGATGAAACTGGAAGAGACTCCAACCGTTCATAGGAGGACTCTTATACTAGCAATCAGTAGTTTAGTACAAACAAAGCAAGCATGATCGAAAGCACTACAAAGAGTTGGCCATGTCGGACAATGTCATCAACAAAATATGACCTCTTGGGCTAGCTCTAATCCATTTTCAACACATGCTTTTCTGTCTTTTTAACACCTTTTTTGTGCTGTCCATATTCTTGTCGCTTTCAACATTTTGTTTGGTTTTGGAGTTGCAAACTACTCTCAAAGATCAAAGCTAGCAAAATAAGAAGCACAAATTTAGCAGCCAGGAAAAAACTTATTAGTTTTAGTAAACGGGATTGATTGATTTGGTAAAAATCAAATACGTCGTTTATAAAACTCAAACTCGATTTTCGCAGGCTTTAGATGCACTGAATTGTTATCAATGCATCATATCAGCTTTGAACTCAGTATGACACATCGAGTGATAGTTGGTAAGCACTGAGCCGTGCACTGAAGAGTGAGGCCTCGATCGGCAAAGTTAATGATTATTTATGTTCGGTGATGACAATCGTAAAGACTCCATTACCATTGGTAGGCCATATCAAATAAATGGCTTCATGATTTTCCTCTGTTCATTCAAGCAAAGCTACATGGAGATGGCGGTCGTCCACTTTCTTCCACTTTCTTTCCTACAACAAAATGTTTCTTACGCGACCATTTACGTCAAAAGTAACGTATATAAAAATATCTCTTAGGAAAAGGATAAAACTTATATGAAATTTTTTACGTGAAATTTATGAATTTTTTTTTAAATAATTTCATAAAAATTTTGATAAAAAATTTAAATCGATATATTGATAAAATTTAATGTGAAAATCAATAATATGTAAAAAAAATCTATTAAAAATATTGATTATATTTTAAATTTAATCAATACTTATTTAATAGTAAAAATTTTGTTAATATTTTATTAAAAATATCTATCTAAAAATATATATCAAAATTTATTAAAATTTTACACATTTGATTTATATAATGAAAATTTTTAATCTATCGATTTTTATTTTTTAATTTAATTTTATTTAATATTTTTTAATAAAAAAATCACAAATTTCACGTAAAAAGATTCATCTAAATCTTTTCCTTTGAAAAATGAGAATGAGATAGCTCGATTTACATTAACAGTAATTGTTTTGAATTTTTTAGATTTAGCAGTGATCTCTAATTAGCACTAATTAATCTCAAATGTGACCAAATTATAAGATATATAACATATCTTACCTTTAACTTAAGGCTAAAGATTTATTTTATCTCAAAATTTATGCATTAATCTATATTATCTTATGTATAAATTTTTTATTTTATTGCATACTATTTGAATCAAAAAATAAAGTCAAGGCTCTAGTTATAGCTTTTGGTCGGTCCTATAGTTAACATTTATAGCAGTAAACCAAAAATATTATAAAATTTATAATTTAATTCAATTATTTTATATAATTAAATTTAAAATATAATATTTAATAAACTTATAATTTAATTTTAACATTTGTAATTTTTTTTTTACTTCAAGTTATGAATTTCTCTTTGAAAAAATATTTAAATGAAAATTTGGTCCGTTTATGTAGATCAATAACAAGGAAATGATGATACGATATTAAAAACAAAAAAAAAAAAAAACAGCTAATTATATCAACAATGAAAATGGTCGGTCGCCGGCATGGGTGACCCAAGTTGGATATGGAAAATTGAAATATTTTTCGAAAATGACAACGTATGCCCACGATTCACTTGCCGACCTTTTTATATCAAAATCATATTCATAATGAATCTAAAATTTAATTTAATTAATTTATATAATCATATAAAGATAATATTTAATAAATATAAATAAATTCAAAAGTATGCAAAGATTATGACCTTAAAATTTTTTTTTATAAGAAAAAAATTTATGGGTAAATAGACTACTCAATCTTTTAAATTATGTTAAAATTTATTATATCTGATAATTTAAAATAAGTGATTGCAAGTTATGCATTTAAAATAATTCTAACAAGTAATTACCGACAGAACTCGAATTTAATATTTTTTTATTAAAAAAAACGAATCTTAATCGATTAAACCGATCATTCATCAGTGGGCTTCAAAAAATTTTAATAATATTAAATCTAACATTTTACTCTCCTAGACATAAAACTTGGTCCATTTTCCTACTTAATTCGTTATTTCGATTCTTTTACATGGTTTTGTTTGTTTAGTTTTTATAAAAAATAAAAAATTTAAATATTAATATTTATAATTTGTTTATTATATTCAAATTATAATCTTTTATAAAAAAAATCAATTCATAATAATTACATTTTTTATCTCTTTATTTAATTATCTTTTTTCAAGATATCTCAAAATTATGTATTTTTTTAAATATCTAAAATTTTTATTTTTTATATTTTAAATTTATGTTTTAAATTTTTTTATTCTTTATATTAAAAATAAAAAATTTAAATTTTAATATTAAATATATTAAAACTACAGTTTAATTTTTTTTTTAATTTCGTGAAAATTAAAGGAACTCAAGATGGAAAGGGTGTTGAGAAGATTTAAGCAGTCGAACGCTGGAAGTGGAGGGTGACATTTTGCATTATATGTCTCAATGTTATCGGCTGTCTTAATCATCAGCAACCGACCCAATTTTTACGATCTCTCATATTCTTCCCACGTGCTTATGCCACATTATTTTTCAAAATTTAAAAGCAAAACACATCACATCAGAAAGCATTAATCCCTTTGTTAGGTACGCATCAATGATCTTCTTCAACCAAAGGCATCCTAGCTAGGAAAAAATAAGGTCGATTTAGTTCCACCCAACCTTCAAGGGTAGCCAATTAAGGGAAGTTGAAAAATAAAGGGCTCAGTCGCAACACCTTAATTAATATTTGATTTAATAATATTTTATATTTAAAAAGTTAATTTAAATTTAAATTTGAAAATTTAAAATAAAATATCAAGATTTGATATAAAAATAATATAAATATAATAAATAAAAAATTTTTAAAAATGAAATTCATCATATAAATTAGCAGTAAAATAATTTTTCGGTAAAATATTTAATTTTTAATAATTTTAAGTAGAAATGAAAGTCATCAAGCAATATATATGGTCAACACCTAAAATTTTGAATTTCTAGTAGATTTTTAAAATATTTAATTTAACTACTAATGCCGTTAAGCTGTTTAAGATACTTTTCAACCCCGATTTTGATTTTTTTTTTTAAATATATAACTTGTATTTATCTTGTGCGTCGCTGCAAGTTTTTCATATCATTTTTAATCATATTGTTTATTTTGTAGAAGATTTCTGTCAAACCGCATAATTTTAAAATTTTTTAATAAATTTTTATATATTTATTAAATAAATATTTTTAATAAAAATATTGATATAATTTTAATCGTTAAATAAATATCAATTAAATTTAAATTATAAATAATATATTTAATTATATTTTTATATATTATTAATTTTTATATTAAATTTTATCAATTTATTAATTCAAATTTTTTATTAATTTATTTTTAATAAAAACTTTTACAAACTTCATTTATAAAATTTCGTACAAATTTTATCTTCCATCCCTTACGCTTGCTTTTCATTCTCAAAAAGTCTCTCTATTTTACAAAGAAAAGAAAAGCAAAGCGTAAGGCGCTAGGGTGAAAAGGTGAAAGACAGCTCAATAAACACGCATGAACAATAGGTCTACTGAACTTATCAAGTAACATTATGTAATCTAATAGCATCTTGAAAGTTGAAACTTTAATATAAAGAAATTATTGTACAAAATAGAGGGTAATTAAAGCGGAAACATAGTCTGACCGACTCAAAATGCCAAAATTAAAAAAAAAATTAAATAATAAAAGACAGAAGGAAAGAAAGTTAGAACATCGTCAAACATAGATCTCATAATTTAAAATATAAATTAATAAAATGATTAGTTTAATCTGTTAAAATTATTTTTTTCGATAAAAAAATTTTGAAATCAAATATTATCGATGATTATTTATTGAGATTATCTCGAATATACAATATATTTTCCTTTGATTTGAAGATTGAATAATTTATCTATTCTAAAATTTTTTTAAAAAAATAATAATTTAAAATACATGATATAATATAAATATAATACAAATAAAAAATATAAAAATAATATAATTTAAAATTTTAATAATAATTATATATAAATTTAATAAAATAAAAAAAATACAATTCATAGTTTTATGATAATATAAATCATGATATATAATTTTTATATAAAATATAATATAAATATATAAATTTTAATATTTTATATAATATAAATTCATAAATCCTTAAATCTAATTAAAGTTATACTAATGTTTTTTCAACTTAAAAAAGAAAGGCATTATCTTATCAAAAAGATAATCTGAAATAGACGTAACATTATGATTTGATGGCGGAAAACATTTTTCTTCGGAAAATTCGTATTGAATGGATTGTATCGAGGAAATTTAAAAAAGAAGAATGTCACGTGCACCATATTTGTATGGTGATCTTTCACCTTTTATCATTTCCTGAATTCCTGTCCCAAACATCAACTTTTCTTTTCCCTCAATTTAATCCTTATTCACTACTTTTAGAATATGCCCAAAGATATCATCCCAAATTAAAAGAAACCTACATGTATCTTTCTTTTTTATTATATATAGAGAGAAATTCATTATATTCATAATTGAATTACAATGATTTTAATTTTGATTTTGATTTTGCTTTGCATCTAATAAAAGCAACTTGAGGTGTATGATTTGAATTTTTATTTTATTTTTTTAACTTCCACTAATGTATCAAAATAAAAAATCTTTCATTATTATTACACTTGACAATTTGAATATATCATATAAAATATTAAAAATTATATATTATAATTTATATCGATATAAAAATATAATAAATATTTTTATTTTTATTAAACTTATATATAATTATTATTAAATTTTTTAATCTTATCATTTTTATGTTTTTTTATATTATATTTATATCATATTGTTATATTATATTTTAAATTATCACATCTAATTATAACTTATAAATATTATTTCCTTCCTTAAAATTTCATTTTGATATCTCTTTAAATTATAATTTTAGTCAAATTTTCTTGCAATTTACTCTTTTTCCTGAACACCCTAAAGTTCAAAGAGGGATAATATCATTCTTTAAAAAAAAACCTTTTTTAAGGTTAAAAATGGGATTTGATTTATGTATGGTGGGTTTTTCTTTTTTTTACTGTTTTTCAACAGTAACACCCACTGCATCAAAAGGCAAGTACCGAATCCACTAGAAAATTAACATTCTCTTCTAGTTGTCATAAAAATTTTTGAGTATGTACTTTGGCCAAACATTTTTTTAATATGTACTATAACTAATTATGATCAGTCAAGTTTTGTTCCATAAAGTATAAGATGGCTGTTGACCGACAAAATAATTTATCTGTTGAAATTTCTTCAGCCACACCTTTATATTATGGCCATTGATTATTATTAAATTTATACCAAAAATAAAAGTCTTGTCGGAAAATTATTTCATTTATTGTTAATGAAATTTTTAGATTTAATAAATAAAATTAAAATGAATTTGAATGCAAGTATATTTACAATGAGATGGAGTTAAGTTTTAAAAATCTAGCAATGAAATCCAAATGATAAATCGATGACATATAGTTGGTTCAACAGTACAAAATTTTCACTAAAACTTTTAGGTTTAATGTAAATTTTTACTATTATTTTTAATATTTTTAGAGTTAATTTTACCATCTATTTAAATAGATTCTTAAAAAAATAACACATATCTTTTAAGATTTATTAAAAATTTATTTAAAAATGAGACTTATATTAATATTTTAATTTTATTTGTGAAAATAAAAAAATTACTAATAATATATAAAAACAAACTCAATATAAAAAAATTAATTAAATAAGATACACAATAATAATAAATGATTAATTAAGCACCTTTGTACCACTAGATTGTGTGGGAGAGGCAATCCCAAAAGCGCATCCCTAATTGGCTAATTTAGATATAACATGAACTTTCCAGCTAATAATCCAATGACAATTGTTCTTTTCCTATCTCTAATTATAATTAACAACAACCCCAACCTCCCTCTTTAATTCTTAAATTTTTTTTTTTTTTTGGTGTAAGCCTCCCCGGTGTTAGATTTATCTAAAGAGAAAGATTAAGAATTATTATTTCGTTGACTAAAGGTGGATTTATGAATATAATAATATATGATATTATACATTTCTTATTTGTTTATTTTATTGCAAAAAATGTATTTTTAATTATTTAATAATTTTAAATTGAATATAAAAATAAAAAAATAAATTGTTAATGAATTACCAATTTAGTCAATCTCTCTTTCTAAAATACTAAAAAAAGAAAAGGGAACTGATAATCAAAGGCTAATCATACCCTGAAAAATACTAACGAATTAAAAACTTACCAAGTTTAATCCACATTTGTTTAATTAATTAATTAATTAAGAATTAAAAATTGACTTTGTCTTAATCTAATATAATAATTTCCCGCCATTGAAAAAAATCATTGGAAAACCGGGGGTTCCACCCCGGCCTTCCCAAAAATGCGAGAAAAGTTAGGATACAGTGAAGAGTAGGTTACAATCACCTCATCACACGTCAGCCAAAAAGATGAGTAGCTTTACGGAGTAAGATTTGTCGTATTTTAATTACAAAATCGTGGCCCCCACCACCGTGTCACCATCAACGGCAGCAACCCCAAGTCCGACCCCCGCAGTTGTGAACCTCAATATTCACACGCGAGTTACAGGCGACCTGCGAGCGGCGTTTTTACTTTGCATCGCCTTCCAGATTAAACTTTAACTAATCCTTATCTTAAGTCTTAATTAATTAAACAGATTAAAATTAATCATCCAATTATTATCGTTAACTGTAAAAAATCAAAGGGGGAGTTGGGTAAGATCGTCTTTTCAGTAACTGCCGCATGCTAAGATTTTATTTATTTATCTACTTAGTAATTTTTTGCATTTGGGTTTGCTTACTGAAATTTTGGTGCTTGTTTTTAGCTTCAAGGACTCGATCCAAAGTCGTCACCATCGAAAAGATTGATTCTCAAAAGCGAAACGCCAGAGAAAGAAAGCAAAGCGTTTCAGATTGTCAGCTTGTAAAAACAGCGACGAAACTTCTTCTTTTTCGTCTACAGTTTGTTTCTTTTTTCTCTTTGCTTTGTTGCAACTTTTTCTTTCGTCGTCGATTGTCTCTCTCTCTTTTCCTTTAAAGGTACTCTCTGTTTTCTCTTTCCTTACTTTCGTACGTATATACCTACAAATATACTGGTATACTTATACGTATACTGGTAATGATGCTTCAATGTTTGAGTTTCAGTTGAGTTGGTTTATGTGCCATAGAAAAACTGGTGGAATTTGTTTATTTGTTGATTCTTTTGTATTGTTGTTTAGATAGTTTTATTTTCTTTTAATTTTTTTTGTTTGTTAGGTGATAGATTTTGATGGAGCATTGGTAAGTGAACTTAGATGGATTTATGGTCGTTGTGAATGAGTAAAGAGCAAAATGAGCTAAAATACGAGGTAGAGATTTAAAAATTTTATACTATGAGTTGTTTTTTTATTGGATTTTTTTGGTATTTAATGAATCAAGAATTTATAAGCTTAAGTTTTGTGGAAATTTAATTAATTTGAATTTTTATGTGTTATATGATTTTATAGTTTAATTTCAATGAAGGGTGTTCTCTAGTGTGTTGGATGCTGCAATCAAGCACTGGGTTTGGTTTCTTTTGTTTTTAGAATGTGAAGTCATCATTAAGTAGGATTTCCTGTGCTTGAGAAATTCTTTTTACACTGTTCAAATAAGTTGTTCTGCTACTAATGAATAGCCTGGATTCCTGATTCTATATGTAGATCAAAGGAAGGAGAGTTTTCTAAGGTATTATCATCAGAATCTCATGGTAAGAATCTTTTTTTATGGTGTTTTATATTGTCGAATGAGAACCTTGGGATTGACTTAATTTTATCTTGTAAGAAACTGTAACCTGTCGGGGCATTATGCATGTCTGGCCCCATGGTCATTGTCGATAACGTGGAAGGAGCACTTTCTTGTCCGGAAAGAACAAAATCTCTTGATGCCATCGTTGACAAAGACAACGGTTCCATACTAACTAATGTTGTTGCTGTCCATAGTTCTGAAACTGCTGGATTTAGAGTTGGAGAACTCTTGCTTCCTAATGGGGACTCTTATTTTGGGTCATTGCTCGGCAACATGCCAGAGGGCCGAGGAAGGTATGTTTGGCGAGGTGGTTGTGTGTATGAAGGAGAGTGGAGACTTGGGATGACGCATGGGACTGGCAAAATACAATGGCCTTCTGGAACTGTTTATGATGGTGAATTCTCAGGTGGTTATATGCATGGCACTGGTACATATATTGGCTCCAACAAATTGACTTATAAGGGGGCATGGAAGTTGAATCTGAAACATGGTTTAGGATATCAAGTTTATCCTAATGGAGATGTGTTTGATGGCTATTGGATCAAGGGAACTCCAGAAGGTCCTGGAAAATATACTTGGGCCAATGGAAATGTTTATCTAGGGAATATGAAAGGTGGGAAAATGTCAGGCAAAGGAACTCTCACTTGGACAAATGGAGACTCCTTTGAAGGAAGGTGGTTAAATGGAATGATGCATGGATTTGGAGTTTATACCTGGAGTGATGGTGGTTGCTATATAGGAACTTGGACACGGGGTTTAAAGGATGGAAAAGGATCATTTTATTCAAAAGGCAGCCGACCTTCTGCTTTGCAAGAAGTTTACCTCAATGCTCTCAGAAAAAGAGGATTGTTACCAGATTTGAGAAAGCACAATCATTCACATATTCACCATGCTTCTTCTGTAGACATGGGAAGTGTCAAGATTGGAGGCAACAGGGTAACTCATCGTAATTCTGATAGGCTCTCAGAAGGAAACTTATTTAATCTACAGCAGTCTCGCAATAGAAATGTTTCCTTGGAAAGACGTTGGAGTCTAGAGGTATCTATTGAAAAAGTGATTGGACATGATTCGTCATTAGAGTTATCTGATTCTTTTATAGAATGGGGAGAAAAGAGGCATGAAGTAAATGCACCAATCTTAGAACGTGAATACATGCAAGGTGTCTTAATTAGTGAGCTTGTGTTGAATAATGGTTTTTCATCATCATCCAGAAGAGCAAAAAGGAGACAAAAGAAGTTAGCAAAAGAGGTTAAGAGGCCTGGTGAAACAATCATTAAAGGCCATAGGAGTTATGATTTAATGCTCAGTTTGCAGCTTGGAATCAGGTTTGTCATTCGTTTTTAACTTCTGTTCTTATTTACCCTTCTCCTTGTATTAGACAATTATGGCTCTTAATTTTCTCATTTGTTTACCCTTCTATATTTTATTATTGCTTTTGTTTATCATTTTATAGTTCATGCCAATTAGAGTTTGAACAACTATCGTTGTTTAATTTCCTTACAGATAATAATAGAAAACTGGAAGAGATGTATGAAATGATTGACTAAATGAGTATAAACTAGGAATCTTTATGGCCTTCTTTCTTCAGGATAATAGATTTACTATTTATGTTTGCTTGTGAACCTGTTGCAGCCACTACTTAAAAATGTTTCTTAATTGTAATTTAAATTTTATGGTATCTTTTGTAAAGAATGCATAGAAAGATACATTACATTTATCATGGCAAAGAATCCATAGCTGGTCCTCACTTTGCAGTCACATTGTTTTTGGAAAATTTAATGCTGAATACGTTAGATTTGGCTAGATACACCGTGGGGAAAATTACACCTGTACAGAGACGACAAGTTAGAGCATCAGACTTTGGCCCCCAGGCAAGCTTTTGGATGAATTTTCCTAAAGAGGGGTCTCAATTGACACCTCCCCATCAATCAGAAGATTTTAAGTGGAAAGATTACTGCCCAATGGTTTTCAGGTTAGAGATACCTCCGTTTTGTGACCATATGGAGAATTTCTGTATGCAATATATGTTTTCTGATATAGTCTCTGGGAATTTCTTAGACTTTCCCAATTTTAATTAGGTCCTATGGTTCAGTTTGATGGTTTGGTCAAGATTACATAACCTTTTAGAAATCTAATCTTTCTAGCTGCATATTTCTTCTAAAGCAGGAAAGTGTTTTAAAATTTAATTTTCCTTTTATTTTTTAAAAGAAGATATTTTGATAGACCATATGATTGATGCTAATTTTGGGGTAGATAACTTGCCTTTAGATCCCATTTGGTGATACTTATGTCCTGCCAATTGGGAGACATATTATGCGGATTGGCAAACTCTTGTAGAAAATTATTACTATTAAGTTTTTTCTTGCACCTTGATGTTTTTAAATATTAATAGTCTTAATTTCCAAGATATTTAGAGCTTCTAGGATTCAATGCTTGTGTCAGTCCATTACTTAAAAGCTGAACATGCTACATATGTCACAGGAGTACTTTGCATCTAGCTATGATTTTACAATTGTATCTTTTGGTACCATATACAAGCTGCATCTTTGGGGATTCTGTGATGCACCTGTATTCTTTAGAAATTTTCTATTAAATAAATATGTTTTCTGAAAAAGCAAAAGTTGCCTATAGCTTTGTTCATTTATTTTGTTTTTCTAATTTTTCTTGTGTGGATATTGTACTATGTTTGTTTTCCTGTTGACATAAGTAAAACTCATTGTAGGAATTTAAGGGAGATGTTCAAGATTGATGCTGCTGACTACATGATGTCCATTTGTGGAAATGATGCTCTCAGAGAACTTTCTTCTCCTGGGAAAAGTGGTAGTATCTTCTTTCTGTCTCAAGATGATCGTTTCATGATTAAGACACTCCGGAAATCTGAAGTAAAGGTTTGCAATCTCCAGTTTTACCTTGTTTATTTATATTTTTTAGGGAACTAGCTTTAGTAAATATGATAATGCTTGCTGGTTTAAACTTGTAATTGTGCTTGTCGGTTCTGCAATAGACATTTGTCTAGTATGTAATTCTTTTACTTTTCAAACTCCTTAATTAAAAATCAGTACCATACCACAAAGCATTTGCAATTGCATTCTATCTCTGTTTCTATTTCTTCTTCTGTTCCTCGTTTTCCCCAGATGATTGCAGGTTTTATTGACTGAATTCTTGCATATAGGTTCTTCTAAGAATGCTTCCGAACTATCACCATCATGTGAGGTTATATGAGAACACACTCATAACAAAATTTTTTGGTCTTCACAGAATCAAACCATCAAGTGGTCAAAAGGTAATAAGTACAGTAGAGTTCTTTCCTATGCAATTGGGCTTTTTACCTCAATCCATACACTTTAATAAGGTGGTTTCACCGAATCCGCTTGAATAAAATAACTGTTATGTACTGTGACTGAGGACTATGTTTTCCCTTATTTCATGGTATGTAATGAAAGGTTCCTTAAAGTTTGTGGAATGCTTTTTGATGATTAGAAGCTAACAACCATAAACCATATCCTTTCGCAGTTTCGCTTTGTAGTCATGGGAAATATGTTCTGCACTGAGTTGCGGATTCATAGAAGATTTGACTTGAAAGGATCATCACTAGGTCGTTCCACAGACAATGTTGAAATTGATGAGAACACAACACTTAAAGATTTGGATCTCAACTACTGCTTTTATTTGGAACCTTCTTGGCGGGAGGCTTTATTAAGGTAACTGATGAGTTTGTAGCTTTTCTGTCTTACTATTGTCCTAAATTTTGAAGTTGACATATTATTGGTCTATTGGTGATGTGAACTGTTCATGGGTGTAATATTGCTATTGATCCCTTTTTTTTAGTATACTATTTTGCAGTAATATCTGAATTAGCCCAAGATTTTGAGAACATAACTGGACAGCTTTCAAGATATAAAATTGTTTCTTTTCTATCCTACTAAAAGAGCATTTTTATATAATTGGTTTACCTTCCTATGCATGGTTTTATTGCATTTATATATATTTTTGCAGGCAAATAGAGATTGACAGTAAATTTTTGGAAGCACAAAACATTATGGATTATAGCCTTTTGCTTGGTGTGCATTATCGAGCACCTCAGCATTTGAGGTCTCTCATGTCCTACAACAGAGCAGATGGATTAGGGAGTGTTGCTGAGGAAGGTGGGCATTATTAAAATTCGATCTGCTATTGGCAGTATCTTCTAGGTTCTTCAATCTGTTTGATGTAGCATACTGTGTTTTCCATTTATTTTTTTTCTTGAACAGGATTTTAAAGTTCAGTGTCTTTTAAGCATTTGGATTTGGTGACATAAGAGTAGCAGAATCTGTGGAAAGAGAAAATAATTACCACATTTCGACAAATAAAATTAGAATTTCTTTAAGATGTAATTTGTCACACTAAAAAAAAACACAAAAAACAAAAGAAAAAGATGAAATGAGATGGCAAATTCTCTCGAAATCATTTACATGCATGACAATGTGTATTCTTAGCTTACCTCTCACAGAACCCAGAATATAGAGGTTAGATAAATACACTACAAAGGACATATTTAAAACAACAAACTACTAAAACAACAAACTACCTCAACTCCTTACTGTTTTGACTTTAATAGTTTTTGGATTCTTTAAGATGGTATGTGGTTCCGTTGGTCAGTGATAGAACCATATATGTCGTGCATGGTACATAGTCCACACCCTATAATCTGGTCTTTGCCGTAATTATCTGATTCTGATCCAACTTCTTGCATGCCTACAACTTTTGCATCATCCTGAAGGACATTTGACTGACTTCAAAATCTCTTGGTGTTCATATTTCAGAGGAGGATGAAATCACCAACTACCCACAAGGCCTTGTATTGGTCCCTCATGGAACAGATGACAATAGTGTCGTTGTGGGTTCTCATATACGAGGTAGACGTTTGCGAGCATCAGCTGCAGGTGATGAGGAAGTGGATCTCCTTCTCCCTGGCACAGAAAGGTATGATATCTTAACATGACATGATGGTGTTGTTCCTTTCTTGCAAAGTTAGAAAGCCAAAAATAGATTTCTTGATAGTTGCCTTAGTGGATCTGGGTATTTGATTTGTACAAACCCTGCCAGAAGGGATCATAGAAACAGAACAAAGGTGAGATAACACAAATATGTTGTCACCTCTAAAGAGTTTGGCAAGCCGAAAATATGTGTTGTGTGTTACCATAGCTATGACAAAGTTCATTCTTGCTCAGCTTTTTTATAAATAGGCAAATAGCCATATTTTCTTAGTCTAAGGCTCTGTTTGGTTACCGAAAAACAACTTCCAGAAAATAAAAGATTTTATTTGAAAATATTTTCTGGAAAAAAAAAATTCCGGTTTTTGGATCATTTTAAAAGAAAATATTTTCCTTTGTTTCAACCGAAAATTCAAGAACATTCACTGTTCATCTTCTCTTTCCTTTCATCCTCTCTTCTAAACCTTTTTTAACTCAAAAACATACTAATTTTAAATTTATAAAAACCCATAAAATAAACACAATAAAAGAACCAAATAACAAAATTTTAGAAAAAAAGAAGGTTGATTTTTTTTTTCAAAATACTCGTGAGTATACAAGATTAGTTTGGATATTGAAGTTTAAAAAGGGAAATCATGAAGGAGAGAGAGAGCTTGTGAAGAAGAAAAAGGCTTTTATTAGATCTAGTGAGTTTTCTTCTTGGCTGCCTTGGGAATGTTAAGAGATTTCTTGGTAGCTTATTATATTTGAAGGAATGAAAGAAATCAAGGGAAAAAAAGAGTATATTCGGAGTAAGAGAAGGAAATTTTATTGCATCAATGAAGGATGTAGGCTAAGAAAAAAAAGATTTAAGATTTGAAGTTAAGAGAAGGAAAGTGACCTCTGAAGCTGGGGAAATTGTCTTCCTTCTCCAAAATAGGCACTGTTAAGCTTTGACTGGAAAATTAATTTCAGTTGATTTTTTTCGTTTTTTGCCATCCAAACATAGGAAAATGTGGAAAACCGTTTCTTGAAGTGATTTTCCATTGTACCAAACGGAGCCTAAATGAAAAGAAAATAAGGATAGAAGTGATATACTTGTATATATGTACAAATTGGCTATATATATTGAGGTTTCTTGCAGCATGTGAATTTTGATTCTTAACCTTCTATCTTTTGAGGGATAATTTTTAAGAAATTGTTTATCACTTCTTGAACAGACTCCAGATCCAGCTTGGTGTGAACATGCCAGCCAGGGCTGAGCAGATTCCAGGGAAAGAAGAAAACATGTTCCATGAAGCTTATGATGTTGTTCTGTATTTGGGTATCATCGACATTTTACAAGAATATAACATGACTAAGAAGATTGAACATGCCTATAAATCTCTTCAGTTTGATTCTGTGTCCATATCTGCTGTAGACCCTACATTCTACTCGCAACGGTTCTTGGAATTCATTCAGAAGGTATTTCCTCCAAACTCCATTATAAGTTGACAAAGTTTTGGGTCCATGTTGTGCGCCTCTCATGAGTTTCCTTAAGATGGGCAAATGTTCTGAGAAATTGAATGCCTGGTACCATTCCAATACACAGAGTGGCAATGCCGAAATCCTTGTTCAAGATGGTCATCTCCAGGTGATGTAAAGCATTTGTAAGGATCTGCTCTTAGAGCAGATTTTAATGATGATGTTTATAGTAATGATGATGTTTATAGTGAGGAATAGTTTCTTGCCATTGTTATGTTCTGTTTTATGACATTCTTGGAGCACATGCTCGATGATTCTTCTATTATTTGCACCTTGTTCTGATTCGTGCATTTCATTTCCTTTTTTCTTCTTTTTTTTTGTTTTGGTATGACATGCATTTTAGGTTAATTGCAGAAAAGATTAATATTACCAATAATTTTGAATTATAATAAAACATTTAATATTATATTTTAATTTTAAAAAAAATTATTGTGATATTTAAATTATAAATTTATTCACTGATATGATACTTAAAAAAAATTATTTGTTCATTATATTATTTAAAATTAATTATATTAAAAATAAGTATCATATTAATTAATAAATTGATGATAAAAAATGTTTTTGCTCAGCTAATGGTAAATCCCATCACCAGCTTGATCTGCATATCTGACAAAAATGATTAAAAAATCTCGATAGAGAGATGCCTATCGAGACACTGAAAGCCAGATAACCTACTGTCCCATGTTAGGAGGTGGTGGGGGTGGGTGCAATCCCTGGCCCTGCATCGGTTGACCAGGAAAACCTTGTGGAGGAGGGATTGTTGGAAGCCTAGGTAGTGAAATTTGCCATTGTCCAACTACCCCCAGTAGGTGCCTATGGGGCAATAGGGGTTACTCGTGAATGCATAGGCCTAGGACCATTCCCCATAGGAGGTGGTGCTGGTGGTATTGAACCAGGCACTGGAGGTGGAGGGGCTCTAGGAGTGTTTGGCAGTTCTTGTGGTGGAGGGGGTGGTGGTGGTGGGGGAGCATGACGTGGTGGGGGCAAAGGCCTTGGAGGAACACCCGGCGCTGCAGTACCATTGGCTCCAGGGGGCGGTCGAGGTTTATTTGCTTCTAGTGGCTTGGTTTTGAAATATACCTGCAGCTGCATTTTGATAAAAGCCAAAAATCGTAAAGATACCATCCTTTTTTTTTTTTGAAAAATTATTAGTTATTTTATGCAAAATTAGCAACTAAACCTGTCAAAGAGAAGGATTAAGCCTATAGACAGTCTCATCATTACAACGCCAAAATGGTCAACAGGTGCAGGTGAAAGAAGGATAAGGGAGAATCGACAAGAGATAAACATACGAAGCAGTAAGGCTCATGTTAAACAAACTAACCGTGAACATTTTTGACTCAGGATCCCTGCGAGAAGAACTTGGGAGTGGATTTATCAATCCTTAGCCTCACGCGCCGCTCTCTTAGCTAAATTGGTCTGGTGGCGCTGCCCTTACGTATGTGCCAAGTAGTTCCCTTCATTGTTGTGTAGCGCCAAGCAAAGCTTACACTCATAACTGGCCCAAAATATATAACATTTAATCTGAAAAAAAAAAATCGAACTTCCAAGGAAAAATGGGAGAATTTGGTAGATAATTATACACCTGCCGAGTTGGCTGCGCATGAAATAGGGATATTTGGTGAGCTCAATGGTTTCGACTCTCGAAGGCGAGTCGACGGAGGCGCTCACGACGGTCCATGGCTTCCGTCTGGAGCCCCATTCTCTGTCCATGATTCTCTTGATTCTTCCTTCGGCTTTTCACTTCTTCTTTGTCAGGGTTTCAATTAGGGGTTTTTCTGGCTTGAACTGCACACTGAACTGTTGATCTAAATGGCGATTAGGCGTTGCTAGGTTGTGGATGGCAATGGCGGTGGCAAATCCCCATTCTAAGTGTGCTTGGGCTCTATGTTTGGATATCCAGGCTAAGCCCATAAGATAATTTGGGCGGTTAGATGTAGGATTCCCAAAATTTCTAATTTGAATTTATCGAAAAAAAATTGAGCTCATCTTATCATCAATTAAATTTAAATATTAATTATAATAAAATTTATTTAATATATATTTTAATTACAATTAAAATAACTTATCTTAATTTAAACTTTGAATGCGTGTGATTTTTCTACGATCTTGATTAATATCTGATGGAGATCACTTTCTTGGATTATAAAGAAAGAAACTGACAACAAACTTGAACACAGACAGGTCAAGTGGTTTTATCCATTTTCCCTTTCACATTTCTTTATACTTTCCCTGAAAATATGCTGCTTGGAGCATGCAACCCTTTATTCCATTCCTTGTATACTTTTTTACCTTGGAAGCCAAATTATCAGCAAAAGTGGGATGGCAAATATTGGAGAATCTCCAAATTTTGTCATTACCAAGATTTCAGTGTATATATATTCCCTGAATATATGTTCTTTATAGCGTGCGACCCTTAGCCTTATTCCATTCCTTGTATATCATTACTTAACCTTTATTCTCTCTCTAGAAAACTACGGCGCATCAATGTAAAAGAAAGACAAGAAAAAAAAAAAAAGAAGAAAAAGGAAAGAACATGTTGATGTCAGATGTTCCAGTTAGCAGTTTTCCTTTAGCTTCTGTCTCAAGGAACGCATTGATTCAGCTTCTGTCTCAAGGAACGCATTGATTCTTTCTTTCTCTATTAAAAAGATTTCCTTCTTTTTTTTCTTTATATATTACATTTCTTTTTCTCTGTACTTTTGAGAGAAAGAAGCCATTCATTTTCTCACCCAAGTTTGTTTTTCTAAGGGTGTGATCATCATTGGATACAACAGGGACTTTGAGGAAGAAGAAGAGAAAAAGGAGAGATTTAAAAGTTTGAGTTTTTGTTTTTGGATAGAAATATTGAAATGGGATCATCTTCAGGACAAAGTAGTGAAAGCTATGATCATTCATTTAAGATCGTGTTGATCGGAGGCTCGGGTGTCGGCAAGAGTAGTTTGGCTGTTAGCTTCATTTCAGATTCTGCAGCAGATCTAGCTACCACCATTGGTTCATTTTCTCTTCCTTTTTTCTTAACTTTACCAGTCCTGGATCTTTTATTAGTTTTATGGTAAATTTTGATTTGGGTTTTGTTTGAATCTATGTTGTAGGTGTGGATCTTAACATCAAGTTATTAACTGTTGGTGGGAAGAGATTAAAGCTTACTATTTGGGATACTGGTATGGATGAAACTCAATCATTAGTCTTTCAGTTTCAAATTTGGTTTCTTTGTCAAAATCTGTCAGTCTAATTGAAGTCAATTGTCTATGCTTATAATTGACTTCTTTATTTCACATAGGAGACTGCTCATTTTTACTGACTTAATGTTCACTAATGCATTAGCATGACATTGGCATCATTTTTAACCGAGTTTTGTTCCTATTGTTCCACTTCTTGCCGCTTGGATGTTGACCTTTATTTAACTCTATCATTAAACTGTTACCACTGCAAATTTTGACAAAGTTTTCTCATAAAAACCATTCTACAGAATTATATAAAAATGTTTTTGTTAATGTTTTTTTATCTGCTATTTTTGTTATGGCACCAATTCTGCACTCTGCAGCATCAACTTTGAAATCAAATTTTCAGGAAATTTAGGTAAATCGTGTTTGGTTAAAAGACATACAATTGATGATGTATTAACCAGTTGAAATGAGTTCCCGGGTTTTTTAATTTTGTTGTTAGCTGTAGGTTGCTACTTTTCAAATGTGAGAAGAAAATGCTTTCTTGACCTGGTTAGCTTGATGTTGCTTCTTTGATCTTTTATTAGCTATTCAGTTTTTTTGTTTATAAAAATACATTAAAATAATTGTCAGGCAACATGGAGAAAACATGATTGATTTGTGGAACCATAATGCTTCTTGTAGCTGGACAGGAAAGGTTCAGAACATTAATAAGATCTTACTATAGAGGTGCCCATGGGATCATACTTGGTAGGTTCATCATTCTGGTGCATGTATGTGTTACTCTACTTTCATATTTTGTTTGACGGAGCCTGTCACTGGTTTCAAATTTCAAGTTCTTAGCAATCTGATATCACCGCGCTATGCTATCATAATTATTCGTGTGCCTGATAAAAAGACTAGGAACTGGTTCTTATGTCAGTATAGCAGACACAGTCATGAATATAGACTTGCATAATGTTAAAATGTTGATCAAGCTTATCTTCCTGGGCTGAGTAAGTAGGAGTTGGGTTATAGATGCTGAAAGATTATGACAAATATAGGTTAAATAGGTAATAAATTGTTTAAGAAAAATAAACGCAATCGTAGTTTAATTTAAAAAGATGGAAGCATACAGAAAGCAGTTTGGACATGTTTGGTTTCTTTCTCTCTCACACACATAAGTGCTGAAAATAAAAAGTCATTTCTTTGTATCCTTCATTCCATAATTTAGTTGTATTCTCAATGCCTTTGTCAATCCTTTCTGCGAACATCTGCTTTGCTGGCTTGAAGGAGCCCTATCATACAATTCGATGCATTTTTGTTTATGGTACAAGTATTTGCCACCTTGACCTTGGCTCATCATTTCACAATCATGATTGCTTGATCCTAGAAATAATATTCTTGTCCCAAATAAATTTTCAATCATGATTCTTGTCTATTCTGCTCAAGGTGTTGAATTACATATATTGTTTGCCCATGGTTTAAATTGCCAGAATTGTTTGAATTATTTCTTGGCTTTGGTTATAGTTTATGATGTAACACGGAGAGAAACCTTCACGAGTTTGTCTGATGTTTGGGCCAAAGAAGTGGAGCTCTATTCTACCAATAAGGACTGTGTCAAGATGCTTGTTGGAAATCAAGTTGATAGAGTAAGTCTAGTGTTCTCTTTTGGATCCTTAAAATTAATAATTGAAGATAAATTGACCCCCCGTCACAACTCACCTGTGGAAAGGTTAAGGATAGATTAATAAATTGTTAATGGGCAATTATGGGACAAAGCTCGTTTGCTCTCTTCATGTTGAAGAAACCTCATGGAACAAAGTTGTTAAGAAAAATTTTATAAGTTGTAAAGAGGCCATTGCACCCCATAAATGCTATAAGGATTTTGCCTTTCATGTCATCTTAATTCATCGGATAGCCAATAAGAAACTACTCTACTTATGTTCTTCCCCATATTTTGTTCTCAAGAGTAAAGTAGATACAAGATTTCATGAGAAAAAACCATAGGATTGTGGTGTAACCTTCAGATCTTGGAGGATAATAAATGAGTGTTTCATGCAGATTTTAAAACTACATGTCACTCACACTTTTGCATTGCCTACCTTAACTATTGCTTTCCTTTGCATATGAAAGTAGGCTCTAGATCCTCATAATTATTTCTCCGTGTATTCAGTTGTTCGTTCAACTGACTCCTGAACGTCCCTGGAAAATGGTTAGAAAACTAGAAGATAAAAAATTACTGATTTTGTCTTATTAATCCTTCTTTATCATAACTGCCTCTCAAACTGTGGAAACCTGGAAAAAATTGATTCCTTAGAGGAATACCAGCCTTCTTATATTTCCAGTCTGCTGATATTGCGTCTTTTGTTTTCTCTTTTGAGGACTTCTTTTTGAGTCATTTTCTCTTTATTCCTATTGCTTCATTATATCTGATATATTTACTTTTCAGGATCCTGAAAGGGCTGTAAGTAGAGAAGAAGGGACTGCACTTGCAAAAGAGCTTGGATGTATGTTTCTTGAATGCAGTACTAAAACAAGACAAAACGTGGAGAGATGCTTGAGGAGCTTGCATTGAAGGTAGATTTTTGTTACGCAAGTCTGCTCTCACCTTTCCAGTAATATATACAATAGTAGATATTATTGGCTGGTGGGTCAGTTCAAAATAATCTGTAACCTTGCAGTGCGGTTATGTTTTATATAAGTCAATCATTAAGATGGTTGTTTCCAAACTCTTAAACAAACACAATGATTCTTCATGAATGATGATGATAGCAACAATTTGGATGATTGATTGATAAAGGGTGGTACCATGAGCAAAGAAAGTTATGGCTTAGATTAAAAAAAAAATAATGGCATAATCTCTTCTCTTAGTTCTGACCGGCTATGGACTGTCTTATAGATGATGGAAGCTCCTAGTCTTTCGCAAGAAGGGTCTGCTGAAGGAAGCAAACATCATAGAGCCGAACCAGCTGCTGAAGGAAAGCAAAACATCATAGAGCCGAAACCAGCGTACACGTCTCCTCCAAAAGGAGATTGTTGTAGTTGCCAGTAAATTGCAGCAATATGAAGGCCTCAACATGAAGGGCTGACTTACATGTATCAATTGAACGCTTCAATTGATAATTTCCACCTTAGCAGATTGTGAACAAATCATGTATATGATAATTTCTTTTGATATTCTATACTGCTGTTCTTCCCAGTGGAGTTGCCATGGCTAATGGTATCAACATCACTCAAAATTAACTTGTGTAAATTTGTTTGCCTTATGCGTTTGTCTTGGTTAATTTATAGCTTGTTACTCATGTCTTCCATTGATTATTGAGTGTAATTTTACTCAACCATTTAGGTAATCTCAAAGGTTATTTGGATGAAAGATTAAAAGGCAACCTTAGGCAAGCTGGAGATGACATATACGCAATGACAGTACAATACAATCAATCTGGTCTGAGGCTGAGCAAAATAAAGGTCAAAGTACTGGAACTTATTTTCTTTTGAAGGAAATGGAAGAATAATTCAGCATAGCTGACAACAACCATATATGATGAACATTTCTATCTCTGCAAATCTTTGCCTTGTATCTCTTGCAATAGAATTAGAAATGAAAACCTGCTCCACGTTGAAATATGTTTGGACACTCTGTTGAAAAGGGTTTCAACTTTCAACAATTTCGGCATGCTCAAAGATATGTAAGTCATGGGTGTATGTCATTCACCAGCCAATTCTTGCCCCATTTGATGTTGGAAGTCGGAACAGCCTTCAAACAAAGATCAAACACCAGTGATAAATGATAATTACATCATGGAAATTTGTACATTAGTTTTTAATGTTACCCTTTCAGTCTCATCCATGTCAGCTTTATTTGTTTCCGACCCATTGCTCACATAATTTATTGGATTAAAAGTTTTTAATCGAATCAAATTAACGAAAGTGAAATCAAATAATAAATTAAACACACAAAAGATAATAATTTAATGTGGTTCGGTCCAATTAACCTACATTCACGGATGAGAAACAAGATCCACTAATTGTAAAGAATTACAAACATACATTAAATCATCAACCTTACTCAACAATCAATACAAATAAGACACTCTCAATTTCCTCTAGTCCTATGAAATATTCTCAACCCAAAAAAACACAAACTCAAACCCTTTTGCACCCTTTCAACATAACCAAACACATACTTATATGCTTACATACATCATACCTTTGTAAACCCTCACAGTCTCCTCTAGTCCACTCACAAACATACACACTCATAAGACTTATAGTTTCAATACTACTATTAGATATCTATATCACAAAACCCTATAACTCTCTTACATATTTTTCTAATATCTAACCATGTATAGACTTTATCTATTTATAAAATTCAAACTTACTTATTAAGAATTTCTTTCCTCTTAAAATTCTTTTTTTATAAGTCAAACTTTTTTATTAAAACTCTTTTTTTTTAAAAATTTTTTTCTTACAAGTCAAACTTATTTATTAAGAATCTTTTTCTCTTAAAATTTTTCTTTTACAAATATTTTTATCAATCAAATAATATTTGATAAATTTTAAACAAATCTCAACGTAATTAACGAATCAGAAGTCGAGTACTAATTCTTCTATGATAATCCTGATTATAAAAAAACCGATGGAACATCAAGCGAAAAGGAATGACATACTGTTCAACAGTGCCCCCCATGGCTAGCTTCCCTGTAATAGCCAGCATTGAAACAATAAGAAGTCAAAAACATTTTCAACCAAAGAAAAAATAGATAATTGATTAGTTAGCCATGCAGGTGAAACGTTCTTGACAAGATGTGTACACATTAATGCGCTTCCCATCAATCCTGGTAAAAACATTAAAACTTTTAGAAAGCCACTAAGAGAATCAAAGTAGCAAGTAACTTCTTCCTACACTCGGTGGATAAGAAGAAGGTTGATGATGAGATGATCATAATCATCAGCCCGAGCTCTATATATAGCCAGCGTAGCCGCCATTTTGAAGCTGTGTTTTAATAGGAAAGAGAGAAGAGAAACCCGGCTGTATGAACTGAACTAGTCACTAGTGTAATAAAGCTTACTCTCTTTCTCTCTATCTGCGCTTTTCAAAGCTGACTTATAGAATTTCAAGTGCAAGTGAATTTTATTGTTGTTCCTTTAATGCATTGCCTGGTAGGAATCTGCCGCTGAACAGTGTAAAAATGGCCTGGTTTTCAGTGACTGTTCATCCTTTATAGCGTGATTTATGCAATGATTGCAATTAGACACCGGATAAGTTCTGATTTGAACAAACACTTACCCGTGTCAGAAAGCAATAGGCCTTTAACTTGTCTGATTCTGTGAAGTGGGCAAACCAATGGATATCTTTCGTCTTTGAGTTTATGATAGAAAGGAAAGAAACAATTAAGTTTTACTAAAAAAGATAGGATACTCAAACAAATCTCTAAATTTTATTTAAAAATGAAATTCAATCCAATTTTTTATTGTAAGATGAAATAAAGATTATAAACTTTCATTCACTTTTAAGTTGTAATCATATCCGTAGAATTTGAAAATCCAATTAATAGAAGAAATAATTTATTGTTGTAACTTTTTTTTCTCAAATTATTAACATATTTAGCAATATGAACTCTGCGTACTCATATCAACACCAATTCAAAACAGAAAACATAAAAAAAAATCACAGGGGAAGTGTATATCGGTTTATGCATACAGATTTGCTTTTTCATTAGGGAATAAAGGAGGTTTTGTGGGGTTTTCTGGAAAATGGAGGTGACAAAGCGACGGAAGGCCACATGCATTTTCAGTCAGGGTTTATCGGGTGATTGGAATTGTAAAACAAAAAAAGCTTACTAGTTAGCTAATGGAGTTGTTGTCTTGTCGTGAAAATCTCAGCCCAAAAGTAAGAGCATTTGAACCAACTCTTTCACCAACTCTTTCCGGGATGGGCTAGGCTTGACGTTAATGACTAACCAGACAAGGCTTTTAAGGATGGCTTGCATTGCTTTTGGTGTGGAATTTGAAGTTTTTTTTTTTGTTCTCTAATTTTGAGAAAAGAGGTTCAGATTTTAAATTTTTTTAGAAAAATTTCAACCTATTTAACCAACATCCACGCTGACCCGATATTTTTAAAGTCAGTTTAACCTAATCGGCTCAATAGAACTTCTAAATGTCACTTGTTGTACAATTTTCATTTCTATAAAAATCAATGTGATAGACATGTCCCTATCCTTTGCTTGAATCCATTCTTCAAAAGAAGAAAAGAAATCCCAATGCCGGGCACATAATCTTGCTATAAATCCAAAATCTTATCTAATTCCACCTTGCCGGGTGCTTGAATCTCTTCCGACACCTATTCTAGCTAAAGGTGAATGCTTCGCATGTGAGATGGCCTTGGGATTTTGAACCTCCCATTTAGTAAGTAACGTGTCAGAAGTCTGTGACTGTAAGATTCTTAGACTAATTGAGAGAAGAGTGAGTTTATTACAAACAAAGTAATGCTAGTCCATATAAACGGCAGACGAATCAATTATCATTAAAAAAAAAAGAAGTTATACTCCTTTCTTCACATGATTTTCTGTCATTATTACTTGTTTGGAAGTTTTTCAGCATTTGTTTGGACAAATTACGTTGGCATATGCGAGGAAAGGGACAAGTTGCTGGTATTGTTTTCGCTACAAGATGTGTGGATTACATATTGGTGATTGTTTTCGCTATTTTTGTTATGTAATTAAAAATTACATATTTTTAATCACCATACATGATTGGTGACTAAATATGTAATTTTTTAATTAAAATTAAAAATATATTAATAAATTTTTTTTTATGATTTTTTTGAAAAATGAAAAAAAAAAAATCGAGAACAAAAAACGGAGGAAGAGGAAATGCATTTCTCCATTCTCTTGTCTTTTTTCTTGATTTAAAAAAAATAAATAAATAAAAGAGTATTTTAATAATAATTTAAAGGTTGTCATTTGGCATTTATGTGAAAATTGAAAAATTATTGAAAATTTTTTATTTGGTGCGTGGTGTACATATGATCTTATTTTATTGGTCACGAATCACATATATAAATTGATTGAAGGTGGTAATTAATGACTCAAAATATTACCCAATTTGAAAATTTACGTATCAATTTATACATTTTATATTTCTAAGTATTAATTTATACATTTTTTTCAAAGTTAAGATACAAAAACTAGCATTAACCCAATGGAGCATAAGCTATAAATAGATAGAGTTGATTTGAGACGTTGTTTCTGCCTGCCCAGCTGCTAATGGTAATCTACTATTTTCAGATATTGATTACAAAACCTCCTTATTGAAGAGGAGATAAGGGTACTCAAAACAGGTTGGCAGTCTTCCATGCTTCGCCATGTTCGCAGGAAAACTAGTTGTACTGCTGACTGAGTTGCTAAGATGACTCGACAGAGGAAATATCCTGTTCATTGGGTTTTATGCATGTCCTCTAAACTTTTGGATTTGTTTTCTTTATAATGTTTCGATGAGTGGGTTGTAATTATGCAAGAACAAAAAAAAAATCTATACTATTTCAGGTAAACAATCAGGACAAAATTATGCTTATAGAAAAGCTACAAAATGTACCTCAAATACACATGGATCTGTTGGAGTCCTGCCGGCCCAACTCTTCTGTTTTATGACATTCTTGGAGCACATGCTCAATGATTATTCTGTTATTTGCACCTTGTTCTGATTCGTGCATTTCATTTTTTTTTTTTTTGGGTATGACATGCATTTTAGGTTTATTGTAGAAAAAATTTTTGATTTATAATAAAATATTTAATATGATATTTTAATTTAAAAATTTTTTATTATGATATTTGAATTATAAATTTTTTAATTAATATTATACTTAAAAAAATTATTTATTCGTCGTATTATTTAAAATTAATTATTTTAATCTGAAAAAAAAAATATCGAACTTCCAAGGAAAAATGGGAGAATTTGGTAGATAATTATACACCTGCCGAGGTGGTTGCGCATGAAATAGGGATATTTGGTGAGGTCAATGGTTTCGACTCTCGAAGGCGAGTCGACGGAGGCGCTCACGACGGTCCATGGCTTCCGTCTGGAGCCCCATTCTCTGTCCATGATTCTCTTGATTCTTCCTTCGGCTTTTCACTTCTTCTTTGTCAGGGTTTCAATTAGGGGTTTTTCTGGCTTGAACTGCACACTGAACTGTTGATCTAAATGGCGATTAGGCGTTGCTAGGTTGTGGATGGCAATGGCGGTGGCAAATCCCCATTCTAAGTGTGCTTGGGCTCTATGTTTGGATATCCAGGCTAAGCCCATAAGATAATTTGGGCGGTTAGATGTAGGATTCCCAAAATTTCTAATTTGAATTTATAAAAAAAAATTTGAACTCATCTTATCATCAATTAAATTTAAATATTAATTATAATAAAATTTATTTAATATATATTTTAATTACAATTAAAATAACTTATCTTAATTTAAACTTTGAATGCGTGTGATTTTTCTACGATCTTGATTAATATCTGATGGAGATCACTTTCTTGGATTATAAAGAAAGAAACTGACAACAAACTTGAACACAAACAGGTCAAGTGGTTTTATCCATTTTCCCTTTCACATTTCTTTATACTTTCCCTGAAAATATGCTGCTTGGAGCATGCAACCCTTTATTCCATTCCTTGTATACTTTTTTACCTTGGAAGCCAAATTATCAGCAAAAGTGGGATGGCAAATATTGGAGAATCTCCAAATTTTGTCATTACCAAGATTTCAGTGTATATATATTCCCTGAATATATGTTCTTTATAGCGTGCGACCCTTAGCCTTATTCCATTCCGTGTATATCATTACTTAACCTTTATTCTCTCTCTAGAAAACTACGGCGCATCAATGAAAAAGAAAGACAAGAAAAAAAAAAAAGAAGAAAAAGGAAAGAACATGTTGATGTCAGATGTTCCAGTTAGCAGTTTTCCTTTAGCTTCTGTCTCAAGGAACGCATTGATTCAGCTTCTGTCTCAAGGAACGCATTGATTCTTTCTTTCTCTATTAAAAAGATTTCCTTCCTTTTTTTTCTTTATATATTACATTTCTTTTTCTCTGTACTTTTGAGAGAAAGAAGCCATTCATTTTCTCACCCAAGTTTGTTTTTCTAAGGGTGTGATCATCATTGGATACAACAGGGACTTTGCGGAAGAAGAAGAGAAAAAAGAGAGATTTAAAAGTTTGAGTTTTTGTTTTTGGATAGAAATATTGAAATGGGATCATCTTCAGGACAAAGTAGTGAAAGCTATGATCATTCATTTAAGATCGTGTTGATCGGCGACACGGCTGTCGGCAAGAGTAGTTTGGCCGCTAGCTTCATTTCAGATTCTGCAGCAGATCTAGATAAAACCATTGGTTCATTTTCTCTTCCTTTTTTCTTAACTTTACCAGTCCTGGATCTTTTATTAGTTTTATGGTAAAATTTGATTTGGGTTTTGTTTGAATCTATGTTGTAGGTGTGGATCTTAACATCAAGTTGTTAACTGTTGGTGGGAAGAGATTAAAGCTTACTATTTGGGATACTGGTATGGATGAAACTCAATCATTAGTCTTTCAGTTTCAAATTTGGTTTCTTTGTCAAAATCTGTCAGTCTAATTGAAGTCAATTGTCTATGCTTATAATTGACTTCTTTATTTCACATAGGAGACTGCTCATTTTTACTGACTTAATGTTCACTAATGCATTAGCATGACATTGGCATCATTTTTAACCGAGTTTTGTTCCTATTGTTCCACTTCTTGCCGCTTGGATGTTGACCTTTATTTAACTCTATCATTAAACTGTTACCACTGCAAATTTTGACAAAGTTTTCTCATAAAAACCATCCTACAGAATTATATAAAAATGTTTTTGTTATGTTTTTTTATCTGCTATTTTTGTTATGGCACCAATTCTGCACTCTGCAGCATCAACTTTGAAATCAAATTTTCAGGAAATTTAGGTAAATCGTGTTTGGTTAAAAGACATACAATTGATGATGTATTAACCAGTTGAAATGAGTTCCCGGGTTTTTTAATTTTGTTGTTAGCTGTAGGTTGCTACTTTTCAAATGTGAGAAGAAAATGCTTTCTTGACCTGGTTAGCTTGATGTTGCTTCTTTGATCTTTTATTAGCTATTCAGTTTTTTTGTTTATAAAAAAACATTAAAATAATTGTCTGGCAACATGGAGAAAACATGATTGATTTGTGGAACCATAATGCTTCTTGTAGCTGGACAGGAAAGGTACAGAACATTAACAAGCTCTTACTATAGAGGTGCCCATGGGATCATACTTGGTAGGTTCATCATTCTGGTGCATGTATGTGTTACTCCACTTTCATATTTTGTTTGACGGAGCCTGTCACTGGTTTCAAATTTCAAGTTCTTAGCAATCTGATATCACTGCGCTATGCTATCATAAGCATTCGTGTGCCTGATAAAAAGACTAGGAACTGGTTCTTATGTCAGTATAGCAGACACAGTCAGAATATAGACTTGCATAATGTTAAAATGTTGATCAAGCTTATCTTCCTGGGCTGAGTAAGCAGGAGTTGGGTTATAGATGCTGAAAGATTATGACAAATATAGGTTAAATAGGTAATGAATTGTTTAAGAAAAATAAACGCAATCGTGGTTTAATTTAAAAAGATGGAAGCATACAGAAAGCAGTTTGGACATGTTTGGTTTCTTTCTCTCTCACACACATAAGTGCTGAAAATAGAAAGTCATTTCTTTGTACCCTTCATTCCATAATTTAGTTGTATTCTCAATGCCTTTGTCAATGCTTTCTGCAAACATCTGCTTTGCTGGCTTGAAGGAGCCCTATCATACAATTCGATGCATTTTTGTTTATGGCACAAGTATTTGCCACCTTTACGTTGGCTCATCATTCCACAATCATGATTGCTTGATCCTAGAAATAATATTCTTGTCCCAAATAAATTTTCAATCATGATTCTTATCTATGCTGCTCAAGGTGTTGAATTACATATATTGTTTGCCCATGGTTTAAATTGCCAGAATTGTTTGAATTATTTCTTGGCTTTGGTTATAGTTTATGACGTAACAGAGAGAGAAACCTTCACGAGTTTGTCTGATGTTTGGGCCAAAGAAGTGGAGCTCTATTCTACCAATAAGGACTGTGTCAAGATGCTTGTTGGAAATAAAGTTGATAGAGTAAGTCTAGTGTTCTCTTTTGGATCCTTAAAATTAATAATTGAAGATAAATTGACCCCCCGTCACAACTCACCTGTGGAAAGGTTAAGGATAGATTAATAAATTGTTAATGGGCAATTATGGGACAAAGCTCGTTTGCTCTCTTCATGTTGAAGAAACCTCATGGAACAAAGTTGTTAAGAAAAATTTTATAAGTTGTAAAGAGGCCATTGCACCCCATAAATGCTATAAGGATTTTGCCTTTCATGTCATCTTAATTCATCGGATAGCCAATAAGAAACTACTCTACTTATGTTCTTCCCCATATTTTGTTCTCAAGAGTAAAGTAGATACAAGATTTCATGAGAAAAAACCATAGGATTGTGGTGTAACCTTCAGATCTTGGAGGATAATAAATGAGTGTTTCATGCAGATTTTAAAACTACATGTCACTCACACTTTTGCATTGCCTACCTTAACTATTGCTTTCCTTTGCATATGAAAGTAGGCTCTAGATCCTCATAATTATTTCTCCGTGTATTCAGTTGTTCGTTCAACTGACTCCTGAACGTCCCTGGAAAATGGTTAGAAAACTAGAAGATAAAAAATTACTGATTTTGTCTTATTAATCCTTCTTTATCATAACTGCCTCTCAAACTGTGGAAACCTGGAAAAAATTGATTCCTTAGAGGAATACCAGCCTTCTTATATTTCCAGTCTGCTGATATTGCGTCTTTTGTTTTCTCTTTTGAGGACTTCTTTTTGAGTCATTTTCTCTTTATTCCTATTGCTTCATTATATCTGATATATTTACTTTTCAGGATCCTGAAAGGGCTGTAAGTAGAGAAGAAGGGACTGCACTTGCAAAAGAGCTTGGATGTATGTTTTCTTGAATGCAGTACTAAAACAAGACAAAACGTGGAGAGATGCTTTGAGGAGCTTGCATTGAAGGTAGATTTTTGTTACCGCAAGTCTGCTCTTCACCTTTCCAGTAATATATACAACATAGTAGATATTATTGGCTGGTGGGTCCAGTTCAAAATAATCTGTAACCTTGCAGTGCGGTTATGTTTTATATAAGTCAATCATTAAGATGGTTGTTTCCAAACTCTTAAACAAACACAATGATTCTTCATGAATGATGATGATAGCAACAATTTGGATGATTGATTGATAAAGGGTGGTACCATGAGCAAAGAAAGTTATGGCTTAGATTAAAAAAAAATAATGGCATAATCTCTTCTCTTAGTTCTGACCGGCTATGGACTGTCTTATAGATGATGGAAGCTCCTAGTCTTTCGCAAGAAGGGTCTGCTGAAGGAAAGCAAAACATCATAGAGCCGAAACCAGCTGCTGAAGGAAAGCAAAACATCATAGAGCCGAAACCAGCGTACACGTCTCCTCCAAAAGGAGATTGTTGTAGTTGCCAGTAAATTGCAGCAATATGAAGGCCTCAACATGAAGGGCTGACTTACATGTATCAATTGAACGCTTCAATTGATAATTTCCACCTTAGCAGATTGTGAACAAATCATGTATATGATAATTTCTTTTGATATTCTATACTGCTGTTCTTCCCAGTGGAGTTGCCATGGCTAATGGTATCAACATCACTCAAAATTAACTTGTGTAAATTTGTTTGCCTTATGCGTTTGTCTTGGTTAATTTATAGCTTGTTACTCATGTCTTCCATTGATTATTGAGTGTAATTTTACTCAACCATTTAGGTAATCTCAAAGGTTATTTGGATGAAAGATTAAAAGGCAACCTTAGGCAAGCTGGAGATGACATATACGCAATGACAGTACAATACAATCAATCTGGTCTGAGGCTGAGCAAAATAAAGGTCAAAGTACTGGAACTTATTTTCTTTTGAAGGAAATGGAAGAATAATTCAGCATAGCTGACAACAACCATATATGATGAACATTTCTATCTCTGCAAATCTTTGCCTTGTATCTCTTGCAATAGAATTAGAAATGAAAACCTGCTCCACGTTGAAATATGTTTGGACACTCTGTTGAAAAGGGTTTCAACTTTCAACAATTTCGGCATGCTCAAAGATATGTAAGTCATGGGTGTATGTCATTCACCAGCCAATTCTTGCCCCATTTGATGTTGGAAGTCGGAACAGCCTTCAAACAAAGATCAAACACCAGTGATAAATGATAATTACATTGTGGAAATTTGTACATTAGTTTTTAATGTTACCCTTTCCGTCTCATCCACGTCAGCTTTGTTTGTTTTCGACCCACTGCTCACATAATTTGTTGGACTAAAAGCTTTCAATTTAATCATATCAACGAAAGTAAAATCAAGTAATAAATTAAACACACAAGAGATAATAATTTAACGTGATTCGGTCCAACTAACCTACATTCACGGATGAAAAACAAGATCCACTAATTGTAGAGAATTACAAACATACATCAAATCATCAACTTTACTCAACAATCAATACACATAAGACACTCTCAATCTCATTTAGTCCTATGAAATATTTTCAACCCAAAAAAATACAAACTCAAACCCTTGTGCACTCTTTCAACATAACCAAATACATACTCATATGCTCACATACATCATACCTATGTAAACCCTCTCAGTCGCCTCTAGTCCACTCACAAACATACACACCCATAAGATGTAGAGTTCTAATACTATTATGAGATATCTATCTCACAAAACCTTATAACTCTCTTACATCTTTTCTCATATCTAATTCTGTAGGAACTTTACCTATTTATAATCATTCAAACTTACCTATTAAAAATTTCTCTCCTCTTAAAATTCTTCTTCTATAAGTCAAATTTATCTATTAAAAATTTTTTTCCTTTTAAAATTTTTTTCTTACAAATCAAACTTATTTATTAAGAATATTTTTCTCTTAAAATTCTTCTTTTACCAATATTCTTATCCATAAAAAATATTTGATAAATTTTAAAAAAATCTTAACACAATTAACGAATCAGAGGTCGAGTACTAATTCTTCTACGATAACCCTGATTATAAATAAACCGATGGAACATCAAGCGAAAGGAATGACATACTGTTCAACAGTGCCCCCAAGGCTAGCTTCCCTGTAATAGCCAGCATTGAAAACAGTAAGCAGTCAAAAACATTTTCAACCAAAGAGAAAATAGATAATTGATTAGTGAGCCGTGCAGGTGAAACGTTCTTGACAAGATGTGTACACATTAATGCGCTTCCCATCAATCCTGGTAGAAACATTAAAACTTTTAGAAAGCCACTAAGAGAATCAAAGTAGCAAGTAACTTCTTCCTACACTCGGTGGATAAGAAGAAGGTCGATGATGAGATGATCATAATCATCAGCCCGAGCTCTATATATAGCCAGCGTAGCCGCCATTTTGAAGCTGTGTTTTAATAGGAAAGAGAGAAGAGAAACCCGGCTGTATGGACTGAACTATTCACTAGTGTAATAAAGCTTACTCTCTTTCTCTCTATCTGCGCTTTTCAAAGCTGACTTATAGAATTTCAAGTGCAAGTGAATTTTAATGTTGTTCCTTTAATGCATTGCCTGGTAGGAATCTGCCGCTGAACAGTGTGAAAATGGCCTGGTTTTCAGTGACTGTTCATCCTTTATAGCGTGATTTATGCAATGATTGCAATTAGACACCGGATAAGTTCTGATTTGAACAAATACTTACCCGTGTCAGAAAGCAATAGGCCTTTAACTTGTCTGATTCTGTGAAGTGGGCAAACCAATGGATATCTTTCGTCGTTGAGTTTGTCGTAGAAAGGAAAGAAACAATTAAGTTTTACTAAAAAAGATATGATACTCAAAGATATGTAAGTCATGGGTGTATGTCATTCACCAGCCAATTCTTGCCCCATTCGATGTTGGAAGTCGGAACAGCCTTCAAACAAAGATCAAACACCAGTGATAAATGATGATTACATCATGGAAATTTGTACATTAATTTTTAATGTTACCCTTACATGTCAGCTTTGTTTGTTTTCGACCCACTGCTTACACAATTTGTTGGGCTAAAAGTCTCTAATCCAATCACATAAACAAAAGTAAAATCAAACAATAAATACATAAGAGACAACAATTTAACGTGGTTCGGTTCAACTAACTTACATCCACAGATGAGAAACAAAATCCACTAATTGTAGAGAATTACAAACATACATCAAATCATCAATTTTACTCAACAATCAATACACATAAGACACTCTCAATTTCTTCTAGTCCTATAAAATATTCTTAATCCAAAAAACACAAACTCAAACTCTTGTGCACCCTTTCAACATAACCAAACATATACTCATATGCTCCCATACATCATACCTATGTAGACCTCTCAGTCTCCTCTAATCCACTCACAAACATATACACTCATAAGACGTAGAGTTCCAAATACTACTATGAGGTATCTATTCTAACAAAACCCTACAACTCTCTTATATCTTTTTCTCATATCTAACCCTGTAAAGACTTTAACTGTTTATAACAATTCAAACTTACTTATTAAGAAATTCTTCTCCTCTAAAATTTTTCTTCTATAAGTCAAACTTGTCTATTAAAATTCTTTTTCTTTTAAAATTTTTTCTTAAAAAGTCAAACTTATTTATTAAAATCTTTTTCTCTTAAAATTCTTCTTTTACAAATATTATTGTCCATCAAAATAATATCTGATAAATTTCAAACAATCTCAATACAATTAACGAATCAGAGATCGAATACTAATTCTTCTATGATAACCTGATTATAAAGAAACCGATGGAACATCAAGCGAAAAGGAATGACATACTGTTCAACAGTGCCCCCCATGGCTAGCTTCCCTGTAATAGCCAGCATTGAAAACAATAAGAAGTCAAAAACATTTTCAACCAAAGAGAAAATAGATAATTGGTTAGTTAGCCATGCAGGTGAAACGTTCTTGAGAAGATGTGTACACATTAATGCGCTTCCCATCAATCCTGGTAGAAACATTAAAACTTTTAGAAAGCCACTAAGAGAATCAAAGTAGCAAGTAACTTCTTCCTACACTCGTTGGATAAGAAGAAGATTGATGATGAGATGATCATAATCATCAGCCCGAGCTCTATATATAGCCAGTGTAGCCGCCATTTTGAAGCTGTGTTTTAATAGGAAAGAGAGAAGAGAAACCCGGCTGTATGAACTGAACTAGTCACCAGTGTAATAAAGCTTACTCTCTTTCTTTCTATCTGCGCTTTTCAAAGCTGACTTATAGAATTTCAAGTGCAAGTGAATTTTAATGTTGTTCCTTTAATGCATTGCCTGGTAGGAATCTGCCTCTGAACAGTGTAAAAATGGCCTGGTTTTCAGTGACTGTTCATCCTTTATAGCGTGATTTATGCAATGATTGCAATTAGACACCGGATAAGTTCTGATTTGAACAAACACTTACCCGTGTCAGAAAGCAATAGGCCTTTAACTTGTCTGATTCTGTGAAGTGGGCAAACCAATGGATATCTTTCGTCGTTGAGTTTATGATGGAAAGGAAAGAAACAATTAAGTTTTACTAAAAACGATATGATACTCAAAGAAATCTTTAAATTTTATTTAAAAATGAAATTCAATCCAATTTTTTATTGTAAGATGAAATAAAGATTATGAACTTTCATTCACCTTTAAGTTGTAATCATATCCGTAGAATTTGAAAATCCAATTAATAGAAGAAATAATTTTATTGTTGTAACTTTTTTTTCTCAAATTATTAACATATTTAGCAATATGAACTCTGCATTCTCATATCAACACCAATTCAAAACAGAAAACATCAAAAAAAATCACAGGGGAAGTGTATATGCATACAGATTTGCTTTTTCATTAGGGGAATAAAGGAGGTTTTGTGGGGTTTTCTGGAAAATGGAGGTGACAAAGCGACGGAAGGCCACAGGCATTTTCAGTCAGGGTTTATCGGGTGATTGGAATTGTAAAACAAAAAAAGCTTACTAGTTAGCTAATGGAGTTGTTGTTGACTTGTCGTGAAAATCTCAGCCCAAAAGTAAGAGCATTTGAACCAACTCTTTCACCAACTCTTTCCGGGATGGGCTAGGCTTGACGTTAATGACTAACCAGACAAGGCTTTTAGGATGGGCTTGGCATTACTTTTGGGTGTGGAATTTGAAGTTTTCTTTTTTTCTTCTTAATTTTGAGAAAAGAGTTGTCAGATTCTAATATTTTTTTAGAAAATTTTCAAGCCTATTTGAGCCAACATGCCGACTGCCGAGTTGGACCCCGGATAAAAATTTTTAAACGTCAGTTTAGCCTAATCGGCTCATAGAAACTTCTAAATGTCACCTTGTTGTAAGAATTTCCAATTCTATAAAAATAAAAAATATTGGAAGGACATGTCCCCTACTTCCTTTGCTTGATCCATTCGTTCTAGAAAAGAAGGAAAAGCAAAATCCCATGCCGCCCCATTTTCCTTGCTATACAAATCCAAGAAACCTTATCTACCTTCCACCTTGCCGGTGCTGAATCTCTTCCGACCACCTATTCTAGCTAAAGGTGAATGCTTCGCATGTGAGATGGCCTTGGGATTTTGAACCTCCCATTTAGTAAGTAACGTGTCAGAAGTCTGTGACTGTAAGATTCTTAGAATAAATTGAGAGAAGAGTGAGTTTATTACAAACAAAAGTAATGCTAGTCCCATATAAACGGCAGAACGAATCAATTATCATTAAAAAAAAAAGAAGTTATACTCCTTTCTTCACATGATTTTCTGTCATTATTACTTGTTTGGAAGTTTTTCAGCATTTGTTTGGACAAATTACGTTGGCATATGCGAGGAAAGGGACAAGTTGCTGGTATTGTTTTCGCTACAAGATGTGTGGATTACATATTGGTGATTGTTTTCGCTATTTTTGTTATGTAATTAAAAAATTACATATTTTTAATCACCATACATGATTGGTGACTAAAATATGTAATTTTTTAATTAAAATTAAAAATATATTAATAAATTTTTTTTTTATGATTTTTTTGAAAAATGAAAAAAAAAAATCGAGAACAAAAAACGGAGGAAGAGGAAATGCATTTCTCCATTCTCTTGTCTTTTTTCTTGATTTAAAAAAAATAAATAAATAAAAGAGTATTTTAATAATAATTTAAAGGTTGTCATTTGGCATTTATGTGAAAATTGAAAAATTATTGTAAATTTTTTATTTGGTGCGTGGTGTGCATATGATCTTATTTTATTGGTCACGAATCACATATATAAATTGATTGAAGGTGGTAATTAATGACTCAAAATATTACCCAATTTGAAAATTTACGTATCAATTTATACATTTTATATTTCTAAGTATTAATTTATACATTTTTTTCAAAGTTAAGATACAAAAACTAGCATTAACCCAATGGAGCATAAGCTATAAATAGATAGAGTTGATTTGAGACGTTGTTTCTGCCTGCCCAGCTGCTAATGGTAATCTACTATTTTCAGATATTGATTACAAAACCTCCTTATTGAAGAGGAGATAAGGGTACTCAAAACAGGTTGACAGTCTTCCATGCTTCGCCATGTTCGCAGGAAAACTAGTTGTACTGCTGACTGAGTTGCTAAGATGACTCGACAGAGGAAATATCCTGTTCATTGGGTTTTATGCATGTCCTCTAAACTTTTGGATTTGTTTTCTTTATAATGTTTCGATGAGTGGGTTGTAATTATGCAAGAACAAAAAAAAAATCTATACTATTTCAGGTAAACAATCAGGACAAAATTATGCTTATAGAAAAGCTACAAAATGTACCTCAAATACACATGGATCTGTTGGAGTCCTGCCGGCCCAACTCTTCTGTTTTATGACATTCTTGGAGCACATGCTCAATGATTATTCTGTTATTTGCACCTTGTTCTGATTCGTGCATTTCATTTTTTTTTTTTTTTGGGTATGACATGCATTTTAGGTTTATTGTAGAAAAAATTTTTGATTTATAATAAAATATTTAATATGATATTTTAATTTAAAAATTTTTTATTATGATATTTGAATTATAAATTTTTTAATTAATATTATACTTAAAAAAAATTATTTATTCGTCGTATTATTTAAAATTAATTATTTTAATCTGAAAAAAAAAAATATCGAACTTCCAAGGAAAAATGGGAGAATTTGGTAGATAATTATACACCTGCCGAGGTGGTTGCGCATGAAATAGGGATATTTGGTGAGGTCAATGGTTTCGACTCTCGAAGGCGAGTCGACGGAGGCGCTCACGACGGTCCATGGCTTCCGTCTGGAGCCCCATTCTCTGTCCATGATTCTCTTGATTCTTCCTTCGGCTTTTCACTTCTTCTTTGTCAGGGTTTCAATTAGGGGTTTTTCTGGCTTGAACTGCACACTGAACTGTTGATCTAAATGGCGATTAGGCGTTGCTAGGTTGTGGATGGCAATGGCGGTGGCAAATCCCCATTCTAAGTGTGCTTGGGCTCTATGTTTGGATATCCAGGCTAAGCCCATAAGATAATTTGCGCGGTTAGATGTAGGATTCCCAAAATTTCTAATTTGAATTTATAAAAAAAAATTTGAACTCATCTTATCATCAATTAAATTTAAATATTAATTATAATAAAATTTATTTAATATATATTTTAATTACAATTAAAATAACTTATCTTAATTTAAACTTTGAATGCGTGTGATTTTTCTACGATCTTGATTAATATCTGATGGAGATCACTTTCTTGGATTATAAAGAAAGAAACTGACAACAAACTTGAACACAAACAGGTCAAGTGGTTTTATCCATTTTCCCTTTCACATTTCTTTATACTTTCCCTGAAAATATGCTGCTTGGAGCATGCAACCCTTTATTCCATTCCTTGTATACTTTTTTACCTTGGAAGCCAAATTATCAGCAAAAGTGGGATGGCAAATATTGGAGAATCTCCAAATTTTGTCATTACCAAGATTTCAGTGTATATATATTCCCTGAATATATGTTCTTTATAGCGTGCGACCCTTAGCCTTATTCCATTCCGTGTATATCATTACTTAACCTTTATTCTCTCTCTAGAAAACTACGGCGCATCAATGAAAAAGAAAGACAAGAAAAAAAAAAAAAGAAGAAAAAGGAAAGAACATGTTGATGTCAGATGTTCCAGTTAGCAGTTTTCCTTTAGCTTCTGTCTCAAGGAACGCATTGATTCAGCTTCTGTCTCAAGGAACGCATTGATTCTTTCTTTCTCTATTAAAAAGATTTCCTTCCTTTTTTTTCTTTATATATTACATTTCTTTTTCTCTGTACTTTTGAGAGAAAGAAGCCATTCATTTTCTCACCCAAGTTTGTTTTTCTAAGGGTGTGATCATCATTGGATACAACAGGGACTTTGCGGAAGAAGAAGAGAAAAAAGAGAGATTTAAAAGTTTGAGTTTTTGTTTTTGGATAGAAATATTGAAATGGGATCATCTTCAGGACAAAGTAGTGAAAGCTATGATCATTCATTTAAGATCGTGTTGATCGGCGACACGGCTGTCGGCAAGAGTAGTTTGGCCGCTAGCTTCATTTCAGATTCTGCAGCAGATCTAGATAAAACCATTGGTTCATTTTCTCTTCCTTTTTTCTTAACTTTACCAGTCCTGGATCTTTTATTAGTTTTATGGTAAAATTTGATTTGGGTTTTGTTTGAATCTATGTTGTAGGTGTGGATCTTAACATCAAGTTGTTAACTGTTGGTGGGAAGAGATTAAAGCTTACTATTTGGGATACTGGTATGGATGAAACTCAATCATTAGTCTTTCAGTTTCAAATTTGGTTTCTTTGTCAAAATCTGTCAGTCTAATTGAAGTCAATTGTCTATGCTTATAATTGACTTCTTTATTTCACATAGGAGACTGCTCATTTTTACTGACTTAATGTTCACTAATGCATTAGCATGACATTGGCATCATTTTTAACCGAGTTTTGTTCCTATTGTTCCACTTCTTGCCGCTTGGATGTTGACCTTTATTTAACTGTATCATTAAACTGTTACCACTGCAAATTTTGACAAAGTTTTCTCATAAAAACCATCCTACAGAATTATATAAAAATGTTTTTGTTATGTTTTTTTATCTGCTATTTTTGTTATGGCACCAATTCTGCACTCTGCAGCATCAACTTTGAAATCAAATTTTCAGGAAATTTAGGTAAATCGTGTTTGGTTAAAAGACATACAATTGATGATGTATTAACCAGTTGAAATGAGTTCCCGGGTTTTTTAATTTTGTTGTTAGCTGTAGGTTGCTACTTTTCAAATGTGAGAAGAAAATGCTTTCTTGACCTGGTTAGCTTGATGTTGCTTCTTTGATCTTTTATTAGCTATTCAGTTTTTTTGTTTATAAAAAAACATTAAAATAATTGTCTGGCAACATGGAGAAAACATGATTGATTTGTGGAACCATAATGCTTCTTGTAGCTGGACAGGAAAGGTACAGAACATTAACAAGCTCTTACTATAGAGGTGCCCATGGGATCATACTTGGTAGGTTCATCATTCTGGTGCATGTATGTGTTACTCCACTTTCATATTTTGTTTGACGGAGCCTGTCACTGGTTTCAAATTTCAAGTTCTTAGCAATCTGATATCACTGCGCTATGCTATCATAAGCATTCGTGTGCCTGATAAAAAGACTAGGAACTGGTTCTTATGTCAGTATAGCAGACACAGTCAGAATATAGACTTGCATAATGTTAAAATGTTGATCAAGCTTATCTTCCTGGGCTGAGTAAGCAGGAGTTGGGTTATAGATGCTGAAAGATTATGACAAATATAGGTTAAATAGGTAATGAATTGTTTAAGAAAAATAAACGCAATCGTGGTTTAATTTAAAAAGATGGAAGCATACAGAAAGCAGTTTGGACATGTTTGGTTTCTTTCTCTCTCACACACATAAGTGCTGAAAATAGAAAGTCATTTCTTTGTACCCTTCATTCCATAATTTAGTTGTATTCTCAATGCCTTTGTCAATGCTTTCTGCAAACATCTGCTTTGCTGGCTTGAAGGAGCCCTATCATACAATTCGATGCATTTTTGTTTATGGCACAAGTATTTGCCACCTTTACGTTGGCTCATCATTCCACAATCATGATTGCTTGATCCTAGAAATAATATTCTTGTCCCAAATAAATTTTCAATCATGATTCTTATCTATGCTGCTCAAGGTGTTGAATTACATATATTGTTTGCCCATGGTTTAAATTGCCAGAATTGTTTGAATTATTTCTTGGCTTTGGTTATAGTTTATGACGTAACAGAGAGAGAAACCTTCACGAGTTTGTCTGATGTTTGGGCCAAAGAAGTGGAGCTCTATTCTACCAATAAGGACTGTGTCAAGATGCTTGTTGGAAATAAAGTTGATAGAGTAAGTCTAGTGTTCTCTTTTGGATCCTTAAAATTAATAATTGAAGATAAATTGACCCCCCGTCACAACTCACCTGTGGAAAGGTTAAGGATAGATTAATAAATTGTTAATGGGCAATTATGGGACAAAGCTCGTTTGCTCTCTTCATGTTGAAGAAACCTCATGGAACAAAGTTGTTAAGAAAAATTTTATAAGTTGTAAAGAGGCCATTGCACCCCATAAATGCTATAAGGATTTTGCCTTTCATGTCATCTTAATTCATCGGATAGCCAATAAGAAACTACTCTACTTATGTTCTTCCCCATATTTTGTTCTCAAGAGTAAAGTAGATACAAGATTTCATGAGAAAAAACCATAGGATTGTGGTGTAACCTTCAGATCTTGGAGGATAATAAATGAGTGTTTCATGCAGATTTTAAAACTACATGTCACTCACACTTTTGCATTGCCTACCTTAACTATTGCTTTCCTTTGCATATGAAAGTAGGCTCTAGATCCTCATAATTATTTCTCCGTGTATTCAGTTGTTCGTTCAACTGACTCCTGAACGTCCCTGGAAAATGGTTAGAAAACTAGAAGATAAAAAATTACTGATTTTGTCTTATTAATCCTTCTTTATCATAACTGCCTCTCAAACTGTGGAAACCTGGAAAAAATTGATTCCTTAGAGGAATACCAGCCTTCTTATATTTCCAGTCTGCTGATATTGCGTCTTTTGTTTTCTCTTTTGAGGACTTCTTTTTGAGTCATTTTCTCTTTATTCCTATTGCTTCATTATATCTGATATATTTACTTTTCAGGATCCTGAAAGGGCTGTAAGTAGAGAAGAAGGGACTGCACTTGCAAAAGAGCTTGGATGTATGTTTCTTGAATGCAGTACTAAAACAAGACAAAACGTGGAGAGATGCTTTGAGGAGCTTGCATTGAAGGTAGATTTTTGTTACCGCAAGTCTGCTCTTCACCTTTCCAGTAATATATACAACATAGTAGATATTATTGGCTGGTGGGTCAGTTCAAAATAATCTGTAACCTTGCAGTGCGGTTATGTTTTATATAAGTCAATCATTAAGATGGTTGTTTCCAAACTCTTAAACAAACACAATGATTCTTCATGAATGATGATGATAGCAACAATTTGGATGATTGATTGATAAAGGGTGGTACCATGAGCAAAGAAAGTTATGGCTTAGATTAAAAAAAAAATAATGGCATAATCTCTTCTCTTAGTTCTGACCGGCTATGGACTGTCTTATAGATGATGGAAGCTCCTAGTCTTTCGCAAGAAGGGTCTGCTGAAGGAAAGCAAAACATCATAGAGCCGAAACCAGCGTACACGTCTCCTCCAAAAGGAGATTGTTGTAGTTGCCAGTAAATTGCAGCAATATGAAGGCCTCAACATGAAGGGCTGACTTACATGTATCAATTGAACGCTTCAATTGATAATTTCCACCTTAGCAGATTGTGAACAAATCATGTATATGATAATTTCTTTTGATATTCTATACTGCTGTTCTTCCCAGTGGAGTTGCCATGGCTAATGGTATCAACATCACTCAAAATTAACTTGTGTAAATTTGTTTGCCTTATGCGTTTGTCTTGGTTAATTTATAGCTTGTTACTCATGTCTTCCATTGATTATTGAGTGTAATTTTACTCAACCATTTAGGTAATCTCAAAGGTTATTTGGATGAAAGATTAAAAGGCAACCTTAGGCAAGCTGGAGATGACATATACGCAATGACAGTACAATACAATCAATCTGGTCTGAGGCTGAGCAAAATAAAGGTCAAAGTACTGGAACTTATTTTCTTTTGAAGGAAATGGAAGAATAATTCAGCATAGCTGACAACAACCATATATGATGAACATTTCTATCTCTGCAAATCTTTGCCTTGTATCTCTTGCAATAGAATTAGAAATGAAAACCTGCTCCACGTTGAAATATGTTTGGACACTCTGTTGAAAAGGGTTTCAACTTTCAACAATTTCGGCATGCTCAAAGATATGTAAGTCATGGGTGTATGTCATTCACCAGCCAATTCTTGCCCCATTTGATGTTGGAAGTCGGAACAGCCTTCAAACAAAGATCAAACACCAGTGATAAATGATAATTACATTGTGGAAATTTGTACATTAGTTTTTAATGTTACCCTTTCCGTCTCATCCACGTCAGCTTTGTTTGTTTTCGACCCACTGCTCACATAATTTGTTGGACTAAAAGCTTTCAATTTAATCATATCAACGAAAGTAAAATCAAGTAATAAATTAAACACACAAGAGATAACAATTTAACGTGATTCGGTCCAACTAACCTACATTCACGGATGAGAAACAAGATCAACTAATTGTAGAGAATTACAAACATACATCAAATCATCAACCTTACTCAACAATCAATACACATAAGACACTCTCAATCTCATTTAGTCCTATGAAATATTTTCAACCCAAAAAAATACAAACTCAAACCCTTGTGCACTCTTTCAACATAACCAAATACATACTCATATGCTCACATACATCATACCTATGTAAACCCTCTCAGTCGCCTCTAGTCCACTCACAAACATACACACCCATAAGATGTAGAGTTCTAATACTATTATGAGATATCTATCTCACAAAACCTTATAACTCTCTTACATCTTTTTCTCATATCTAATTCTGTAGGAACTTTACCTATTTATAATCATTCAAACTTACCTATTAAAAATTTCTCTCCTCTTAAAATTCTTCTTCTATAAGTCAAATTTATCTATTAAAAATTTTTTTCATTTTAAAATTTTTTTCTTACAAATCAAACTTATTTATTAAGAATATTTTTCTCTTAAAATTCTTCTTTTACCAATATTCTTATCCATAAAAAAATATTTGATAAATTTTAAAAAAATCTTAACACAATTAACGAATCAGAGGTCGAGTACTAATTCTTCTACGATAACCCTGATTATAAAGAAACCGATGGAACATCAAGCGAAAGGAATGACATACTGTTCAACAGTGCCCCCCAAGGCTAGCTTCCCTGTAATAGCCAGCATTGAAAACAGTAAGCAGTCAAAAACATTTTCAACCAAAGAGAAAATAGATAATTGATTAGTGAGCCGTGCAGGTGAAACGTTCTTGACAAGATGTGTACACATTAATGCGCTTCCCATCAATCCTGGTAGAAACATTAAAACTTTTAGAAAGCCACTAAGAGAATCAAAGTAGCAAGTAACTTCTTCCTACACTCGGTGGATAAGAAGAAGGTCGATGATGAGATGATCATAATCATCAGCCCGAGCTCTATATATAGCCAGCGTAGCTGCCATTTTGAAGCTGTGTTTTAATAGGAAAGAGAGAAGAGAAACCCGGCTGTATGGACTGAACTATTCACTAGTGTAATAAAGCTTACTCTCTTTCTCTCTATCTGCGCTTTTCAAAGCTGACTTATAGAATTTCAAGTGCAAGTGAATTTTAATGTTGTTCCTTTAATGCATTGCCTGGTAGGAATCTGCCGCTGAACAGTGTGAAAATGGCCTGGTTTTCAGTGACTGTTCATCCTTTATAGCGTGATTTATGCAATGATTGCAATTAGACACCGGATAAGTTCTGATTTGAACAAATACTTACCCGTGTCAGAAAGCAATAGGCCTTTAACTTGTCTGATTCTGTGAAGTGGGCAAACCAATGGATATCTTTCGTCGTTGAGTTTGTCGTAGAAAGGAAAGAAACAATTAAGTTTTACTAAAAAAGATATGATACTCAAAGATATGTAAGTCATGGGTGTATGTCATTCACCGGCCAATTCTTGCCCCATTCGATGTTGGAAGTCGGAACAGCCTTCAAACAAAGATCAAACACCAGTGATAAATGATGATTACATCATGGAAATTTGTACATTAATTTTTAATGTTACCCTTACATGTCAGCTTTGTTTGTTTTCGACCCACTGCTTACACAATTTGTTGGGCTAAAAGTCTCTAATCCAATCACATAAACAAAAGTAAAATCAAACAATAAATACATAAGAGACAACAATTTAACGTGGTTCGGTTCAACTAACTTACATCCACAGATGAGAAACAAAATCCACTAATTGTAGAGAATTACAAACATACATCAAATCATCAATTTTACTCAACAATCAATACACATAAGACACTCTCAATTTCTTCTAGTCCTATAAAATATTCTTAATCCAAAAAAACACAAACTCAAACTCTTGTGCATCCTTTCAACATAACCAAACATATACTCATATGCTCCCATACATCATACCTATGTAGACCCTCTCAGTCTCCTCTAGTCCACTCACAAACATATACACTCATAAGACGTAGAGTTCCAATACTACTATGAGGTATCTATTCTACAAAACCCTACAACTCTCTTATATCTTTTTCTAATATCTAACCCTGTAAAGACTTTAACTGTTTATAACAATTCAAACTTACTTATTAAGAATTCTTCTCCTCTTAAAATTTTTCTTCTATAAGTCAAACTTGTCTATTAAAATTCTTTTTCCTTTTAAAATTTTTTTCTTAAAAGTCAAACTTATTTATTAAAATCTTTTTCTCTTAAAATTCTTCTTTTACAAATATTATTGTCCATCAAAATAATATCTGATAAATTTCAAACAAATCTCAACACAATTAACGAATCAGAGATCGAATACTAATTCTTCTATGATAACCTGATTATAAAGAAACCGATGGAACATCAAGCGAAAAGGAATGACATACTGTTCAACAGTGCCCCCCATGGCTAGCTTCCCTGTAATAGCCAGCATTGAAAACAATAAGAAGTCAAAAACATTTTCAACCAAAGAGAAAATAGATAATTGGTTAGTTAGCCATGCAGGTGAAACGTTCTTGAGAAGATGTGTACACATTAATGCGCTTCCCATCAATCCTGGTAGAAACATTAAAACTTTTAGAAAGCCACTAAGAGAATCAAAGTAGCAAGTAACTTCTTCCTACACTCGTTGGATAAGAAGAAGATTGATGATGAGATGATCATAATCATCAGCCCGAGCTCTATATATAGCCAGTGTAGCCGCCATTTTGAAGCTGTGTTTTAATAGGAAAGAGAGAAGAGAAACCCGGCTGTATGAACTGAACTAGTCACTAGTGTAATAAAGCTTACTCTCTTTCTTTCTATCTGCGCTTTTCAAAGCTGACTTATAGAATTTCAAGTGCAAGTGAATTTTAATGTTGTTCCTTTAATGCATTGCCTGGTAGGAATCTGCCTCTGAACAGTGTAAAAATGGCCTGGTTTTCAGTGACTGTTCATCCTTTATAGCGTGATTTATGCAATGATTGCAATTAGACACCGGATAAGTTCTGATTTGAACAAACACTTACCCGTGTCAGAAAGCAATAGGCCTTTAACTTGTCTGATTCTGTGAAGTGGGCAAACCAATGGATATCTTTCGTCGTTGAGTTTATGATGGAAAGGAAAGAAACAATTAAGTTTTACTAAAAACGATATGATACTCAAAGAAATCTTTAAATTTTATTTAAAAATGAAATTCAATCCAATTTTTTATTGTAAGATGAAATAAAGATTATGAACTTTCATTCACCTTTAAGTTGTAATCATATCCGTAGAATTTGAAAATCCAATTAATAGAAGAAATAATTTTATTGTTGTAACTTTTTTTTCTCAAATTATTAACATATTTAGCAATATGAACTCTGCATGCTCATATCAACACCAATTCAAAACAGAAAACATCAAAAAAAATCACAGGGGAAGTGTATATCGGTATATGCATACAGATTTGCTTTTTCATTAGGGGAATAAAGGAGGTTTTGTGGGGTTTTCTGGAAAATGGAGGTGACAAAGCGACGGAAGGCCACAGGCATTTTCAGTCAGGGTTTATCGGGTGATTGGAATTGTAAAACAAAAAAAGCTTACTAGTTAGCTAATGGAGTTGTTGTTGACTTGTCGTGAAAATCTCAGCCCAAAAGTAAGAGCATTTGAACCAACTCTTTCACCAACTCTTTCCGGGATGGGCTAGGCTTGACGTTAATGACTAACCAGACAAGGCTTTTAGGATGGGCTTGGCATTACTTTTGGGTGTGGAATTTGAAGTTTTCTTTTTTTCTTCTTAATTTTGAGAAAAGAGTTGTCAGATTCTAATATTTTTTTAGAAAATTTTCAAGCCTATTTGAGCCAACATGCCGACTGCCGAGTTGGACCCCGGATAAAAATTTTTAAACGTCAGTTTAGCCTAATCGGCTCATAGAAACTTCTAAATGTCACCTTGTTGTAAGAATTTCCAATTCTATAAAAATAAAAAATATTGGAAGGACATGTCCCCTACTTCCTTTGCTTGATCCATTCGTTCTATAAAAGAAGGAAAAGCAAAATCCCATGCCGCCCCATTTTCCTTGCTATACAAATCCAAGAAACCTTATCTACCTTCCACCTTGCCGGTGCTGAATCTCTTCCGACCACCTATTCTAGCTAAAGGTGAATGCTTCGCATGTGAGATGGCCTTGGGATTTTGAACCTCCCATTTAGTAAGTAACGTGTCAGAAGTCTGTGACTGTAAGATTCTTAGAATAAATTGAGAGGAGTGAGTTTATTACAAACAAAAGTAATGCTAGTCCCATATAAACGGCAGAACGAATCAATTATCATTAAAAAAAAAAAGTTATACTCCTTTCTTCACATGATTTTCTGTCATTATTACTTGTTTGGAAGTTTTTCAGCATTTGTTTGGACAAATTACATTGGCATATGAGAGGAAAGGGACAAGTTGCTGGTATTGTTTTCGCTACAAGATGCGTGGATCACAAATTTAATGCTTTTTCAGTGCAGGGTTTGTTTGTTTTCAAGTTAATTAGATTATGTTTAGCAAGTGAACACCTTTTGCATTTTAACATATTGCTTTGCCCCAACAGAATCCAAAAAAGTTTTAGCCTTTTTATTAGTTTGGACAAAAATTGCTCATCTTTACTCTTATCTCCTAATTCATTTCATCCATGCTCTCGATAGTCTTATCCATATTTAAACTATTCTCTGTCCTTTATCCTTTTGTCTTAGAATGAAAGATTATCTCAAATCTTTTTTTATAATAGTTGATTCATTTGATTTACAATTGAGACAACTTTAGACTAACAGCAGCAAACTGTTTTTATCTCTCTCCAAGTTAACTGTTTTTTTTTACCATCAACTAATATAGTTAACCAATTTGTCCATGTAACGTTTGATCAATAGTAGCATGTCAAAGAAAAAATTTTAAACAATTTTTTAATTTTCGCATAAATGTCATGTGATAATACATGATTGGTGATTAAAATATGTAATTTTTTAATTAAAATTAAAAATATATTAATAAAATTTTTTTTTATGATTTTTTTGAAAAATGAAAAAAAAAATCGAGAACAAAAAACGGAGGAAGAGGAAATGCATTTCTCCATTCTCTTGTCTTTTTTCTTGATTTAAAAAAATAAATAAATAAAAGAGTATTTTAATAATAATTTAAAGGTTGTCATTTGGCATTTATGTGAAAATTGAAAAATTATTGAAAATTTTTTATTTGGTGCGTGGTGTACATATGATTTTATTTTATTGGTCACGAATTACATATATAAATTGATTGAAGTTGGTAATTAATGACTCAAAATATTATCCAATTTGAAAATTTACGTATCAATTTATACATTTTATATTTCTAAGTATTAATTTATACATTTTTTTCAAAGTTAAGATACAAAAACTAGCATTAACCCAATGGAGCATAAGCTATAAATAGATAGAGTTGATTTGAGACGTTGTTTCTGCCTGCCCAGCTGCTAATGGTAATCTACTATTTTCAGAATACTTGATTACAAAAACTCTTATTGAAGAGAGAAAGGGTACTCAAAACAGTTGGCAGTCTTCCACGCTTCGCCATGTCGCAGGAAAATAGTTGTACTGCTGACGGTTGCTAAGCATGACTCGACAGAGGAATATATCTGTTCATTGGGTTTTACTGCATGTCTCTAAACTTCTGGTTGTTTTCCTGTATAATGTTTCGAATGAGTGGGTTGTATATTATGCATAGACAAAAACATATCTATACTATTCGTCAGGTCAACATCAGCGACAAATTATGCTTATAGAAAAGCGACAAAATGTTACCCTCAAATACACAATGGATCTGTTGGAGTCTGCGGCCAACTCTCTGTGTTTATGAAAATTCTTTGGAGCACATGCTCGATGATAATTCTGTTATTTGCACCTTGTTCTGATTCGTGCATTTCATTTCCTTTTTTTTTTGGTATGACATGCATTTTAGGTTAATTGTAGAAAAAAATTTTGAATTATAAAAAAATATTTAATATGATATTTTAATTTAAAAATTTTTTATTATGATATTTGAATTATAAATTTATTAATTAATATTATATTTAAAAAAAATTATTTATTCGTCGTATTATTTAAAATTAATTATGTTAAAAGCAGATATCGTATTATTGATGATAAAAAATGTTTTTGCTCAGCTAATGGTAAATCCCATCACCAGTTTGATCTGCATATCTGACAAAAATGATTAAAAAATCTCGATAGAGAGATGCCTATCGAGACACTGAAAGCCAGATAACCTACTCTCCCATGTTAGGAGGTGGTGGGGGTGGGTGCGATCCCTGGCCCTGCATCGGTTGACCAGGAAAACCTTGTGGAGGAGGGATTGTTGGAAGCCCAGGAGTGAAATTTGCCATTGCCCAACTACCCCCAGTAGGTGGGTATGGAGCAATAGGGGTTACCCATGGAGGCATAGGCCTAGGACCATAGGAGGTGGTGCTGGTGGTAATGAACCAGGCACTGGAGGTGGAGGGGCTCTAGGAGTGTTTGTGGCAGTTCTTGTGGTCAGGGGGTGGGGGTGGCGGAGCATGACGTGGTGGGGGCAAAGGCCTTGGAGGAACACCCGGCGCTGCAGTACCATTGGCTCCAGGGGGCGGTCGAGGTTTATTTGCTTCTAGTGGCTTGGTTTTGAAATGTACCTGCAGCTGCATTTTGATAAAGCCAAAAATCGTAAAGATACCATCCTTTTTTTTTTTGAAAATTTATTAGTTATTTTATGCAAAATTAGCAACTAAACCTGTCAAAGAGAAGGATTAAGCCTATAGACAGTCTCATCATTACAACGCCAACATGGTCAACAGGTGCAGGTGAAAGAAGGATAAGGGAGAATCGACAAGAGATAAACATACGAAGCAGTAAGGCTCATGTTAAACAAACTAACCGTGAACATTTTTGACTCAGGATCCCTGTGAGAAGAACTTGGGAGTGGATTTATCAATCCTTAGCCTCACGCGCCGCTCTCTTACCTAAATTGGTCTGGTGGCGCTGCCCTTACGTATGAATTTAAACTTTGAATGCGTGTGATTTTTCTACGATCTTGATTAATATCTGATGGAGATCACTTTCTTGGATATAAAGAAAGAAACTGACAAAAAACTTGAAACAAAAAGGTAAGTGGTTATCCATTTTCCTTCACATTTCTTTTACTTTCCCTGAAAATATGCTGCTTGAGCATCGCACGTTTAATTCATTCTTTATATTTTTTACCTTGAAGCCAAATTATCACAAAAGGGATGCTAAATATGGAGAATCTCAAATTTGTCATTACAAGATTTCGTGTATAGTATATCCCCGAATCTATGTTTTGTAGCGTGCGAGCCCTTAGCCTTATTCATTCCTTGTATATCATTCTTAACCTTATTCTCTCTAGAAACACGTGCGCATCAATGAATAGAAGACAAGAAAAAAAAAAAAAAGAAGAAAAAGAAGAACATTTGAGTCGATGTTCCAGTAGCGTTTTTCCTTAGCTCTGTCTCAAGGAACGCATTGATTCAGCTTCTGTCTCAAGGAACGCATTGATTCTTTCTTTCTCTATTAAAAAGATTTCCTTCCTTTTTTTTCTTTATATATTACATTTCTTTTTCTCTGTACTTTTGAGAGAAAGAAGCCATTCATTTTCTCACCCAAGTTTGTTTTTCTAAGGGTGTGATCATCATTGGATACAACAGGGACTTTGCGGAAGAAGAAGAGAAAAAAGAGAGATTTAAAAGTTTGAGTTTTTGTTTTTGGATAGAAATATTGAAATGGGATCATCTTCAGGACAAAGTAGTGAAAGCTATGATCATTCATTTAAGATCGTGTTGATCGGAGACCTGGCTGTCGGCAAGAGTAGTTTGGCCGCTAGCTTCATTTCAGATTCTGCAGCAGATCTAGATAAAACCATTGGTTCATTTTCTCTTCCTTTTTTCTTAACTTTACCAGTCCTGGATCTTTTATTAGTTTTATGGTAAAATTTGATTTGGGTTTTGTTTGAATCTATGTTGTAGGTGTGGATCTTAACATCAAGTTGTTAACTGTTGGTGGGAAGAGATTAAAGCTTACTATTTGGGATACTGGTATGGATGAAACTCAATCATTAGTCTTTCAGTTTCAAATTTGGTTTCTTTGTCAAAATCTGTCAGTCTAATTGAAGTCAATTGTCTATGCTTATAATTGACTTCTTTATTTCACATAGGAGACTGCTCATTTTTACTGACTTAATGTTCACTAATGCATTAGCATGACATTGGCATCATTTTTAACCGAGTTTTGTTCCTATTGTTCCACTTCTTGCCGCTTGGATGTTGACCTTTATTTAACTCTATCATTAAACTGTTACCACTGCAAATTTTGACAAAGTTTTCTCATAAAAACCATCCTACAGAATTATATAAAAATGTTTTTGTTATGTTTTTTTATCTGCTATTTTTGTTATGGCACCAATTCTGCACTCTGCAGCATCAACTTTGAAATCAAATTTTCAGGAAATTTAGGTAAATCGTGTTTGGTTAAAAGACATACAATTGATGATGTATTAACCAGTTGAAATGAGTTCCCGGGTTTTTTAATTTTGTTGTTAGCTGTAGGTTGCTACTTTTCAAATGTGAGAAGAAAATGCTTTCTTGACCTGGTTAGCTTGATGTTGCTTCTTTGATCTTTTATTAGCTATTCAGTTTTTTTGTTTATAAAAAAACATTAAAATAATTGTCTGGCAACATGGAGAAAACATGATTGATTTGTGGAACCATAATGCTTCTTGTAGCTGGACAGGAAAGGTACAGAACATTAACAAGCTCTTACTATAGAGGTGCCCATGGGATCATACTTGGTAGGTTCATCATTCTGGTGCATGTATGTGTTACTCCACTTTCATATTTTGTTTGACGGAGCCTGTCACTGGTTTCAAATTTCAAGTTCTTAGCAATCTGATATCACTGCGCTATGCTATCATAAGCATTCGTGTGCCTGATAAAAAGACTAGGAACTGGTTCTTATGTCAGTATAGCAGACACAGTCAGAATATAGACTTGCATAATGTTAAAATGTTGATCAAGCTTATCTTCCTGGGCTGAGTAAGCAGGAGTTGGGTTATAGATGCTGAAAGATTATGACAAATATAGGTTAAATAGGTAATGAATTGTTTAAGAAAAATAAACGCAATCGTGGTTTAATTTAAAAGATGGAAGCATACAGAAAGCAGTTTGGACATGTTTGGTTTCTTTCTCTCTCACACACATAAGTGCTGAAAATAGAAAGTCATTTCTTTGTACCCTTCATTCCATAATTTAGTTGTATTCTCAATGCCTTTGTCAATGCTTTCTGCAAACATCTGCTTTGCTGGCTTGAAGGAGCCCTATCATACAATTCGATGCATTTTTGTTTATGGCACAAGTATTTGCCACCTTTACGTTGGCTCATCATTCCACAATCATGATTGCTTGATCCTAGAAATAATATTCTTGTCCCAAATAAATTTTCAATCATGATTCTTATCTATGCTGCTCAAGGTGTTGAATTACATATATTGTTTGCCCATGGTTTAAATTGGCCAGAATTGTTTGAATTATTTCTTGGCTTTGGTTATAGTTTATGACGTAACAGAGAGAGAAACCTTCACGAGTTTGTCTGATGTTTGGGCCAAAGAAGTGGAGCTCTATTCTACCAATAAGGACTGTGTCAAGATGCTTGTTGGAAATAAAGTTGATAGAGTAAGTCTAGTGTTCTCTTTGGATCCTTAAAATTAATAATTGAAGATAAATTGACCCCGTCACAACTCACCTGTGAAGGTTAAGGATAGATTAATAAATTGTTCATGGGCAATTATGGACAAAGCTCGTTTGCTCTCTCATGTTGAAGAAACCTCATGGAACAAAGTTGTTAAGAAAAATTTTATAAGTTGTAAAGAGGCCATTGCCCCCATAAATGCTATAAGGATTTTGCCTTTCATGTCATCTTAATTCATCGATAGCCAATAAGAAACTACTCTACTTATGTTTTCCCCATATTTTTGTTCTCAAGAGTAAAGTAGATACAAGATTTCATGAGAAAAAACCATAGGATTGTGGTGTAACCTTCAGATCTTGGAGATAATAAATGAGTGTTTCATGCAGATTTTAAAACTACATGTCACTCACACTTTTGCATTGCCTACCTTAACTATTGCTTTCCTTTGCATATGAAAGTAGGCTCTAGATCCTCATAATTTATTTCTCCGTGTATTCAGTTGTTCGTTCAACTGACTCTGAACATCCCTGGAAAATGGTAGAAAACTAGAAATAAAAATTACTGATTTTGTCTTATTAATCCTTCTTTATCATAACTGCCTCTCAAACTGTGGAAAACCTGGAAAAAATTGATTCCTTAGAGGAATACCAGCCTTCTTATATTTCCAGTCTGCTGATATTGCGTCTTTTGTTTTCTCTTTTGAGGACTTCTTTTTGAGTCATTTTCTCTTTATTCCTATTGCTTCATTATATCTGATATATTTACTTTTCAGGATCCTGAAAAGGCTGTAAGTAGAGAAGAAGGGACTGCACTTGCAAAAGAGCTTGGATATATGTTTTTTGAATGCAGTACTAAAACAAGAGAAAACGTGGAGAAATGCTTTGAGGAGCTTGCATTGAAGGTAGATTTTTGTTACTGCAAGTCTGCTCTTCACCTTTCCAGTAATATATACAACATAGTAGATATTATTGGCAGGTGGGTCAGTTCAAAATAATCTGTAACCTTGCAGTGCGGTTATGTTTTATATAAGTCAATCATTAAGATGGTTGTTTCCAAACTCTTAAACAAACACAATGATTCTTCATGAATGATGATGATAGCAACAATTTGGATGATTGATTGATAAAGGGTGGTACCATGAGCAAAGAAAGTTATGGCTTAGATTAAAAAAAAAATAATGGCATAATCTCTTCTCTTAGTTCTGACCGGCTATGGACTGTCTTATAGATGATGGAAGCTCCTAGTCTTTCGCAAGAAGGGTCTGCTGAAGGAAAGCAAAACATCATAGAGCCGAAACCAGCGTACACGTCTCCTCCAAAAGGAGATTGTTGTAGTTGCCAGTAAATTGCAGCAATATGAAGGCCTCAACATGAAGGGATGACTTACATGTATCAATTGAACGCTTCAATTGATAATTTCCACCTTAGCAGATTGTGAACAAATCATGTATATGATAATTTCTTTTGATATTCTATACTGCTGTTCTTCCCAGTGGAGTTGCCATGGCTAATGGTATCAACATCACTCAAAATTAACTTGTGTAAATTTGTTTGCCTTATGCGTTTGTCTTGGTTAATTTATAGCTTGTTACTCATGTCTTCCATTGATTATTGAGTGTAATTTTACTCAACCATTTAGGTAATCTCAAAGGTTATTTGGATGAAAGATTAAAAGGCAACCTTAGGCAAGCTGGAGATGACATATACGCAATGACAGTACAATACAATCAATCTGGTCTGAGGCTGAGCAAAATAAAGGTCAAAGTACTGGAACTTATTTTCTTTTGAAGGAAATGGAAGAATAATTCAGCATAGCTGACAACAACCATATATGATGAACATTTCTATCTCTGCAAATCTTTGCCTTGTATCTCTTGCAATAGAATTAGAAATGAAAACCTGCTCCACGTTGAAATATGTTTGGACACTCCGTTGAAAAGGGTTTCAACTTTCAACAATTTCAGCATGCTCAAAGATATGTAAGTCATGGGTGTATGTCATTCACCAGCCAATTCTTGCCCCATTTGATGTTGGAAGTCGGAACAGCCTTCAAACAAAGATCAAACACCAGTGATAAATGATAATTACATCATGGAAATTTGTACATTAGTTTTTAATGTTACCCTTTCAGTCTCATCCATGTCAGCTTTGTTTGTTTTCGACCCACTGCTCACACAATTTATTTATTGGATTAAAAGCTTTCAATCTAATCACATCAGCGGAAGTGAAATCAAATAATAAATCAAACACAAAAAAGATAACAATTTAACGTGGTTCGGTCCAACTAACCTACATCCACGGATGAGAAACAAGATCCACTAATTGTAGAGAATTACAATCATACATCAAATCATCAACCTTACTAAACAATCAATACACATAAGACATTCTCAATCTACTCTAGTCCTATAAAATATTCTCAACTCAAAAAAAATACAAACTCAAACCCTTGTGTACCCTTTCAACATAATCAAACACATACTCATTTGCTCACATACATCATATCTATGTAAATTCTCTCAGTCGCCTCTAGTCCACTCACAAATATATACACCCATAAGACGTAGAGTTCCAATACTATTATGAGATATCTATCTCACAAAACCTTAGAACTCTCTTACATCTTTTTCTAATATCTAATCCTATAGAGACTTTACCTATTTATAACCATTTAAACTTACCTATTAAAAATTCTTCTCTTCTTAAAATTCTTTTTGTCTAAGTCAAACTTGTTTATTAAAAATATTTTTCCTTTTAAAATTTTTTTCTTACAAGTCAAATTTATTTATTAAAAATATTTTTCTCTTAAAATTCTTATTTTACAAATATTTTTATCCATCAAACAATATCCTATAAATTTGAAACAAATCTCAACACAATTAACGAATCAGAAGTCGAGTACTAATTCTTTTACGATAACACTGATTATAAAAAAACCGATGGAACATCAAGCGAAAAGGAATGACATACTGTTCAACAGTGCCCCCCTGGCTAGCTTCCCTGTAATAGCCAGCATTGAAAACAATTAGAAGTCAAAAACATTTTCAACCAAAGAGAAAATAGATAATTGATTAGTTAGCCATGCAGGTGAAACGTTCTTGACAAGATGTGTACACATTAATGCGCTTCCCATCAATCCTGGTAGAAACATTAAAACTTGTAGAAAGCCACTAAGAGAATCAAAGTAGCAAGTAACTTCTTCCTACACTCGGTGGATAAGAAGAAGGTTGATGATGAGATGATCATAATCATCAGCCCGAGCTCTATATATAGCCAGCGTAGCCGCCATTTTGAAGCTGTGTTTTAATAGGAAAGAGAGAAGAGAAACCCGGCTGTATGAACTGAACTAGTCACCAGTGTAATAAAGCTTACTCTCTTTCTCTCTATCTGCGCTTTTCAAAGCTGACTTATAGAATTTCAAGTGCAAGTGAATTTTAATGTTGTTCCTTTAATGCATTGCCTGGTAGGAATCTGCCGCTGAACAGTGTGAAAATGGCCTGGTTTTCAGTGACTGTTGATCCTTTATAGCGTGATTTATGCAATGATTGCAATTAGACACCTGATAAGTTCTGATTTGAACAAACACTTACCCGTGTCAGAAAGCAATAGGCCTTTAACTTGTCTGATTCTGTGAAGTGGGCAAACCAATGGATATCTTTCGTCGTTGAGTTTGTCATAGAAAGGAAAGAAACAATTAAGTTTTACTAAAAAAGATATGATACTCAAACAAATCTTTAAATTTTATTTAAAAATGAAATTCAATCCAATTTTTTATTGTAAGATGAAATAAAGATTATAAACTTTCATTCACCTTTAAGTTGTAATCATATCCGTAGAATTTGAAAATCTAATTAATAGAAGAAATAATGTTATTGTTGTAACTTTTTTTTCTCAAATTATTAACATATTTAGCAATATGAACTCTGCATACTCATATCAACACCAATTCAAAACAGAAAACATCAAAAAAATATCACAGGGGAAGTGTATATCGGTATATGCATACAGATTTGCTTTTTCATTAGGGGAAAATGTAGGAACTATTATAACAAAACTGGGCTTTTTCTCTGCCTCATACTGGTCGTTGCCATTGAACTTAATGGGTGTTTGGGCAACAAGAAATGGTCAGAAAAGATGCATATGTATTAGTATTCTGCCTGAATCCTGAATTCCTGATCCTTTGTACTCCAACCACTTATAGATTCCTGAAATTTCCTTTTTTTCAAAAAAAAAAGAAGATTCCTAAAATTTCCTGCTAGGGTCTGCTTCAGAGACCTGTTGAAAATAATGACTCAAATCTTATAAGAGATTTGTTTGAGATTTATCAGATATTATTTGATGGACAAGAAGACTTGTAAAAGAAAAATTCTAAAAGAAAGGAGATTCTTAATAGGTAAGTTTGACTTACAAGAGAAAAATTCTAAAAGGAAAAAATTTTTAGTAGACAAGTTTAACTTATAGGAAAAGAATTCTAAGAGAAGAATAATTCTTAATGAGCAAATTTGTATGGTTATAAATATGTGAAGTCTCTACAGGGTTAAGTATGAGGAAATGATGTAAGAGAGTTATAAGATTTGATGGGATAGACACCTCATAGGAGTATTGGGCTCTATGTCTTATGGGTGTATATGTTTATTTGTAAGTGAACTAGAAGAGACTGAAGGGTCACATAGATATGATGTATGGGAGCATATGAGTATATGTTTGGTTATGTTAAAAGGGTGCACAAGAGTTTAAGTTTGTGTTTGTTTGGGTTGAGTGCTTATGTTAAAAGGGTGCACAAAGATTTGGGTTTGTATTTGTTTGTGTTGAAAATACTCAATAGGACTAGAGTAGATTGAGAGTGTCTTATGAGTATTGATTGTTAAGTGAGGTTGATGATTTGATGTATGTTTGTAATTCTCTACAACTAGTGGATCTTGTTTTTCATCCGTGGACGTAGGTTAATTGGATCGAATCACGTTAAATTATTGTTTCTTGTATGTTTGATTTATTATTTAATTTTACTTTCATTGGTGTGATTGGATTGGAGACTTTTAGCCAAACAAATAGTATCAGAGCTGTGGTGTTCTCTAACAAGTGGTATCAGAGCTAAAAATTCAAAACGTGAAAAGAATCAAAGGTTCAAGACATGAGAAAAGCTAAAAGTTTAAGATACGAGAAAAACCGATGGTTTGAGACCCTCTTTGCTTGAAGGCATCGTGACCCTCTTGCTTGAAGCCGTGTCCATTAGCCCCATTTAACAAATCTCTACAAAAATTTAGATGACCTTCTTTAATTCATTGTTACTTCTCTCCCTCTTTCTCAGGAGGACTGCTATTTGCATGGAAAGTGGAACAAGACAAAATGAGGTATACATGTAATTAAGAGTTTCTTGTCCTCCTTTGATCTTTCCATGAAATGGAATCCTTGTATCCTTATTTCTGACAACACACACGTTCGTATCTTCACTTGAAGACAAGTATAAATTTGGGTTCGAGAGATAAAGGCACTTTTTGCAGTGAAAACCTGTCATACAGTTTCAAACTATTTGATTCAATCGTGGTTGGGTCTCAACCATCTAATTTGACAACATATTCTTGCCAAGAGTAAGCTTAACTCAACATTGCTGACAACATGGTAACTAATCACTTTAGGCGTATGGCTGTTACAGATAAGTTGAGGATCAGGTCTACAAGTTTAGCTACTAAATCAGGCTGTTGTTTAGTAAATTAGGTAAATTAAGTGGCCAATTTGTTTCATTCACATGGGGGACTAGAATAGCTATGATTTTGAAGTTGAATGTGAGAGTGTGTAGTGTGCTTTGCCTAAATGCATAGGTGGATCCATAAAAGGAGGGCAGTTAGCAATCTGGCTTGGTTGCCATCCGTTTAATTTTTCGTCATATATATTAATGAAACAGATAGACAGGGATGGAGTTTTAGCTTTCTTGCAAACCAAACAAGAGAACCTAATCCACCACTTTCGGTTGTGGAATTGGTGGTGGCAAACTTATGCCAAACGAGCCAAACAAAGAAAGGAAAGAAAGTGAAAATTATCTGTTTATAGATCAAATGGCTACCATGAAAAAACGAAAGCTAACACACTTTACCAAAGAAATTTTCCACTTCACTAACATGGAACAATGTTAAATTTAAAAGAATTCGAAGAATGAACAATTATGAATGATATTAGTGAGAAAATAATTAATGTTAATGATACACATTGATTTTTGGGTGATAGAAACTCCCCCCAAAAAAATTAAGATGGACTTGTATTTCTAGTAATGGCAATCGACCAAAGAAGACGCTGAAAAGACCAGTAGTTTTTCCTCGGAAGCAAATGAAAATTTGGGTTCCCTGTGATGATCATCTTCCGGGGCTGGAAGATTAAGATCCAATTGCAGAACAGTTCTTGGTTTCTTGGGCTGATCTTCTGATTCAGGACTGCTGCTTGTTCCAACACTCAAAGTTGTTGTAGCTATTGTTGCAGCGTCAGTAATTGTCCTGTGCCTTCTCATATGACCCCCAAGAGCTTGTCCAGACGAGAACTCAGCGCCACATATCGAACACTCATGAACTTTTGATTTGCTGCTATTGCATGAAACAGCCTTATTCGTTATTTGAAATGAAAGGATTGTGTTCATTTTATTGGATTGATCATCACCCTCTTTCACAAGCATCAATCCTTTATTATTCTCTTCGTTATTAACCTTGGGTTTCTTGTGGCTTGCTGTGTGTCCACCAAGCGCCTGGAATGAAGGAAGGGAAGCACCGGTCACACGTCTTGCACTGGTAAACATATATCCCAGTCTTGCTTGTTGTTGCCAAAGAAGCTGGTTTGAATGGAAATTTTCTTGTTTGACCTTGAGCCAAAAGTATCAAACAATTAGCCATGACTTCTTCTTCTTCAGTGCTTTCTGCTAACTCAACAGATGTTGTTGGAGAAGCAACAGATCGATCAAACCCCCTCGAATCATCACTATTTCTTCCAACTTCACCTCCACTTTCTCCTCCACTAGAAGTCGTGCTTGAAGCCATCGCCAAAGTCAGAGGAGACAGCGGCCTTGGACGCTTGGTACGCTTGCCTTTGATGATTTGCAGCTGATCTCTACAAACAAGAAGTTCCTCCTGACCCTCCAGCATCATCTCTAATTCTATCTTGAACGAGAAAAAGAAATAGATAATTGGATATATGTGATGAAAGCAACAGATAAATGTTAATTCAGCGAAAGGTTCAAAGATTAGAACCCGTGTTTTGCCAGTATATATTGTGTTTCCAGCCTTGGAAGTTATTTAGTAGATGTAGACACAACGCAAACATAGGAAAGAGAAGATGCAATCTCAGTACGAGAAGGCGAGGAAACGAGTGAGATTCGGTTGGCTTAGAAGCAAGCAAACCCATTACTTTTTTCCCAACGATTCCTTCTGGGGCTGGGAGGATTGGTTTGCAAGCCTGGAACCACAGAATTTGCGCCTCTCCACCCCCTCCCTTTCTTTAATTTTTCTGCTTTGTCATTTGCTTTTCCTGCTTGGGGTTTTTCTGTTAGTCTTTCTTAGTACTTTTAGTAACTATCTGGTCTTCGACGGCTCCTTTTAACTGTATACAAACTTTAATTAGTACTAAACTGCGCCCCAAGTTGGCATTTTTCAATGGTTGTTTTGGTAGGAATAATAAAGCTTCCTTTAACTAAATTTTAACTAACAGTAACTACCATCCAATTAACTGCCATTTAGACCCTTCTTAAAATTAGTCATTGTTTACCAAGCCGAGGTTTTTTGGTACAATTCAAAATTTAATTTAATTAATTAATATTTTTATTTTAAAAAAATAACATTTAATAAATTTAAGATTAAAATTTTCTTAAAATTAGTCATTGTTTACCAAGCCGAGGTTTTTTGGTACAATTTAAAATTTAATTTAATTAATTAATATTGTTATTTTAAAAAAATAACATTTAATAAATTTAAGATTAAAATTTTAATATATAAATTTTTTTTTTCGAATCACAGCATAAATTTTCACTACCAGACTTGAAAACAATTGTTTCAGTTAATTATCTTTTTATTTGTAAAATGCCAATGATCAAATTTTGAATTTTTAGAAATGAAAGATGAAATTTACTAGACAAAAGATGATTATTCAATTTTAAAAGAAAAAAATTTGTAATAGTACAAAAGGAGTGAAATGAAAAGATAATTATTAATTACATAGGGTTTGCAGTTTGCACTAATGGTATTGTGTTAAGCCACTTAATCAAGCAGTTTCATGTGCAGTTGACCCACCCAGTTGTGAATTATACATTGATGTTTGCTTCTTGGATGGACAATAACTCCCAAAATCCCTTTGTAACCAATCATTAGGGTTTTGCATATATAGAACATTGTTGTTTTTTTATGAACAAGGCAATTTGCATGTCGGAGTGAAGCAAGCAACCTGCCAGCATGAACCGACCAACACCAAAATTTTATAAAAGAAATGAAAGAAAAACCAAGAAAAACATTTTTTTTCATTTAAACCCAATAAATTCCCCTTATTAGACCCTGGAGGCTAGAGCACTTCTCTCCATTAATTCCAGTGGACCTTCAAGCCTTCATAAACTTACATCAAATTTGAAGTTGGCCTATAATTTCCAGCATCATATCCCCTGGAGAACCGAAGTAGAACAAGTTGCTGGAGTTCCCAAACAAAGAGCTTCAAGCATACAGCTCTTTGACAACTTGAAGATAAGTAACTGATCTTTATCTTTCAGGCATGACATACAGAATCTTGGACGGTGGATTCCGGGAAACATTGCAAATCTGATGACTCTGTCAAGTTTCAGGACAGGCATTTTTCACGGATGCTGGGATTGGCTGACATCAATTACAAGCCGAATTCTATGACCAAAAATCACTTGATCGTACTCTCCCTTTGCCCCGAAATGTCTTTTGTAACACTTATCTCTTTTCAATCACGTTTTTCAATTTCAGCCCTAAATTTTTCTTGTCAACAGTTAATTTTAGTGGCTCCATTATCCTTTTGTTTGCTAGCGTGACGGCAAGTGATTTTTTCATATTAATAATTGACTTGTGAAGAATGATTAAAATTCTGACGTAAATAGACATTTCTTGGATTGTTGTTCATTAAGGAAGATTGGACTTTCTTTAGAAGAATAATTGACAACTGAGCTAAGCAAATTTGAAGATTATCACTTAAATCAATAGCGAAGTATAATTAAAATAATAAATTTAAATTTAATTGTATATTTATTTTTTTTATATTAATTTATATATTTTTAAAAAAATTAAGTACCAAAAAAATGTAATTAACACTAATTAAAAAATTTTAGTGGCTTGCCCTGTTGTCTGAAAATAAAAACCTAGCTGATCGTGCTTGATTATGGTACATATTTGTTTGATGTAATAACGAAAGATTTTGTATTTGAGCTATTATAGGGATGATAATAGTTTAAATTGAATTTAATTGAATTTAATTTTTTAATAATATATAATATTTGTAAATTTTTAAAATTTTATGTAAATTTAAATTAATTTTTTTAAAATTAATTTGATTTGAATTGAATTTTATTAATTTGATTTAATTTGATTTATTAATTTATTAATTTTAATTTTTTATTATATATATTATTTTAATAAAAATTTTAATATATTTAAATAAGTTTATATATAAAACAATTATTTTATTTTATAAAAAAATTAAAAATTATATAAATAAATAAAAATTATAACTTGATTTGATAAAATTTTTTTAATTTTTTATATTTCAATTCTAAATTAATATATATTTAATATTTAATTTAATTTAAATTAAATTAAAAAATAATCTGAACCAAATTAAATATTAAAATTTTAATCTACGGCATATGAAAACCAATTGCTAAGATTTTCATGAGTCATGACAAGCCGTGACTTCAAAGGACAAATTGAACCATGAAAAAACAAGTATCAACCATTCTCACTCCAAAAGAGAGTAATAAAATTCAAATGTCTACCACCAAAAAGCTGTAAAATCTTGGTAAATAATTTACTACTTGGAAATTAAATGGGATATTAGCAAATCAAAATCATCAATAGATTGAGTTGCCAAACTTCTTACTTCCCTCATTGTCTATAATTAATCATAATTACCACAAAAAAAAGGAATTATTTAATCATTATTATTACCGTACGTCTAGCAACCCATATGGTAAGCTATATGGTGTTGATTAATTCACGTGCATTCCTTTATTATTGTTGGCAATGTTTTTGCATATTAATTAGATGGAAGAGATCAGAAAATTGTGTGAATGGAAATTTAAACTTGTAGTAAAAAAAAAATGATCAAAAGGTATCAGAATTAGTTCTCGAAATATACTCTAACAAGTAAAAGTGTTTGAGGGATTAATGAGAAAGAATGCATTATGTAAGTATTAAAAAAGTTTTAAGAGAAATGATATTTAATTTATATTGTATTTAAATCTCTTTTTTATTTTATATATGAAAAAAAAAGATGATGATATGATCAAAATAATTGGTAATTAATAATAAATTTACATAAAATTTAAAATAAAATTAGTAAGTGATTGTGTGTTGTATTTAATAATTTTAAACAAACGTAAATTATTTTTAATAATTTTAAATAAATAAAAAATCAGTTATATTGTTTTTAAAAAATACCTGAAATGTTAGGAGAAATAATTAGATAAATCTCTTTTTAATGAGGATAAATTTATTCTATAACAAATAATCTAAATATCAACTCACACGTGATAATCGAATATACGCTAACTTAACAATCGTGAAAATTAATCTTATTGACTAAATGAATAGGCATAACAAGGCTAAAAAGGTAAATTAATTTAACAAAAAATTGCCATTAAGCTGTCAAAGCCAAGGCTTTACCAACCATGACTTCCCAATTAGCATAGTATAAGATTGTCAGCAACAATGCTTTGTGGATCAGACAACTACTGGCAACTAATTCCACGTGTCAAAATCATATTGCGTTAATTATTGCCTCTGACAAGTCTCCCCGTCAGAAAACTTATCCTTTCTATTTTCATTAAAAAAAATATTTAAAGATAATTCGATCTTTCCAAATCGAGTGGGAGCGGAAAAGAGGAAAAAAAAAATCAGCTGACGTCGTACATTACGTGGCTCTTATCCACTTAAACACGTGGCAATTAATTCATTCAACTGACACTTCCCACTTCGCTGTCTTAACGGGAATGACCGGTAGTTCGGCTAAACCTATTTCCAAAAAACTCTACAAATAATCATTTTACAGCCTGTCCGCCAATCACCTTCCAAAATAATACTCCCTGTCCCCACATTTTTCAACCGGCAACGGATTAATGCCGGTCACCATGGCATAACCCTGTCAAATATATGTAAGACCTAACGCTGAGAAATAGAGACCAGACCAGACCAGACCATATCAATATTCACTCTACACACCAGACTGCTGAATTTTGATCAGACGGTAATCATGCCGATCAGAAACATAGCCGTTGGCCGGCCCGAAGAGGCTACTCACCCAGATACTCTTAAAGCAGCTTTGGCTGAGTTCATCTCAACCTTAATCTTCGTTTTCGCTGGGTCAGGCTCAGGCATGGCCTTTAACAAGCTGACCGACAACGGATCAACCACCCCGGCCGGTCTCGTTGCCGCCTCTCTGGCTCATGGCTTCGCACTTTTCGTCGCTGTCTCTGTTGGCGCTAACATCTCCGGTGGCCACGTCAACCCTGCCGTCACCTTTGGTGCTTTCGTTGGCGGGAACATCACTCTCTTACGTGGCATCGTTTACTGGATCGCCCAACTCCTTGGCTCAACGGTCGCTTGCCTGTTACTTAAGTTCGCTACCAGCGGCCTGGTATCCCCCCAATCCCCGTCAGGAAATGAGTTATTTCCATTATTTAGTTTATTAACTGGGAATTTGTTATGGTGGTTCGCAGGCTGTACCAACTTTTGGATTGTCATCAGGAGTGGGGGTGTGGAACGCGTTCGTTTTCGAGATCGTTATGACTTTCGGATTGGTGTACACAGTCTACGCCACAGCCGTTGATCCTAAAAGAGGAAGTTTGGGAGTGATCGCACCATTGGCAATTGGTTTAATTGTAGGGGCCAATATTTTGGCGGGTGGTGCCTTCGACGGAGCCTCCATGAACCCGGCTGTTTCATTTGGACCTGCCTTGGTTAGCTGGTCCTGGGAAAACCACTGGGTCTACTGGGCGGGACCCCTTATCGGTGGTGGACTCGCCGGCCTCATCTATGAGTTCGTCTTCATCAGCCACACCCACGAGCAACTCCCCTCCACCGATTATTAACTGGATTTTATTTAATTAATTGTCGTATGAAAGCGGATTTTCTCCGGTGTATTTAATTTGTAGAGTTTCATCTTTCTTTTCTTTTTTTCCTTGTATTTGTATTAATCTGTGCCCGTTGATCATGTTGACTTTTGATTTCTATCCTCTATCATGATCATCAAGTGGCAGATGTTTGCAATTTGCATGCACTGGAAAATAACATGATTGCATTTCCTGTTTCCTTTTTATTTGCCATTTATTTTTTCTGCTCAACTTTAATTATTTGTCAGGACCCCGATCTTTCCCATACCTTAAATAAAAGAAAACAACGTGACAAAGACCAATGTTAGCTTTTCTTGATTTTTGAGCTTTGTCCCCATGCACATCAATAAAAATCTTGCAACAGGTGTACAACCCAACAAGGTTCATTCGTGAACTTTGATCAGATCGAAACAATGTTTTCTTTCTCTAGTATTTTCGTGATTTTTGCATGATTTTTGTTTCTTATGGGTAAAATTACAGTAGCAACATCATGAATACTAGCATGGCCCTGTCGTGTTACGTTCAATTTTCTTGAGTCAATTGGTTTCTTGGCAGATAATCATTTGACCAAGTAAAGATTTCAACTAACTACAAAATTTTACAGCAGTTTTTCGCTTTGTCTAGGTGCTACCTATACTAGTTCTTAAATTAGGCATCTTAAATCAAGGGATGAGGATGAATTTTTAGTGGACTCGTAGATTATTTTTAAAGCACGTGAAGCTTCAGGATCAGTGTCACGGGTCGCTTGTTTTTTAGATCAAAATTATGCGATCGTGCGATATTAAAATTATTTTTAGTCGAAGTTAATTTTTTTAGGGATAGATCATTTTCGATCTTTTAAGTCGTAAATTCGTGAGTTTTTCTTAGCTCATATCTCGTAAAGTTGTTTGCATCATTTCCAAACTCAATAGAGAAGAATTTACTTTTCTGGCTTCATTAGCTAACGATTCTCAAAGTAGCTTTGAGCTTTCATCTCTATTCATAGGCATTATAGTAACAAACACTAATCTCACTTTGCATATAAGGGCTCACAGCTTTGATTCTCGTTATATTATTTTATTTTGACATAATAAAAATTTAACATCATATTTATCCACATCACATGTAATCTTTTTTACCTAGAACCCATAGGCACAACACCAATATTAGTCAACGAGTAGTTCAAAGTCACATTAAACTATCTCATTTCATAAAATTTATATCTCAGAGTCTCAATTCTTAATTTCATTTTAGGTCGCTTGCATGTATGATGAACATTTGATATCGTACTTGTTTTACTTCAAAAAACTCAAGTGTATTACCCACTCGCAATACACCTTTATCGATTAGCTACAAAGGTTTAGTAGTATGCCTACTTACTAGCCCGTTCATCTTTCAGGTTTAATGGTGCCTATCTTACTCAAACATCATCTCATGGTCTTTCTAGCTCAATGAGAGAAAATCAAAGAGACTAGCAAACACTACCATCTAACCCATGATTTAATGTAATAGCACGATACGGAGTCCTTCGACCCTTACTATCCCTGGGTTTACCATGACCCAATGAGATCGTTCCACACTCATAACCTGATGATGTCCGCTCATCTAGACACCACATGTATTTAGGAGTAACTCACTTCAGACTAGTTAAACTCCACCTACCTATTAACCAAAGAGGTGGTGGAGGTCGACACCAATCATCCTCTATAAAAAAACGAAGAGATTTTTCAGCCATCTTACCAAGAATCATAAAACTATTTGGGATGGAGACACTTTTCTCCCCAACCACCTTAGAGCCTTTTTTCAACCAATTTAGGGCTTAGTGACCTATCTCTTAGCCACCATAATTTTGACATTCCACTCGTTGCTCTATCAACTCATTCAAGGGTGACCACGCAAAGCTTCGAATGACAACACCCGATTGGTTACCTGACTCAAGGGCACCCACATACTGGTTCATACTGACCCATGCATCTTGAGGCCTAAGGCTCACACCGCCTACACACACTATCAACAATATGTTCCTAGGTTTACACTACTAGCGCACAGCTCCAAGTCCACCTCTTGATAACAAGGTCTTGACTGCTGCTCGATGTAGGATTAGTCATGACAGGATCAAGGCACACTAGGGCCTAACCATGACACTTTCTTCCACTTACTATGTCGATGCCTTCATCAACGCCAAGACCACACTTAACTTTTTTGTTGCATACAATTGACATTTTTTCATATATCTCTAACTTGTGCCCTTAAGGATTAGGTCTAAATCTTGTCACATGAGGCATTACCCATAGTACTCGTTCATTATCGATGTCAGTGGGTCTTATTCTAGCTCTAATACACCTCTGTGTTATCTCCTTATATGACTACCAAACTCAAACTGTTGCTCAATAATTGCCACTGCACCACTTCACTCATGATCACATAATGTTGCGACTTCGAGGCACACTTGTCGATTATAACCCTTAGTAGAATGAATGACCACTTGCTTTGCCACATATTGGTACGCCTCGCTGGGTGTGACCCATCACACCAACCGCACGCTTTCGGCATCGACTCTTTGATACGCCCCTTTGAAAATGATGTTTAGGTCAACCACACTTATATAGCACCTTTTACAATAGACTTTATCATGGTGGTATTCTAACATTTCGACCACCTTATAACTTAGGTTTTTTTGACCCCTCCAAGGTCACCTCTCTAGGTATGGCCTTCTGGCCAACTACTCTTGTAGTGGCACCTTAACGCTCGCTATCTTAAACTCAAACTAAATGCTCAGATATTTCATAGGTTTCACTGTCTTGGCTTAGTACCATCAAAAATCACAAGTCTCTCCCATATTTACTCGAACTCAACTCGATTTTGCACGTAACTATATCTCTATGATGGTTCCACAACTCGTGTACCTTGACTCTAGCTTATCTCATAAAGTATCTCAAAGCCCACTAAATGCTCGAAGATCCACTAATCCAACTTTAAACAGAATGTCTCCTGATCGACTCAATCTGAGGGTTCACCAACCCACTCGATACTCAAAGTTCATTGACCTATTCAAACTCATGGCCATCTCATTGGTCCCATCCACGTAAAGTCTCTGTATTTGGTTCAACTCAATTGGTTTTTCTCTACCTTGCTCAAACTCATTCAGTTCGTTGATCGAATGCAAACTCGAATGCTAATACCCTTGATTTTGCTCAACTCAATGGGTCCTCTGACCCCCACAACTCAAGGCCTCGTTCCATTAAATTACGCATTATCATGGTCCGCTGACTTTCACATCTCACAAGGCATTCTCTTTTGGCCAAGATAAAACATGATCCACTGATCAATACATTCTTGTGATCCTCTGACTACGAGAACTCATGGTCCATTAACCATACAAACTTAAAGCTTCAATCATCAATCAACTCAAACTCATTTTCCTCTACAAAACAGCTCTACACTTAGACCCAAATACTCAGTATGTACCCTTGTTAGAGAACTTGCACCATACAATAAGTGCGCATATTAGTAATTGATCTCAATACACATGACTCATGTCCTTCAGGACAAAACTCATTTTGCCCACATGGCTTTACTCAAACATTATTTCAAGGTGTAGCCCATTTTTCGCATTTCAATCTCCACATGGTTTTTTCCACCATAAAAGTATCACAAGCTCGCCCGTGCTAACACTTTTTGCTAGGTGAGGCTAGACTCTCGTGCCTTTTCACTTGGCATCTAAAGATCAACTCGAAGGCTTTCCACTTAATTTTTCCCATAGCACACATTGATGGCTTATTTTCGAGCCCACATAGCCATATTATCACAATCGTGCCTTAATAGCACTTTTTAAGCTTAACACCGCCTCAATTTATCAATTTCATACCCATACCTAAGTCGTTTTAGTCCCACCGTTGAGTCAAATATGGCTTTGATACCACATGTTACAAGCCATACATTCTTTAAATCAAAATCACATGTCCATATGGCACCATGACTACTCTTAGTTAAGGTAAACTTTTTTCGAGTCCACTTCTCCATGGACAAATCATTTTCGATCCTTCAAGCCATATACTTGTGAGCTCTTCCTAGCTCAGACCCCTAAGGTCACCCACATCATTCTCAAACTCAATATATAGAAACCTAACTTCCCTTATCTCATTAACTCATGATTCTCAAGATGGCTCCGAGCCTTCATCTCTGCCCACAGGTATTAGGTCTTGAGTACCAATCCACCTCACATATAAGGCTCACAGCCCTAGTTCTTATGATATTATCTCATTCTAGCATAGTGAGAACCTAACATTATGCCTGCCCTCATCATACGCAAGCTCTTATGCCTAAAAACCACAAGCACAACACTAATGCTAGTCAACGGGTGGCTCAAAGCCACACTAGGCTCATCTCATCTCATAAAACTTATATCTTAGGGCCTCAGCCCTTAGCCTTATTCTAGGCTACCCATATGGATGATAGACACTCGACATCATGCCTATCCTGTCTCAGGGAACTCGAGTGTGCTACCCGCCCGTAACACACCTCTATTGATTGGCTATAAAGATCTAATAGCATGTCTACTTGCTAACCCGCTCATCCCTCAAGCTTGATGGTGCCCTTCATACGCAAATACTATCTTGTGATCCTTTTAGTTCAATCAAAATAATTTAGGGGCATAACGAATGCTACCACCAAACCCTATGGTTCAACACAATAGTATGATACGAGGCTTATTGGCCTCGATTGTCACCAAGTTTACCATGACCCAAGAAAACACCGTTCCCTTATGACCCAATGATGCTTTCCCACCTAGATACTATATGTGCCTAAGAGTAGCTCACTTCAAATTAGCCAAGCCCTCGCTTACCTACTAGCCAACGAGTGATGGAAAGTCGATACCAATCATCCCCCTATAATGAGCATAAAAGATTTCTCAGCCATCCTATCAAGAATCATAAGACTATCCGAAATGAGAATATTTTTTTTCTAATCACCTCAAAACCTTTCTTCAACCAATTTAGGGTACAGTGACCTATCTCTTGGCCACCACAATTTCGATATTTCACTTATTACTCCATCAACCCATTTAAAGGTGACCGTACATGACTTCAACCAACAACATTAACCGGCTACCCTGCTCTAGGGTACTCATATGCTATTTGATACTTGCCCGCGTATCTTAGAACTTTGGGCTCACATCTTCTACGCACTATCAGCAACATGTTCTTGGGCTTATACTACCCGCACATAGCTCTAGGTCTACTGTCCCGACAATAAGGTCTTGACCACTGCTCTATTCAGGGTCAATTATGGCAGGATCGAGGCAAACTTGGCCTATCATGACAACTTGCATGCTTAGACCGTGGCCATTGGCCTATTGCTTCGATGATAGGACCCAGTTTTCTCGTCCTGCCCTGGCCATTTTTATGCCACTTTTTAGGTCTATTTGTTTTCAAACGGGATAAGTAGGAGAGGGTGATTCCATCTTTTTCTCATACATCCATCCTAACAGTCTCTTCGGCTTTGACATGGGTATTTACTTTTTGCCTTGTCATGTGCTTAGCTGGAGATCAAGGTTGCAGTTGGGTACTGCCTTGCCCAATTCAAGCAAAGGAATTCGTCACTTTGTCACGTACTTGAGACAATTCATGTTCTATTACTAATCTTGAATAAATTTAACAAAGCATCTGATCATGCATGTGCTGCTGATTTCGGTACCAAGACTTTACGTGTGTTTTAGCAGGTAAAATTAAGTTGAAACTCCTTAGCCCTTCAGCCTTTGTATTGCAAATTTTGGAAGAGCCGAAGGGTAAATGGAAAAGTTTGGGACCTTTAAAGGGTGGGATACCCCTTCGATCCCTTTATGACTGCAACCAAATAATGGGATTTTAGGACGTGGCTTACAAAGTGACCACAAATTGAAGGGTCACTGTCCTTGAAAAGATTGTGAAAATGGATTCTGGGGCCTACGGATATGGTGCGGCTGTTCCAAACAAATGTCTTTTATATCACAAAATGTTGTTGTAATACTCTCAATGAAGGATAAGACAGCTTATACAACTTATTCCCAAAATTTTAAAGACTTAAATATGTACTGAATAATGGCCAAAAAAGTGTATCTATGTTGCACCGAAAGATAGAGGAAGAAGACAGCTCTGTTTGAGGGTTACCCGTAACTGTATTTCACCTGGCCGACTCAATGACTGATTTATGGAAGTTAGACTTTATATATATATATATATATATATATTGCCACACTATACATTTGGAATGTGTAAAAAAGATGAAGCGGCATTTCCAGCAAGTCCTGAGAACACAAGTGCAACTTCTTGGTTATGCCGATTATGTTCGCAAAAGCATTTCCTTATTCATTTCGAATGTCATTCTTGGGCAGCTGGGTTTGGTGTTAATAATGTAATTGCAGGTATTCATGTCCTGTTTGCTCAAAATCATATTTGATATTATATATGTAGAACAGATCAACTTATTTTTGTATTTAGCAATGATGTGCATGTAATTTTTCTCATTTAGTCCATGGCCAAATTGTTCTTAAAAGCAAATTTGATGTTAATATAATTGTTTTGATTTAGTTTCTTACCAACATGTTCTTGAAAAAAATTTTCAGGTTGCTTCAACTGCGATGCCTCAAATTTATCAAAATAAGATGGTAAACTAGTAACAACAGACGATTTGTAACCTCATAATGGTGCATAAATACAATAAGAAATCATCGTTTTATATATCAACCATTTCAGGGAAGGGAAAAAGTTGTGGAAAGATTAGGGTCAAGGTAAAAAAATCTGCCTCCTCAACACAAGCTGTAGATTTTATCAGTTAGGTACGTCCCTTGTTTTCGGGCCATAAAGCTCTATCTGTCGGTGATTGAGTGGTTGCACAGGTCTTGCATTTGATTTTGCATACTGAAAAATCATTTGATCACCAAAGGTTAGATTTGTTTGGGATTGCTCATTTCAAGAATGTTCATGGTTTAGCTAAATTGATGATAAACTAGCAAATTAACAGGTATCTACTTACATCATGGACAGCTTTTCGGAGTGCCTGGACTTGGCCTCTTGAAACAGTTCTTATCTGGATATATGTAGTTTAAATAAGCTTCAGGATCCCATTTCTAGAGAAGAAATTAAAAAGAAAAAATTGTTGGGGATGATTGGATTTTACCTTCTTGTTCAGTGTCCAAATGACACCTTCAGTGCATGGAGGGACTGTCAATGAGCCCATGTATCTGTAATACTTCTTGCCACCCATCTTGATCAGGCTTGGATCTATCACCCCCATTTCCTTTTCTTTCTCATTATCAGCCATCGATGTAATGTTGCTTATCAACTGAAGTTTATAAGCAAATAATAATATGTCACAAAGTTTCTGGTGGAACAATATGATTGGAATTTGGAGGCAATACTCTGATACTCTAATCATTTTGGAAAGTAATCTTTACCTGGGGGAGGAAAGCATCAGGCGCACCAAATTTGTAGAGTAGTCCAATAACAGCTAGGTTGTTCTTCATTTTGTCGTCTTTGCTCTGGTGTACCATATGTAGCTCCAGGGCATACCTGATTATTGTAAAAGATCAAAAAAAGAAATTAAAACCTTTTATTCCAGCTTATGTACTTTTTAGTGTTTGAATAAAAGAAATGATTTTCAATAGAGTAGGGACCTTCTGCCATTGATGGTATGCTCAGATGGTGAGTGCCAGTGAGCTTGTTGGAGGAAGAATTCGGTACCATTGATCTTGATTGAACCAGCATCACAATTCAGCCATTCAAGCTGCATATTCAGAGAAAACACAATAATTTCAGAGTTGATTTCCTGATTTAATTCATATATCATCCAAGATGGCCTGTTTGCTTCTAGAAGTCACGGAAACAACTAATAAGTTTCCAGGGCCTGCCATTTTTTTTTAATAAAAGAGGCCGCAACCTGGGATGGAGAAAGTGGTCGAGTGATTGCATCAACTAATTGAACTAAGATCCGAGTTTAGGCTACCATTCTTTGAATATATGTTGTCTAAGAATTTCTTACCGAGATATCATGGCCTCTGTTCTTGGCAATTGCATGACAGGGCTTGTATCTCTTCTTTAGCTCTCCAGACTTCCGGATCACCTTCACTCTCCGACTTGACATATCTATTGGGGATTGCAGACTTCCATTTTTGCAAGCAGCCCATTCTTTCTTCAGATCTCCCCATTGCTTTGGCCCTTTCCCACTGCTCTCTAAGTAATCAAACTCCCTTTCATCCTCTGCATCATATAAATTTCACATGTCACATTCTTTATCAATCTACAATATATATAAACGATCGGTCTGGTTTTCTGTTTCTAATATTACCAACTTCTTGAGCTGAAACTGAAGCTGAGTAGGATAGAAACACAACTGCAAAGATCAGAAAAACTGAAACAAAACTGGGTTTGCTTTGATGCTTCATGTTCTTTTGAGGCCAAACAAAAGAGATTCAAAAGAAGTAATGGCAAGAAACTATGAAATATGGTATGATATGATATGATATACAGGGAAGATAGCACATATATATATATATATATATATATATATATAATTATAGGAACGAGAGAAAGGTTTTCATAGAAAAAGACGAAAAATTGAATTTTCCTACAAATTTCTTGGATATGATGGTAAGTAACCTAATATAAACAAATGTGACAGAAATAGTTAAGAAACTAAGACAGGTTCGTGCCCTGTTGCCCTTGGTGAAGACAAAGACAAGAACTGGAAGCAAAGTTCACATTGTTGTTTAAGCACATAAAACGAATAAACAGCTGTCAAAAAAATGGATCTCACTCTTACCGACCACATGGACTGACAAATTTTTTAAACAATGGGTAGTTCGATTTTGAATTTACACTACTTTTTAATCTCTTCATAATTTTCCATTAAGTGGAGATAATAATTCATAGCATTGGCCATTTGATTGATAGCTATGGCCAATGTGTCTATACAACAATTTATGCAATATATGTCTTAGTTATTATTAATTTTCTTTTACAAATAAAATCGTAATTTATCATAAATAAATTACGAACATTAAAATTTAAATTTTAAATACGCATACATTTTCTTATTGAGATAAAATTTAAATTTTAATCATTATTTATTTTGTATAACATAAAAAATAGAAGAGGGGAAAAAATATATATATATTCGCTTTTAAAGGTTTCAAGATAGTATTCCATTTTTATTCAACAATTTGCATTGTTAGATGATATAAGAGGAAAGAAAAGAACAATATTTGGGGTGGCTACCTAAGGTAGGTATGACCAAAGAACAGAAGTAATTAATTTTAGCTGATTCATTATATTCATATTTTAGAGATTTGAATCTGACAACACATTTGACTTAGTTTGTCTTTAAATGTTGAAGTCTTGGACTGTTTTTTCAATAAAATGCACATTATTACTTATAAAGTTGAAACTTTGAAAGACATGAATAAAAAAATTATAAAAATTTAAATTTAACTCAATTGATTCATATTTAATATTTTAATATGATAATACATGAAACTTAAAAATATAAATTCTTCAAGGATGAGATTGAATCCTGAATACCTATAAATTCTTCTTTTTTTTTTTCAATTCTCTAAATTTTAACCTATTTTATTGAAAAAATAGAAAAACAAATATACAAGTTATTAAATATCTTTTAGGAAGTTCACATACAAATATAATAATAATAATAACAAGCATACAAATGATAAGCATTAAGTATTTGACTCTATAATTAACGCATAATCTCTTTGTTTAAAGAGTAAGGTTATAATCTTTCTGTTTTTTAATAAAAAAACAAAAACAATATAATAATATATAACGATCTTCTTCTACCTCAAGGTTACCAAATTAGGAACTAGTGTCTTTTATATTTATGGCTAGAAGATTGGTATCTTGTTGTAGGCCACTCATTTGCCACTCAGTGGTTCAGTCTCTCCTGTAGTTTTTATCTTTCTATCCAATTCCAATGACCAAGTCTAATCTTCAGGCTAATAAAAATCTGAAAATCATTAGTGTTTGGATAGAAAGAAAACAGATGATGCAGTTCCATTATACCAAATTCAAGGTCCTAGATTTTTTCAGAGGGAAAAGAATTAAGGATGTAGACCCAAATTTCCCCTTGAAAGAATGTGAAGTCTACTAATCAAGGTCTTCAGTTCATGTAGTTAGATTTTAGTAATTTGTATATTTGTATAGAAAAAAATATTAATAATTAATATATTCGCATTGTATTTTATATCACCATTTTATACAATATATAACACAGAATATGGTAATACTATACTTAAGAATGGTCTAAATTAGCTATAATCCCTTTATATATTCTAATCAATGGCTAATTATCCAATTTCATTAGCATGTAGTCATGTCAGTTGTCCTAGGTCATAAAAATAACAGGACATGTTAGGCAGAAACAAAGCTGTAAAATGCATGTATTGTTATCTGATGGCCAAGAAACAGAGAAAGTAGCAGCATATTGCATTTTCATTTACTTGACAACTGCATGTAGATTGATGAACTAAGACCATTTTTTACATTACAAGGAATCTTCTTCTTTCGAAAATAAAATATTCAAGGAAGAAGATCAGTCAGGAACTCAAGCAGGCGTGACTGTAATCATATTCAGTTATGAATTCCTATCTTTTTGCATGTTTTTATCATTCCTCAACTGAAAATTACTTTTATCAGAGCAGAAAATGGAAAAGATCTTTGAATTTATGCATTAATGGGATGCAAAATGTTTCTGTTTCACATTCTTAAAGCCTCTTCATGTTCACATTTTAACAGTGACTGAACATCCCCATAAATCATTCTCCTTGGAAATCCATGCTGGATAACAGTAGCATGAATCCATACTATTACAGTCTTCCTGAGATTTTGTTTCACTTTGATCACTTGGAAACTCTGATATCCAACCTGATAACCTGGTTTCATATGGTGAACTTGTTAGATTAATCCTGAACCATCTTAGCCTCCTATGTTAATGATAAGGCATTTATTGGAGATGATGATGAGGCATTTCTATGAATGAAGCAAAAAATATTGGAATGGACATTGCTTGAACAAGAAATACTTGAAACATACACCACATTATAAATCGAAGATCGGAAATGGCATCTTACCTGCCATAGGGCTTAGCACCTTCGGCTCTCGGCCTCTCATCGAACCCCTTTAGGACAGTGGCCAACATGCAGGCTGCAGTTTGAATCCTAACTCCTGCAATACTGCTAACTTGGGGGGTCTATTATCCTCCTTTAATGAAAAAAAGAAAGAAAAAAAAAACACCATAGAAAGGAAGAGTAACATAGCTTCAAATGAATGAAACTGCTTCTCGGTTTTCCTTCTAAATTAGTTGGTTACTGAAAAAACTGCCAGCACATGATAGATTACACATCAATGGAACCTTTCAACGAAATATTTGTAAGGACAAAAACTAAGTGAAAACTGCAATGGGACCATATTTATTCGATTGGTGAAGGAAACTCCTACACATTCCAGTCACAGTATCTGACTTCTGGGATGAAAAATCCATAAAAACATATTATGACGCAAACTATAGAAAAGCCTCTATGGTATCATCCAATGTATCTCTTGTGACCTAGACTATTTCACCTCTAGGGGGAAAAATGATAAAAAAATAGTAAAAGCATCTTATTTACAGTCACTCACAGGTCCACATGCTGCAACTCTTCATTGCCACGACAATCCAAAATAGCTTGCAAGCCCTTTTCGCTGCTCCCTCTTCTTTCAAGAGCTTAAAAAGCCTTAGCCCTTAGCGATCTATAAATGACTTATTCATGATGTTGACAGCATCTTCCATGAACTGCATTAGTAGTAGCAAGTAACCAAATCAGTCATGAGTTGTTATCAGATTCACTTACTTTACATCAACAAGAGCCCAAGCTCAAAGAAAATACTTCCCCAATCAATGACTTGGAAGTACTGAAACCAGACCATATTCCTAAAGTCTCTCTTTTTTGCTTATTTCCAGTACAAAGAGAACTTCGGAATCAGACAGGAATATAAGAAAAAGAAAGACACATTGAAGCAAACTCTCAGTTTGCCAACCTGATCTTCTACTCTACGATGATGTAATGTTCTTAATATGTTAGGATCTCAAAGACTAGCAAAAACTATCTAAATTATGCACACAACAACACTCTGTCCATTTCTACCAACAAATTAGGGGCTCCAGGTCCACCCTTCCAAACCATGGGCATTGGACTCCCCATGTCCTAAAATCCTCGAGAAGACCATGGGCCTTTTGGACTGATCATCTGAGACTGAATAGAAGAGTTCACTATGTTTCAAGTAGTACTTGAGCTCATTTTGTTCCAGTCGTATTTATCACATGAACTTCCTGTAGTTCTTTGGTTAAAATTATTACTTGGTTTTCCAGAAAAAAAATTCAATATAGGAGGCTGGACTGCCTTAAAATGGCACAGCATGACAAACTAGAGCAATCTCATTTCCACCGGATCAACCTCAATGTTAAAGACCAGAACTATATGAATGTCTTGGCCTCTTGGCTAGAAAAAGTATTTGGGCATAAAAGGTTTTTCAAACACAAAATAATAGGCTTCTGCTTCATCACAAACATCTCTATCTCAACACTTTAAAGCTTTTCTTAATTATGTTGACTAATTTCAAATTGCAAATGAAACTTTACTCTGAAAATAAGTGATTAACATTAAAAGTTCTTTATTATGAACGCAAGCAACGCGATAAGTGGACCTCTGTGTGCGCTTGAAAAGAGAAGAGCATCTAAAACTACAGTTCTTTTACCTTTCCAAGAAACTTTAGTTCTTTACTGACAGGTTCCAAAAATTTCTTGTCAACTTCAATTGGCCACACCTGTCAATATTGAAAAAGGAATATATTAAAATATATGTACCAGGCAAGGTTTACACCCATGACATAAGAAAAGGAAGACAATTCTATAACAGACACAACACTTTGGGAAAGATAAAGGGCAGTAACAATTCCATAACATTGAAGATGAAACAGTAAAGTACATTGTTTGAGTTTATGTTGTCTTTGAGAATGCATAATACTTCAAATGAAATTAATGATTAGACCAAACATTGGAATTATAAGTTGTTACACCCTTCCAAAAATACAAACTTTGAAGTTTAAAATGAAAATTCAATCAAATGGTTGCTTAGAAAATTAGATATATCAAAAGAAAGAGAGAGAGGTGGCCTAGCGACTATATGGCCCAAAGTTAACTAGAATGAGGATAAAGGATCATGAAACCAAGGTTGGGAACACAATATAAAAACATTAAACAAGGGTCCTTTCTAAAATTAAATGCAACAGCCAATGTTCTCGAAACGTCTTCAACAGGCCTAACACCAGCTACTGTCAACAGACAAATATCCATAAACCCTAGATAAATCCTCTAAACTTCCACAACTGTTTCATATCAAAACTCCATGCCACAGGGATTCTCTTTGCTTGTACTTAAGTTACTACTTGTTATGAATTATGAGAATAGCTTAGATATTTTGAGAAATATTCAGATAATATTAATAGATTGATCAACTACTACCATTTTGGTATTAAAATATCACTTTAATGAGAGAAATTAAACAGGAAATTTAGAAAAAAGAAATCATAGTTTCCCAAAGGAATGAAATACCTTAAGACCAAGTAATCTAATAGGTGTAATCTGGCCTGGGACAATGCATTCGGGTCCCGCCGCTTCCACAATGGCCCCTGTCGCTAACCCACTTCCTATAGGATCTGGATACAGCAAATTTTTTTTTTTTAAATCCCATATTTTAAAGAGAGAGGGGGGGGGGGGAGAGAGAGAGAGAGAGAGAGAGAGAGAGAGAAAGGAAATACAAAAGATTATAAAGATAATTAGAAGGAAGAGATTGACCTTCATGACAGCGAGGGCATAACTGGAGTGTGGGGTTTGAACTAGACGCAGAACAGGGGAGTGGTGGATTTTAGGAATGGAATTTCCAGCTGAGGCCCGCCATGGAGCATCCTTTTGCAAGGAGGCTTCACCTTTCTTCGACATGCTTTTTAGTTTTATGTTGTTTTTTTTTTTGTTTTTTAACGATAGAAACGAATGAATATGAATGGAAGAGAAGAGTACCTTTGGGTTTGGTTGAAGTCTTGAAGAGAAGATATTGCAAAGAAATGAATGGAAAATAGAGAAACTGTGGAAATTGCGGATAGCCTTTTCCCCAGGTTTTTTAAGCTTTGGTTTTTCGACGCTGTTCTTTATTTTATGGATATGAATAGGGTATTTGTTTTTTTTATTTTCCTAGCCTTTTTTCTCTATTTTAATTTCTTTTTCTATTTTTAGTAATAAAATAAATGAAATTTTCTTTTTATTTTTAATTAAGAATTGCAATAGCGAATTTTTAAATACTAGATCCGTCAATTTTAATAAAAAATTACATAATTTAAAATTTTCAAAGAATTAAAAAATATGTTATATTTTGATATATTATTATTAAATAATATAATTTTTATCTTTTATATTATTAAATATAAGATAAATAAATACAAATATATAAATTCCTAAATCTAATTAATATCAATTTAAAGGGGAAGGAAAATAGAAAAGAAAAAAAAAATCTAGAAGATGGCATCGAGTGGGTCAGGAACATGTTTCTAGTACAAATCCAAGGATCATGTGAAATTTTCAGTTCCATAATTGGTTTTTGATTGCATGCCTTGTCGGCTTGACAGCTTTCTGAAATTGTTTTCAGATACAGAAGAAACTGATCTAATCTGACACATATCTCAACTTCTATGCAACTAATCTCCCGATCCTAACATCGCAGGATCAAACAGACAATTCAGACAGTGACACTCTGTAATGAGAATGCCTGTCTTGTCAGTTTTGAGTATCACTTAACCGACCAAACCAAGGGATGTTGATCCTAGTTTGATCATAAAGAATGAAAATTTCAAGTACTATCAATACAAACTAAAAAAAATCTGATAATTTTTGCGTTGGAAGAACAAATTGCGTGACAAAAAAAATGCAATTCATTTTAAAATTACATTTATCGCTGCTCTTTCTCGGGTATTTTCAATGATCTGATTGAGACCAAAAATAAAAATATGAAAGAAAATTAAAGAAAAATTAGGGGAAAAAAAGGGAAAAAAAAAAGAATACCACCAAAATGGAGAAGGGAACAGCTGCAGCACATCCATCAACCCAAATCCAAGTTTTTTTTTAGGTTGTCAGAGCAACTGTGATTAATCAGTTAGACGGTAACCATATTGTCTCCCCCCCTTTCCACTGCCGCATCTACCAGTTTCTTCCATGTCATTTCTCGTTGCTCTTCCATCTCTCTGGCTCTGGCCTCTTTCTCTGCAAACTGTCTCTGACACTCGTCAAATAACTCAGCATCCATTTCCAAGAACATCTTCTGCACATTCACAGTCAACCCATGAACTGCCTGATTCCAATGAGTTTGGATATTCCTCTCCAATGCTTCAAAGATGATTGGTAACACCGCCTGTCTATTCTGGGCAATTAAGCTCACAATGTGCTCGTTATTCCACAAGAAAAGGGCCCTTTCCGCAACCTGCAATACAAAATGGTCTTAGGAAGAAAGTCTGAAGAAAGTTCTTTACTTATTACTAAGATCAAAAGCAAGTTTTAAAGAAGCCAACAATTCTGTTGCAACCCGCTCCGTCGAACAATTCTAAATTGTGATCAGCAGAGTAGAAAGCTTGCTTATAAAAGTAAATATCCACAACTCCTTAATTCCATTCTATCCTCCTTTATAAAAGGCAATCCATCATATGTGAAACTTAGCTCAACAACTGGTTAAGCACCATACAACCATAGGGTACTTATGGCAAAATGCCATCTAAAAGACAAAGGAAAAAATGAAAATAAGTAAAAAAGAGGTAGGAGAACAAATCAATATATAATCACCAGACTGAAGATTTATAATTAAGGGAGTCATGATGAGGCTACAATGTTAGAATCTACAGGAAAGAGGGGCTGTAAAGGAATCTATGGAACCAAGCAATAAGTAGTATGATGTATAGAAACCAGCAAATGTACTTAAAATGAACATTTCTTGAGAAGAAATTGTTTTTCGAATTTTGGTGAAATCATGTCATGATGAGCAGCTAAGCAAGAAAATGAACAAACACAAGGAAACAATATAAAGAACTTCCTGAGCAACCACAATTTGATGTTTGGATCATCATAGATCTATAAACAACTGATTGCATGGCAATAAAACATTATCTACAGACAACGAGGAAGACAAAAGAAAATCAATGATGCAAGACGTTCCATAGAGCAAAGGCAATTGATTCTTTTCTTTTTGACTGAATCTCAGCAAACACAAAACCATGACACAGAAGCTCACTCAAACAAGCACAGATAAACTACACCATGGGTGAAAGCTGAAACTAGTAGCTAACTGAATTGGACACGGAGCTACTCTACAGTCCTTTTTAATGGATGCAAAAATAATGAAGCCAACAGAACACAAGTATAACGTTCAAAACTAGGCAAAACTCAGCACAACTTGGCACAAATTTCCAAAACAAATCGTAAATGATAAAACACAAAGTATGCAGTACATTGCAGCACCTTTCTAAAGAGCCAATGGTTATGCTTCATGAATCAGTATCCCATTCTAAATTCAGAAACACAAGAAATTACATAGAAGCACCCAAAAGTTATTGGAGAAATATCATAAGCTAACAAAAATTGGCATCAAAACCAATTACAATGATAATCGTAATGGTTGTTAATCCAATAATTTAACCTCACATACTAGCAACAATTCCATATTCCACAATTCTGAATACCAATGATTCCTAAAGGTGATTGACGACTCAAACTATTGGAATTTCCCAAACTCATAATGACATATTCAAAAGACAAAATCCTCAAAAGTTACCTGAAAATGAGAGCTATTGAGGCAACGTGCAATCTGTCTGAAAAGAGGAATCATACATCGTTGGAACTCTGCAGACTGCGTTGCTTCAAGTACTTCCTCAAGTTCTCCGAGGAAGAGAACTTCCTTTTGACAATTAGTCAAAGGCCAATACTTCAACAGCCCTCTAATAACCGTATCAGCCAGCTTGTAATCCTTCTCAACAAACTGAGTAATACAATAAGACAACTGCTGATGATACATAGATACAGGTTTCGGCTTATGCAAAGGAATCAAAGCTCTCACAAGGAACAACTTATGTTCCTCTTTCATAGGCAACGCGAAACCATTAATAATACTTCCTAGAATCTCCAAAAGCTCTCCGACCCCGCCATGCCTCTCCGTTTCATATATAAACCTATAGAAAATATTATTTATGGTCTTCCTAATAAACGGACGATGCACCATGAATTTACCATAAATCCTATGAAGAATGGTTTTCAAATACTCTCTTTCCCTGGGATCCTCCGAATCAAACAAATCAAGCAACTTTAAAACAAACGAGTGATCAATGTATCTTTTGGCAACCTTGGTGTCCGTTTCCGAGGACACTACATATCTCAAAAGAAGCTCGTAAACGAGCTGTAAATGCGGCCATGAGGGTTCCAAATACGGTTCATCTTCTTCAGGATCCTTGGCTTCTTGCCCCGTGTTCTCGTGAGACGCCGGAGGGAGGCACCTGAAAATGTTGATTCCGATCATTTTAATCATCTCTTCCTGACACATCTCCGTGATTTTGCCCGACCCGGATTGAATAAAATCTACGAGCTCCATCAACGTTTGCCGCTTGATTTCTTTTTCTCGGACTGATTTTAAGGTGTTGGAGAAATCAAGTTGGAAGCAACAAATCTGTAATTTTCTCATGAACAAATTCTGTCTCTCCGAAACGGGGACGTCTCGGAATAACGGCAAGGGTTCCACGGCACCCATCGGAGGTGGAACCATTGGGACCCCGTAATTTGGGCCTCCTGCGCCCGTTCCGGCCCGAGAAGCGTGGTTGACGACCACATTGGGCGTTGGACCTGACCCGTATAAAGATGCTTCATTTGAATCCGATTTGGAAGGCTTCCGATGCCCTCCTTTCATTATTTTCTTCAACATTTTGAACCCGCAAAAAAAAACTAATAAGGATTAGGCTGACTAATGGAGCTAGTATTAGGAATTCAACGATGGTGATTCTGAGGTTTCAATGGATCAGCATGCATGGAACAATTGCCCATAATAAATTTCAAAAATGGATCTGAAAGAGTTTAGATTGGAGAAGGATAATGAGGATTTCCATTGGGTTTTTTATTCTTCCATAAATGGTTGGATTTATCACCGTTGATTGATCGGAAATTTGGAGAAAGTCAGCTGAAAAAACGGATCGCCGGAATGTGGTCAGCGGATCTAACGGTCGTGGTGCTCCGGCGATCAATCGGACGGACAATTTAAGGGAAAAAAAGAAAAGAGAGAGGGGAGAGTGAAGGAAACTTCAAAAAATGCAAAAAAAAAAAAAAAAGTATAAATGCCTTATAAACAGATTTTTTAAATAAAATTTTTTCGACACGTGGCTTCCAATTAAAGAATCAGCAAAACCTGGGCCCACAATGGAAAATCTACGTGGAAAATTTGGATTGAAATTTTGGATTGGCTTCCGAATTCTTCTGTTTTGGGTAATCCGAAATTAAAGCATCTGAGAGAAATTTGGATCCCACTATTCCTACTAGATAATTTGATTTTTTATAATTATTAAAAATGTAATCAATAAATAAAAAAGCTTGGTTTTATTCGGTTTACTATAAGATCCCTAATTTGTCCAAATTACCGAATTCAATTTGATCAATTTTGTACTTATGTCAACTAATTAATTAATATGCTTCAATTTTTTTAGTATAAGGGACATAATAATCTAAAAAAATTTTAAAAAATGGTAAGCGTTAGAATCCAACTTCAAATTTTTTTAAGTTACGAATAATTATTAATTAATTATAATTTAATTAAATAATTAAATTTACACGTTGTCATAACGTCTAGATCCGGAGATCTATCGCCAGACATTGACTTTAGGGAGTCGCCACCAATCTTTTTTTATCCAGGTGTGATTGGCCACCTAAGGAATCTGCCCTTTTAGGGAACACCTAAGCTTAAGGGTCCCTAAAAGAATAGGTTCGGGTCTGCTTAACCAGAACAGAGTTCGGGAGTTCGGTTACGTGTGAGGAAGGTTATAGCACCCTCACAACGCCCATCAAAAGATGGTACCAGCTTGAATTTGTGTTATCCAAAAGCCTTAAAATTTTACCAAGTAGTTAGTTGTTGAAAATTATTCTCAATTGACTCTAATACTTTTAGCAGAAAATTGAGAAAATTCCCTCACCTCAAGAGTATACAAGAAAAACTACTGTTTCACTTGCAGAGGCTCCGTCGTCGGATTATTTAAAGAAAAATCAAGATCAACCAATTAATTAATTATCGAAAATTATTCTCAATTGACTCTAATACTTTTAGCAAAAAATTGAGAAAATTCCCTCACCTCAGGAGTATGCAAGAAAAACTACTGTTTCACTTGCAGAGGCTCCGTCGTCGGATTAATTAAAGAAAAATCAAGATCAACCAATTAATTAATTATCGAAAATTATTCTCAATTGACTCTAATACTTTTAGCAGAAAATTGAGAAAATTCCCTCACCTCAGGAGTATGCAAGAAAAACTACTGTTTCACTTGCAGAGGCTCCGTCGTCGGATTAATTAAAGAAAAAAAAATCAAAATCAGCCAAGTAATTAATTATCGGAAATTATTCTCAATTGACTCTAATACTTTTAGCAGAAAATTGAGAAAATTCCCTCACCTCAGGAGTATGCAAGAAAAACTACTGTTTTTACTTGTAGAGGCTCCGTCGTCGGATTAATTAAAGAATAAAGAAAAAAAAATCAAGATCAAAATCAAAGTCAAATAAAAAAAAAATTCAAAAAAATTCAAAAAAAAAAAAAAAAACCTGGAGCGGCTCGGATCGCAGCTCGGCTTGGTGCGGCTCGGCTCGGCTCGGCTCGGCTCGGAGGGGCTGAAACGCGCGGGTCAAAAAGCGGGTCGACGCTTCGGGTCGGGTCGGGTTCGGCAAAACGCGCGGATCCTCTTATTAACTTAAAGCCAAAACGACGTCGTTTTGGGAGGGTATAAAAGGCACCTTCCTCCGTTTTTCAGCAGACCGTTCCTCCCCTCTCTCTCTCTTCTTCCCTTCTTCTCTGCCTTCTCTCTAGAATTTGAAGAACGCCGGTGCCGGATTCTGGAAAATTCGCCGGAATCTGGGAATTTCGCCGGAAATTGGCCGAAAGTTGGCCGGATGGTCGCCGGTTTCTGGGATTCTCCGCCGGAAACTGGGTCTGTCGCCGGAAACTTCAAAGTTTGCCGAAATTGTCACCGGAAAATTCAAAAGTCGTCGGAATTTTCGCCGGAATCTGGAAATTTCCTAGAAATTTCCAGAAAATTTTTTCGCCAAATTTTTCTAAAAAATTTTTTCACTGCCAGAACACTCCTAAACTTTTCCTTAGCTCTCTAAACACCCCTATTCTCTCAATCAGTAGCTTTTGCTTCTGTTTTCTCTGTGTCTTGACTGCTCCAGGGGGGTCCCTTTTATAGGGATTGATCAGGAGTTTCTGATCAATCCCAATTCCTCTTTGGACGGGAATTCAGTCTTTGAATCCAATTGGACTCTTCTGATTGAATTCCCCTTCAGAGTGGGAGTCTTCAACTTTGAATCCTAGCCCTCCAAAATAAAAATTAAAATAAAATTAAAAAAAAATCTAGATAATTGGAAAGATAAATCAAAAGATAAAAAATTTTCAAATAATATCTGAAAATCAGAAAAAATCAGAACAGATAATTAAAAAAAAAAGATAAGAATAATAATATAATAATAATAAATATATAACTATATACATATAAATCTATTCTAATGAAAAAAAAAATATATATATATATACATATATTAATACATAATAATAAATAATAAAATACACAAGAGAGAGAAAAAAAATAAAATAAAAATAAAAAATAAAAAAATACGGGTAAAAATTCAATTGGGCCTTGCCCATTTGGGCCAGGCCCAAATGATCTGGGTCAGGCCCAATTGATCCGGGTCAGGCCCAATTGATCCGGGCCCGGACCTGATTGGGTGTCTACAGCTGCCCCTCTTTGCGTATTTTCTGTGAAACAGAAATTGCGCAAAGACGTAGACACCCAGTCAAGACCCGACTCGACTTTTTTTTTTTTTTTTTTTTTTTTTAGCTCCTCTTGACAGAGGCTCTACGACTTTGAAAAATAAATTGCTCCTCTAAACAGAGGCACCACGACTTTGGACCAAAGATTAAAATTGCTCCTCTAAACAGAGGCAACGAACTTTGGAAAGTAAATTGCTCCTCTCAACAGAGGTACCACGACTTTGGAAAAATAAATTGCTCCTCTAAACCGAGGTACCACGACTTTGAAAAGTAAATTGCTCCTCTCAACAGAGGTACCACGACTTTGGAAAAATAAATTGCTCCTCTAAACAGAGGTACCACGACTTTGAAAAGTAAATTGCTCCTCTCAACAAAGGTACCACGACTTTGGAAAAATAAATTGCTCCTCTAAACAGAGGTACCACGACTTTGAAAAGTAAATTGCTCCTCTCAACAGAGGCAACGAACTTTGGAAAGTAAATACTCCTAGACAATCATGTCCGAAGGAGTTGAAAGTTGTGTTTGAAGGGATTTCAGGAGATTATGCCCAAAGGTCTTATAAATCAACCCTGATACCAAGAGACATCCTATTTCGAGGATTAGGAACTTACCTGACAAGTTTCTTCTCAAACTTGCAAAGTCTTTTTATATCTGTCTTTTTCATGTGGGATGTTGGAACACCCCTGCTTCTTGAATTTGTACACTATACTTTCCTGAAAGTAGTGTATGCTATGCAAATGCATATGAATTTCAATGCATGCTATGCAAATGTTGGTCAATTAATTCCTGTTCAATGTATGGTACTCAAGTTTCTCAAGCTCTTTTTTCTTTCTTGGGTGTCAAGCCCTTGGATTCATCAAGGATCCAATTGCCCTGCTCTTCTAAGATCGAACCAGTGTAGCTCTCAATTGTCTCTTTCACTCACATTCTTCTTGTAAGAAATCTCTTCCTAGATTCAATTTCCTAATTAGGAACTGAACATGTCGATTCTGCCTTTTTCACTCTTGACTCATTCAATGTAATGTAAAAATCTTTCCTGTTGTTATTCATTCATCAATCATTATTTCAAATTCAAAAAGTAAGAATGCATTTGCACATTTCTTCAATGGTGGGGTATTAAGAAGAAAAGAATCTGAATGTTGAGAAACAGTCATAAGAAAAAAAGACACAAAGAATGGAATAGAATGTCTCTTATTAGCAAAATGTTGGCAAACTTTGATTAAGGAAGAATTACAAGGATAGGTATGGGGACAAAGCCCAAAATGAACAATCAGATAATCATGATAACACATCTCAAAGTCTTTTCTGAAAACTCAACCCTCTGATGTATTTAACAACTTGGAACTCTTCCGAACTTGTTGGCCCCCATATCAGCAGACTTTTAAATTCGATGCTGTATCCTCCTTATCTAAGCTGCCTTTTCAGGTTTTCAACTTAGACAAACCCCTATGACTCAAACCGCCCTTTTTGGGTTTTCGCCTTGAGTCCTCCTTTTTCATTCACTTTTTCTTTTTTCCATTTTTTCATTTTTTCATCATTTTTCATTTTTTCATTTTTTCATTTTTCTCATTTTTATTTTTTTATTTTTTTTTCAAGCATAGTATTTCTTCACAGCATCAGAATTTACAGAATGGGGTAAATCATTTCCATCCATCTCAGTCAGTATCAATGCTCCACCCGAAAAAGCCCGTTTTACCACATACGGCCCTTTCCAATTCGGAGTCCATTTTCCTCTACCATCGTGCTGGATTGGGAGAATTCTTTTCAAAACCAACTCTCCTTCTCGAAAGCAACGGGGCCGAATCTTCTTATCATGAGCCCTCATCATTCTTCTTTGATATAGCTGACCATGGCACAACGCAGTCAATCTCTTTTCTTCTATGAAATTTAACTGCTCATAACGTTCTCGAATCCATTCAGCCTCTTCCAACTCAACTTCTTTTAAGACTCTCAAAGAGGGGATCTCTACTTCCACTGGTAGTACAGCTTCCATCCCATAAACCAAAGAAAATGGGGTTGCCCCAGTAGAGGTGCGAACTGACGTTCGATATGCAAGCAAGGCAAATGGCAACTTCTCATGCCAATCTTTGTAAGTCTCGGTCATCTTCTCCAGAATCCTCTTTATGTTCTTATTGGCTGCCTCAACTGCCCCATTCATTTTCGGACGATAAGGTGCCGAGTTATGATGCTTGATCTTGTATTGAGCACATATTTCTTGCATCATCTTACTATTTAGATTCTTGGCATTGTCTGAAATAATTCTCTCCGGAAGTCCATATCTACAAATGATCTCTTTCTTTATGAACTTGCAAACCACGGAGCGTGTCACATTTGCATATGATGCTGCTTCCACCCACTTTGTGAAGTAATCTATCATCACAAAAATGAATCTGTGCCGGTTAGAAGCTTTTGGAGTGATTGGACCAATGACATCCATGCCCCACATTGAAAATGGCCATGATGGTGCCATAACATGTAAAGCAGATGGTGGAGCAAGGATCTTATCAGCATATATCTGGCATTTATGACATTTACGAGCATAGTCGATGCAATCATTCTCCATCGTCAACCAGTAATATCCCGCTCTCATGATCTGTCTTGCCATCATATGTCCACTAGCATGTGCCCCACATATTCCCTCATGCACCTCTTTAATGATTTTCTTCGCTTCAGTCTCATCTACACACCTCAATAATACTTGATCTTTACTTCTTTTGTACAGGACATCCCCATCCAGGAAAAAGCTCATAGCCAATCTTCGGATGACCCTTTTATCATTTTCTGTTGCATGAACTGGATACTGCTGATCCTTGACATACTGTAAGATGTCATAATACCAGGGTTTTCCATCTCTTTCCCCCTCTACATTAGAACAATACGCTGGTATATCCTTAACATCTAACTTGATGGGCTGAATGTCCGTATTATGATTAATTCGAATCATCGCGGCCAGAGTAGCCAATGCATCAGCAATCACATTCTCTTCCCGGGGTAAGTGATCGAACTGGACATCTTCAAATTGTTTTGTCAGCTCTAGAATATACTTATGATACGGAACGAGTTTTGAATCTCTCGTCTCCCATTCTCCTTTCAACTGGTATATGACTAGAGCTGAGTCTCCAAATACTTTCAGTACTTTCACTCTTCTTTCTATAGCAGCTTGCAGGCCCATGACACATGCCTCATACTCAGCGATGTTATTTGTGCAATTAAAATTTAACCTCGCTGTTACAGGATAGTATTGTTCTTCTGGAGAAATCAAAATTGCCCCAATTCCATGCCCCAAGGCGTTAGCAGCTCCATCAAAGTACATTCTCCAACATCTTTCCATATGCTCCCTTTCCTCCAGTCGGGAAATAGTCATTAAGTCTTCGTCAGGGAATTCCAGCTTCATCGGCTCATACTCTTCAGTAGCACGATCTGCAAGAAATTCTGCTATAGCGCCTCCTTTTATTGCTTTTTGGCTCACATATATAATGTCATATTCTGAGAGCATTACTTGCCATCTAGCGATTCTTCCTGACAAAGAAGGCTTCTCGAAGATATACTTAATTGGATCCAATTTTGCTATGAGCCACGTAGTGTGATAAAGCATATACTGTCTGAGTCTTTTGGCAGTCCACGCTAATGCACAACACATTTTCTCCAATGAAGAATACTTGGATTCATATTCCGTGAACTTTTTACTCAGATAGTAAGTAGCTCTCTCCTTTCGGCTAGCTTCATCTTGCTGCCCCAGCACACATCCCATTGAATTTTCATTTACAGTTAGGTACAGAATTAAAGGTCTTCCTGGAACAGGTGGCACCAATATTGGAGGGTTCGATAAATACTGCTTAATTTTATCAAATGCCTCTTGACATTCTTCGTTCCATTTCCCAGGATTATTCTTACGGAGAAGCTTAAATATGGGATCACATTTGTAAGTAAGCTGAGAGATAAACCGAGAGATGTAGTTCAATCTCCCCAGAAAACCTCGAACTTCTCTTGGCGTGCTGGGAGGTGACAAATTTTGGATGGCCTGTATCTTATCGGGATCAACTTCAATTCCTCTTTCACTGACCACAAAGCCTAGCAACTTCCCTGACTTTACCCCAAAGGTGCACTTGGCTGGGTTTAATTTGAGCTGAAATTTCCTTAACCTCTCAAATAACTTTCTGAGGCTAGTAACATGATCTTCACCCTCACAAGACTTTGCAATCATATCGTCTACATACACCTCAATCTCTTTATGCATCATGTCATGAAAGAGTGTTACCATAGCCCTTTGATATGTTGCCCCAGCATTCTTTAACCCAAAAGGCATGACTTTGTAGCAGAAAGTTCCCCACATGGTCACAAAAGTAGTCTTTTCCATATCATCTGCAGCCATTTTTATCTGATTATACCCCGAGAAACCATCCATAAAGGAGAAAATCGAATGCTTAGCTGTGTTATCTACCAGTGTGTCGATATGAGGTAAAGGAAAGTTATCCTTTGGGCTAGCCTTATTCAAATCCCGATAGTCTACACACATTCGTACTTTTCCATCTTTCTTAGGAACTGGGACTATATTGGCTACCCATTCTGGATACTTGGCCACTTGCAGAAAACCTGCATCAAATTGTTTCTTCACCTCCTCTTTAATCTTTAGCAGCATTTCGGGCTTCATCCGTCTCAGTTTCTGCTGAACGGGCTTACATTCTGACTTTAGGGGCAATCTGTGCTCCACTATCTCTGTGCTCAGTCCTGGCATATCCTGGTAAGACCAAGCGAATATATCTATAAATTCTTGAAGTAGGTCTGCCAACCGTCGCCTATCTCCAGATGGAAGTGAAGTGCCCATTCTAACCTCTTTCTTATTTTCTTCATCTCCCAGATTCACTAAGTCCACTACCTCCTGATAAGGCTCAATTGGCTTATTCTCTTGTTCAATCATCCTCATTAGGTCCGGAGACATAACATATTCTTCAGAATTCTCTTCATTGTCAAGTTCATCAGTATTAATTGAATTCTCAAAGTTAACCTCTTGATGGTTATCATGATTATCTTCTTGTTCATTTAAAGACCTGAAATTGAATGAAATGGGATATGTTGGCAAGATGTGTTTGAAAGGTGAAAATAATGAAGGCATGAGAAGAAATGAATGTAAATGCATCCTCCCTATTTTTTATTAAAAATAATAAATGATGAATGGCCCAAACAAAAAGGATCACCCCATAGCCTTGGGCAAAAGCTATTGAGATGTTACAATTACATTGAATCAAAATCAAAAGTCAGAGGCATTTCAATGGCACTCCAATTGTTCAGCTCATAGTCTTGTGGACAAAGGCGAACCCATTCTTCTTTGTTGAGCCCACTTCATCTTCAACAGCATTAATGGCTAACTGGGCAAAGTCCTCTTCCACACTTTTCTTTGCATCTGGGTTCATAAATCCTCCAGGTCTGAAGGTTTCGTACAATTGTGGGATAAACATCAGTCTTGCTGTCTTTCTTGATGGCCTTCTTTTGACTTCCCACTCTGCCATCTCGTATCCTAAGCCTGCCCTGTCGCTATTGTCCGCTATTGTCGGAGGTTCTTTAATTCCCTGCAAATTTTTGCCTAGCCCAAGTCCTGGACACCAGCCTTTGTTGATGACTTGGCTCACCACTATCTTTGAAAAAGGCTGACTTTGAAATCCTTCACCTACAGTATTGACCAATTCAAAAGATCGATAGGAGCACTCCAATGCTTCTTCGGCAGCCTCTACATATGGAGTGTTCAATGGTTGGGTCACTAGCATGTCTTCCTCCCCAACTACCACTACTAATTGACCTTTCACATTGAATTTGATCTTCTGATGCAAAGTAGAGGGTACAGCTCCTGCCATGTGAATCCATGGCCTTCCTAACAGACAGCTGTAGGATGGAGAGATATCCATCACTTGAAATTTTATATTGAAGGTGCACGGCCCAATTTGTAAGGGCATCTCAATATCCCCCAGGACTTCTTTTCTGGTTCCATCAAAGGCTCTCACAATCATCTGACTATCTCGCATATGAGAATAATCGATGGGTAGCCTTGCCAAAGTTGACATAGGCATGACATTGATGGCAGAACCATTATCGATAAGGACTTTAGCTATGATATGGCTCTGGCACTTTACTGTGATATGCAAGGCCTTAGCATTTCTCTTTCCCTCCAAAGAAATCTCATCATCACTGAATGAAATGTGATTTGGCATGACTAAGTTTCCAGCCAAGTGATTCACATATTCGACAGACACGTTATGTGCCACGTATGCCTGATTCAACACTTTCAGCAAGGCATTTCGATGTGGCTCTGAATTCAGCAACAGTGATAACAATGAGATTCGAGCTGGCATTTTATTCAACTGTTCCACAACTGAATATTCACTATGTTTTACCAGCTTCAGGAATTCACAAACCTCCCTTTCTGATACTGGCTTTGGCTGATCTTCTTCAGGCTCTATCTCTGGATTATTTCGTCTTTCTCCTTCTTTAGCCTTCTCTCTTCTAGCCTTCTCTAGCATTTCTGGGGTGTAACATCTCCCACTTCGAGTAATGCCTCCTACACCAGTAATGTTAGAAGCATCGGCTTTGGAGACCTCTTCTTTTTGCCCCTGCACTACAGCGTCACATCCATATCTCCAGGGTACAGCTTTATCATCTTTGTATGGGAAAGGAGTTGGGACTTTAAAAGTTACCGGCCTAGGGAGGAGCTTGTCTATGACTGATTTTGGTTTGTTTCCACACCGAATTGTCACTGGTTTGGGAAACAGCTTTTCAGGCCTATCATTCATGCACACCTCAGCATTCTTCAAGCTTTCTTTTTCTTCGTAGACCTCTATCTGATGTGAATTCAGGAGTTTTTGCACCTCTCGGTGAAATTGTTTACAGGTCTCAATGGAGTGGCCTCTTGCCCCACTATGATACTTACAACTAGTACCAGCTATATATGCTCCATGATAGCTGTGTGGACTTACCAGTTGCATCATGTCTGCCTTTCGTAAGACATCAAACAACTGATCGAGAGGTGTCTTAATATCTACCACTTCTTTCTTCACATGGCGCTCATGCTCTTCACCTATAGCATTCACATTATGATTTGGCAAAGGATTGCCACTAACATTTGGTGCAGTCATCCCTCCAGTATCAAAGCAAATCATCCCATCCTTAATCAATCGTTGCACTTTATATTTCAGGGTAGTGCAATTTTCGGTGGAGTGACCAGCAATCCCATAATGGTAGTCACAGTGGGCAGTGGGATCATACCACTTAGGGTAAGGTGGCTTGAGGGGTTCCAATTTACTTGGAGCAATCAAATGATTGTTGTAGAGCTCCTTGTATAATTCCGTATAGGTCATGGGAATAGGGTCAAAAATAGGTCTTTCGCGAGTGGTTCGTTGCTCCCGCGAGCCACCAGCAGGGTTAGTTGGGCGAATTTGTGGTTTTGGGGTGGGTTGAATGTTAGAACTGTACATGGTGTTTTGGGGTCTATGAGAGGTTTGATAGGTTTGGGGGTATGGTGGTTGGTATGGGTGAAAAGAAGTGTTATTTACAGTGGGGTGATAGGGCAGATATTCTGGTGGGGGGTAGGGCGAATAACCCCTAAGTTGCTGTCTATCAAAGCTCACAGCCTGAGCTTCAGTTTCTTTTTTCTTTGGGATTCTTTTGCTAGATGCTTCATTCCCTTCTAGCTTGCCATTCTTGATGGCACTTTCAATGATTTCTCCTGAAATTACCATATCGGCAAAATTCTTTGTTGCATTCCCTATCATCTTTTCATAATAGGGAGGTTTTAAAGTGCTAACAAATAGCACTGTAGTTTCTTTCTCGGTCAGAGGAGGCTGTACCTGAGAAGCAATATCTCTCCACCTCTGGGCATACTCTTTAAAAGATTCGTTTGTCTTTTTCTCCAGATTCTGTAAAGACAAACGATCTGGAGCCAAATCGATGATATGTCGGTATTGACTGATAAAGTCATGCGCCATATCGCTCCAAGAGCGAATGCGAGTCCTGTCCAGTTGAACATACCATCTGGCCGCAGAACCAGTAAGACTGTCTTGAAAAACATGCATCAAGAGTTTCTCATCCTGTGCATGAGCTGCCATCTTCCTGCAATACATGGTGATATGGGTTTTGGGGCACTTTGTACCATCATATTTTTCAAATTTTGGTACCTTGAACTTATGGGGGATAACCACATCAGGAACTAGGCAGAGCCCCGCAGCATCAACTGACCCATAGAAGCTAAATCCTTCCACGGCCCTTAGCCTTTGCTCTAGCATGCTAATCTTGGAACTCTCCTCAGCTTCCACTCTCATCTTTTCCTTCTCCTTCTCTTTTAAATCATCTAGATCAGGAATTGGTTCTACTGCCTTTTCAGTGAAGACAGGATTTATATAACTGTTATACTGCCCTGGGTTGAAAGTTGATGGCATTCCAGGATATGTTGGATATGCGAAATGTTGTGGTGGGACTCTTGGGCAGACGGAGCTTGAGGCGGGCCAAAACCTGGAGGGTACAAAGGGTCAGCCACTTCTTGCTGGCTTGTACTTCCTTCAACTCCTTTTCCTTTGTTCATGTTATTTAGAGCCTCCAGAATCTTGCTTAGCTCACTTTCAATCTTCTCCTGAGCTTTTTCTAGCTTTTCGAATCTATGAGAATTTTCCTGCTCCATTTGCCTTGCTCTGGATCTTGTGTTGAAACGATGGGCAGGGTTTTCGCTAGATGGAGCTATCCTTGGAACCTTGAGTACCATACCTCAGAATTAGTAACTTTGCATGATTATCACATGGTTAAAGTGTAATGAATGAGAATGCAATGAATGAAAAATGCATGTATGCAGAGAACATTTGCCTTAAAACGGTATTCAACTAAAAAAATTTCATTTATTCCAAAAAACTTTGATCTACATTGAGTTTATCCCTCTAGAATTATAGCCATAAAATTGTTTGATCTGTTCATACTGGGCTTTGGCTTCTTCTATGAAGTTCAACAGACGCTGTCCATGTTCTCCTACTGGGGCCACCACTTGTCTTAATGCTTCTGCCTCTTCCACCATCTCTTTTGCCTTACATACCCCTTTATGGATCTGGGTTGTTAAGTGCTCAATGTATTTTTGCCTTCCTAGGTTCTCTCTTTTACCACACCAGACTTGGTATGATAATTCTCTATGTTCTCTGACCAGTGCAGCGATGCGATCTCCTTGTTCTTCCAACCTTTGACTTAGCCCGCTCAAATAACTGTTCAGCATGTTAAGTTCTGCCTGTGCTTCGGTACTTTCTTCTTCCAATTCGGTATACTCTTGCTTCAATCTTGTATTTTCCTCAGTCAGCTCGGTAATGGTTATCCCTTTGGCTCTTTCCCTCACACATAGCCTCTTATGCTCCTGGTGTAACTTTGCTAGATCTTCAGTAGCTGTATCACGTTCTCTAGCAATCTTGTGAACTTCAACTTCATATCTTTCGGCTCTACCTTTCCACTGGGCTTTTTCTTCTTGAAGTTTCTGAATCTCTTGCTTTAACTGGCTCTTTTCAGACTCAAATTCTTTTGTTGTCAGTTCTAACTCTGATGGTGTCTCTTCAAGTCTTTCTTCTGTTGGTGGTTGAGAGATTTCATAAGTGAATACCATTTCTTGTCTTCTCTTTGCTCTCCAAACCAAGTAACCTGGGGTGACTTTTTCAGTGAATGGTCCAGGACTCACTCTTTGGGGATTTTTCCATGCTTTGATCATCTCATTCATCCTCTGAAATGCTTTAGGCTCACTGTAAGAGAAATCTAACTGATGAAGCCCATAAGTCACAGGAATGAACTGTTCTCCCCCCAATTGCCTCCTTACTAGGAGCGGTGCATAATTCGTCACTCCCCATAAACCCAGAAGTGGAACCTCTGTACTATCCCACATTGGTATAACATAGGCTCACGATTCATCCATGGGGCTAACCATCTCACCCTGGCACTTTCCAATTTTTGTAAGAAAGTTATCCATTCTTGTTTAGACCTCCGCTTTGACCAACCACTTTCGCAGAATTCCTTGATCGGAAAGCGATTACGGATATAAATCTTCGAGAAAGCACCATTTCCATGTTCGAAATGGCTTTTCATCCACACATACAATAACTGTATGCATCCTATGAAGCGCCCTCCATTCCGACGACAATAACTCAAGGATCTGATAGTCTCTGCTAATATCACCGTTGAGGGATTACAGCCATTGATCACACTCTCGAAGAAATCAACTACCTCTATCTCAATATGTCCCAAAACCTTTGGAAAGATTACCAGTCCGTATATAGCCAAGGCAAATATGTCCAACCCCCGTTCTTCATTGGCATGTTGCATCAGAAACTCATGAAAGAACTTCCAAGGTAGGCAGACCTGTTCCTGTTTCTTCTTTGTATGAGAATCCACAACTTCCTTGTTTATCCCCATGAGTTGAGCCAGACTTTTACGAAATCCTGACTTATGCTTTTTGACATATATCTTGTCAGGAGTCTTGAGATACAAACCCAACAAGACCGAATATTCTTCTATGGTGGGAGTCATATCAACTTCATTAAAGATGAAACACCTGTATGTAGGATCCCAGAATTGTGTTGCAGCTCTAATTAGTTGATCATCAACAGCCACTGCTAGAAGGTGTGCTATATGCCCATGTTTCTGACAAAACTGCTCTTGTCTTGACGGACTCATCTTCTTCCAGATGTCAACCAAATCTTCTAAATTATTCTGTTTGAGGAGGATAGATGTTTCTTGAGACAGAGTAGACTCATACCCAATTGGCAAGCAATCTCCCATCTTCAGTTGGGTCTTTTCTGACAAGGCCCTTACCTCATTAGGTGTCCCACAGGGTGCTAATACTGATGAAGAACAAACTAGGCGTTCATTGGTGTCCATGAAAAAAATTTGTTGAAGACCGTTTTTCAGGCAAATGTTCTTTATGCAACTTTATGATGTGCACATGAACCAATGCAAAAGAAAAAAAAAAAGGTTAGTATACCCAGAAAAAGAATAAATAACTAAATAAATTTAAACATCACACAAAGTAAAAAGGATGAATCCTATGCTTTTGGTCAATTCTAACAGGGAAGGGTGATGGCTCTATCTATGGGTTAGGCACTCTTAAAGTTCACTATATGCGGTTTTAGGGTCAAAGTCTAAAGGTCCTCAAATTGTTCCTTACATCCTTGTCCATCACAGACTAGTAAGGCACCCTAATCCTCACCCATTACAGGCTACAAGCGGAAAAGGTTCAATTTGAGTGGGAGTATTTCGCTAGCCACTGCGGAGGCATTAGACCTCACGAAAGCAATAGGTACTTTACTCCCTCCTAAAGGGACGGAGCTCGGGTGTAGAGCTCATGTTATGCACATGCATATGAATGACATAATTAACAGACATGAATGAATAATAATACATATATACAAAAAGGTTCAATTTTATTAGGCTTTTGGATAACACAAATTATTTGCTGGCCTGACTCTCAAGGTCCCCAGTGGAGTCGCCAAGCTGTCATAACGTCTAGATCCGGGGATCTATCGCCAGACATTGACTTTAGGGAGTCGCCACCAATCTTTTTTTATCCAGGTGTGATTGGCCACCTAAGGAATCTGCCCTTTTAGGGAACACCTAAGCTTAAGGGTCCCTAAAAGAATAGGTTCGGGTCTGCTTAACCAGAACAGAGTTCGGGAGTTCGGTTACGTGTGAGGAAGGTTATAGCACCCTCACAACGCCCATCAAAAGATGGTACCAGCTTGAATTTGTGTTATCCAAAAGCCTTAAAATTTTACCAAGTAGTTAGTTGTTGAAAATTATTCTCAATTGACTCTAATACTTTTAGCAGAAAATTGAGAAAATTCCCTCACCTCAAGAGTATGCAAGAAAAACTACTGTTTCACTTGCAGAGGCTCCGTCGTCGGATTATTTAAAGAAAAATCAAGATCAACCAATTAATTAATTATCGAAAATTATTCTCAATTGACTCTAATACTTTTAGCAGAAAATTGAGAAAATTCCCTCACCTCAGGAGTATGCAAGAAAAACTACTGTTTCACTTGCAGAGGCTCCGTCGTCGGATTAATTAAAGAAAATCAGATCAACCAATTAATTATTATCGAAAATTATTCTCATTGACTCTAATACTTTTAGCAGAAAATTGAGAAAATTCCCTTCACCTCAGGAGTATGCAAGAAAAACTACTGTTTCACTTGCAGAGGCTCCGTCGTCGGATTAATTAAAGAAAAAAAAAATCAAATCAGCCAAGTAATTAATTACGGAAATTATTCTCAATTGACTCTAATACTTTTAGCAGAAAATTGAGAAAATTCCCTCACCTCAGGAGTATGCAAGAAAAACTACTGTTTATTTACTTGTAGAGGCCCGTCGTCGGATTAATTAAAAATAAAAACGAAAAATAA